>NDFZ01005441.1:238216-363847 GCA_002192655.3 Mamestra configurata | reverse complement strand
GCTGTTTCGGGAGGTACCTGTTTCGGATTAAGCGGGAGGACACGCCCGGGTGTCAGCACTGTGAGGATCGCCCGGAGGACACGGTGGAGCATACGGTGGAGGTCTGCCCTGCTTGGGCTGAGCACCGCCGTGTCCTCGTCGAGGCGATCGGCGGCGGCAACCTCTCGCGTCCGGCCCTGGTTGAATCCATGGTCCGGAGCGAGGAGGCTTGGGAAGCGGTCACCTCCTTCTGCGAAGCAGTAATGCTAGCAAAGGAGGAGGCGGGCCGTGCGAGGGAAAGGCAAGGCCTTCGACCCAACCGCCGCTACAGGAGAAGACGCCCCGGGCGTCGGGAGTCGCAGGGCGATCCCCGGCCACCTAGGTAGGCGCGGGCCTGCGGACGGCGAGCGTTGGGTGGCTCGCTGTCCGATCACCACCCGGGTCGATGGCGCGTTGTGTTTCACGCGCGCCTCAAAGAGATATCAGCATAGAAGACGGGGCCCGCTAGGGCCAGAGCCTGCAAGGGTTGCGGAATTTGTTTGAAAGAGTCACCGCGGCCCTGCTACGCAAAGGGCTTTAGAAGGAACACGGATGGGTTTTAGTCAGTAAGAGATACGTCCTTCCACTCCACCCAGAGCGGAAGAAGTCATATGATGATTTCCCATCCTTAAAAAAATAAATAAATGACTACTACTCGTTTGTCCGTCTTTCTGTACGTTTATCCCAGCCGATTTACTCCGAATCAACTGGAACAATTCAGTGGCACACTTGAACATTCTGACCCCAACACGGTCCAAATTTTTATTAGGGGTCACTTTTGGGGGACAGACCTGCGACGTAAAAATAAATACAGTTGCTTTTCTTTACTTATAGATTACAGGAAAAACTACAAGAATTCTAAGTTTACAAAGTAACATGTTTAAAATATGATTCTTTCGGAGTCCTTGGCGCGCGAGTCCGGCTCCCACTTGTTGAAACTTTAACGTTGCCTTATTACATCATTCCTGATTCTATCAGCCATATTTATTTTTATTCACTTGATATTTAATCATTTTCGTAAATCATACCAGTAAAATTTTGGGAGGTTATACATATTTCTCAAGTAACGTGTTTCCACAGAAGATATCGTTTGTTGAGATACTTACATTAAACCAAGTAGGATAAATGTTTTAAAGAAACAAAATATTTCGAATTCATTTTTTTTATTATACACCGATATGAAAACAAACATCAGCTTAATAAATTTGTTGCTAATTACATTTGTAGTTTAGCTTAGAAAGGCCAGTTTGCTGAAGTCCTCAGTGCGTAAAGCCCGCGACTGAAAAATAAAAGTAACCATGTTTAAAACCGAAATTCTATTTTAAGAATAATAACACATCATGCCTGCTTATTTTTTCTGAAGGATTAAGAAGGGCTGAAATTACTCAGTCGAAAAACCCAATAACACAAACCCAGGACCTCATGATGAGTAGGTATAGTTTGCGATCACTAGATCTACAAAGCAATAACCTAACCACACGGAACAAATATTTGTATGACCTACAGATATAGTTGTTCCGGGTCTGGCTGTTTGTGTATGTGAGTCTATTTGTTTGTAAACGCACCCAAGGTACAGGAGAAACTCCGAGTGTGGGGAAACATTTTCATAAAACCTAACAGCAAAACATGATCATTTCTTTTCTAATAATAAATAAAATTCTCCCCGATCGAATCGCGGTTATGGTGGTCAATCTCAACAGAGTGTCATCCTAAAATCACCCTCGCTTGTTAACGTTGGCATTGCCCATATGGAAACGAGATCCATTGCGATGAGATGATTGAGATGTATGAAAAATCGGGATAAACTCCACATAAAATAAAAAAAATCCTAATGATGAAATCAGCAAGATCACCTACAAAAATCATGAAATTTGTGTGACGTAATTTATGGATGACCCCTTATCTGAACCAAAAAATTCCTTGTGTTGACTGTTCAGTTGAAATGACAGCTGCATAAAACAATAGGACGCCTTTATTTGGATTAACTCCGTATTTCAAGCATATCGGTGGTATAGTGAGTATTCCCGAAAAGACTCGCTATTCCTCGGATTGTAGTTGGATAAACGTGAAATTGGTTTACTCTCGCGTAAGTAGCGATTTATCCCCAGAGTAAAATTTATTCCAGTTTGGTCGAAGCCGCCCAAAGGGCCGATTTTTCAAAAGTCTGATAACTTTTATTCGAGGAATAAAAATGGCGGTTTCACAGTTTTTGTAAAAAATCAGCTCTAAATTAGTCTCTTACTTTACATCAATGATAGTGGTATCAAAAAAAATACGATATATTTTTAAAAGCATTGAAAATTCCATAGTAATTAAAACGTATGTAGTTGTCGGACGTACCATGGAAACGACATCATTGCACGGCATGCCTCAGCCTGGCTGCTGGATCAGCACCTGCTCCCACGGTCGTGCTACTGAGTTATTCGCCTCCACCGTCCGCCACAACCACTTGGTGGGAAGACAGTGCGCGAATATTTGGGAAGCTGAACTCGCAACTCGAACTTGCAACGGAAACTCCTTGCATATGGGAAATGCCATTGATACCAAGCGCGGGTGAGTTTCTCAATATTCCACAGAGATGGATAAGCAATTTATTGAATCGTCATCTACATCCTAAATAGATTTATCTTAGATACGATTATACTTGTGAGTAAATGAACATGAATGCTATATTCTGTAGTTAACGGTGTTGTTACAAACTTATTTTTTTGTTTTACAGAAGCGGTATTTTCGGACTCAGGACTTCAGCAAGCTGGCCTTTCTAAACAACGGACTTAAGATAAATTGATGCTTCGAATTATTTGCGACTATCTTCTGAATAATTAACAGTGTGCACAAGTTTGTAATAAATGTGATTATCTTATTTAAATGAGTCCGGTGTTTCTTTTCCCTAAACCTTTTTCAAATTATATTATATTTAAATGAATTTACAATTACATATCTTGGTCGGCTGGGTAGCATTCGGAGAGCTGCGTTGTATTTTCTCTCACATACCACAGTGCCTCAAGGTCTGTGACCATTTCGTATTGCCAGTTATGATATGGAACTGAAACAGGATCACTTACATAGACCTCATCAGATGATTAAAGGACCCTCAGTTTTTAAATAACGAGTTTTCACCCTCCTCAGTGCATATCTGTTTCAATGTTCCACGTCGTTGACATCCAACGTGATAGGGATGAAGATGAACATGACTGCTCAATTTCTAGGCTCTTGTAGTTAACCAACTCCGAAATAATTCATCGGAACTCAAGTTACCGCCATGTGTCAACAGTAATAATAGAGTATGGCAATGAGTGAACTAAATATCTCTTCATGTAATTACAATAGAAACTTCTCTATCTTTTTAGGTAAAGGAATATATTGAACCTTTATGGGATAACTTCGTTGTCCGTCTGTCAGTCAAAACCTTTTTCTCAGGAACGCGTGGAGGTGTCAAGTTGAAATAAGTATCAAATACGGTTAATATTCGGTCCTTACATTATGAAATTGGGGTTTTGTCGCACTGACCACTTTGATCTCAAATAACTCCTCTTGGTTGGCAAACTGTGCAATTAGGAGAATCAGCCTTTTTCATAAGAAATGCAAACTTTGTCGATGGATAGTGCCCAGAACGGAGTCTAAATATCAATTAAACGTAATTTCTATCTAATTTAGTTTCCTCGAACCAGGGAACACAAGATGGCTGACCTTGAATGCTTTTGTACCAAATGCCTTTATCCAGAGACATTTTGAAAAATATTGTTTCCAGGAATTAAAGTATGCAGATTTAAATTTAGTTGTATAATCCCAATAATCAGGTATCGAGCGATATGCTGGAGTACGCTTTTACTATTTGAAAAAAATACTAACTTATTTAAATTTTGATTGCTTTGTAAATTGCTATGAGTTCCAGCGACATAATTGATATATCACAATTAATTTTATATCCAAACCAGTTCCCTTAACTCTGTTCAAATAACCCTGCGCCTTGTCCTTGAGCACCTTTCGATGTATCAGAGTAAATTTTATGCCACCCGAAATATTTAATGTTCAGTTCTGCCACAGTATCACTCAGTAACACATTTGGGTTATAATTACGTTTAGCGGTGCTTAAACGTTTGAGTTCAATTTTAATGTTATTTTTTTGATTATATGTTATCCAGATTTCTAAACTAAACATTTTAAGATATTTTGATGATGTAATTTCTAAGTGCCTAACGTCATTGTATACTTTTTACTGTATTGAGGGAGTTGTGAAAAAAATATGTAAACCGCCATTTTGTAGCGGCGGCGGTCATCTTGGATTTACAATAATATTGAATAATATATTAAATTGTATTGTCATCAGAACTAAAGGTGTATACCAAATATTAGATCAAACAGTCAACAGGAAGGGGGTAAAATTTCAACTACTAAATTTGACCCAAACAAACAACAAACAAGGTCCCCCACCGCGTTTAGTTTTTTTTTTTAGTTCATGGTAAAAATCCTAAGGGAGGGCAACACACTTTAAAATTATTTAATCAAAATATTCAAGGTTGCGCTTCCAAATTACTTGAAGTAGAAATGTTTTTAGAAAAAACCAGGTTTGATGTAGTTTGCTTAACTGAACATTGGTTAAAAGATTACCAAGTAGAATCCATTAATTTTAAAAATTATTGTGTAGTTAGCCATTTCAGCCGACAATGTATGATACATGGAGGATCATTAATTTTAATTAAAAGTTATATTAAGTCTAAAGAAAGAAAAGACATTGTTAAACTATCGGTTGAACACACCATTGAATTGTCCTGTGTTGAGCTAGATAAGCATGTTGTAGTATGTGTCTACAGACCTCCAAGTTACCAGAATCTATCTGTGTTTGATTCTGTAATGGAAGATGTGTTAAAAAAAGTTAGTACTAGCAATAAATCAATAATTATATGTGGCGACTTTAACGTTAACTTACTAGAGACAAACTCAAATAGTATCAGATTATTGAGTCTATTTAAATCATTTAATTTGTTAAATGTTTTTATTGAACCTACTCGAGTTACAGCTACTTCTGCGACTTGCATAGACAACATATTTTGTAATTGTGATTACTTACATAAAGAAATTGTAAATAAGCTGCCCTCTGATCACAGTGGACAATCAATAACGTTTTGCACCTACATTCCTTTACAAAAAATTCAAATTAAATTTAGACCGATAACAGATAAAAATTTAGAAAAACTTAATAATACTTTATCCAGTAAACTATGTGTCCAAAGTTTTAATAACATAGATGACCCAAATGAGTTTTACGCCGAGTTTTTTTCATTACTAAACACTGAATTTAATGACACTTTTCCAATTAAGTCTAAAAGTATTTACACTAAGTTTATATTTAGTGATTGGGCAACTCCAGGCATTCGCATAAGTAGGGAAAAGCTATACGAACTATATGGCCTAAAGCAACATGTGAATAATATAAGCTTTCATAAGTATGTTGCGAAATACTCAAAAACATTTAAAAATGTATGCAAAACAGCTAAAGCTCTGTTTATTAGCAATAAAATAAAATCAGCAGATGACAAAATAAAAACTACCTGGAAAATAATAAATAATGAAACTGGTAGTAAGAAAAAGCGTGAAACTGAACTTAATTTAAATACTGTACATGGCCCCATAAACTCAGATGCAGAGGTAGCTCAGGAATTTGAAAACTTCTTTGCTGATATTCCTCGTAAAACGACAGAGGCTCTTAACTCGTCACCCGCGCTCTCTGCTGCCTTACTTCGGAAGAACGTCAAGGTATGTCCATCAGAGTTCAAGTTTCAACATACAAACCCCCAGGCCATTATAAAAGCTTTTAAAGATCTTAAAATTAAATCAACAGAAGATCTTTGGGGAATGTCTGTAAAAGTCTTTAGATCTATAATTGAAACTATTGCTCCCTACTTAGCTCTCATATTTAACTCTAGTGTGGATCAAGGAGTATTTCCTGATCTCATGAAACACAGTAAAGTCGTTCCACTGTTTAAATCGGGTGATAGTCATGAACCCAACAATTATAGGCCGGTGTCAATCCTGCCGGTTCTCAGTAAGGTGTTCGAAAAGTTAATGCTTAATCAGATGTTACTTCACTTTAATAAAAATTCCATCTTTCATGAACAACAAAAAACTTCAAAAATTAAAAAATAAAATGTATTGCATTTTATTTTTTAATTTTTGAAGTTTTTTGTCGAGGTTTTTTTTTTCTTAAAATTTAATGCTTTTAAAACTTAATTTACCTATAATGTAGTAAAACTAAATAAAAAATAATTTGTTAGGTCCTAAGTACTAGTCATCATTGATCAGACAAATAATTTTAGTATCTAAAGACATACGTAACATCCATACATACCTACAAATCTTTTTATTTTCATTTCGTTAGAAAATATTCCTCATTTTCTTTCAAAATAGTTTACATTATTCTACTAGTCAAGCCTATCTTGGTTTTGAAATTGATCATAGTATATAGTATTCTACTAGTCAAGCCCTTTCATTTGATACCATATTGAGGGACTTGTGAAAAAATATGTAATCCGCCATTTTGTGGCGGCGGCCATCTTGGACCGATTTTCATCAAACATAGCTAAGAACACTTCCACCAAAACAAAATCAAAATCGGTTCATCCGTTCGAGAGCTACGATGCCACAGAAAGACACACACACACACAGACACGTCAAACTTATAACACCCCGTCGTTTTTGCGTCGGGGTTTAAAAACATATGCAACCATTACATAGTTGTAAAGTTTTAGTGTAAATATTGATTTTTTTTGTCTAAAGTGGTACAAAACTAAGAAGATAAAATGAAGAGTTACAAGTTATGATAGGTACTCACAAGCCACGAGTCCTGCTACTACTACGAGAGTCCGCATGTCGGTGTTTGTTTAGTTAGCTTTGCAGGGGTTTTTATAAAACCCTGTTATCACAGACATGATATGATAACTTAATTAATCAGATGACACTGTATTGTTTCATCAAAAAGAGATAAAAAGTTGACTCTGTTACAATCTTTGCTTCCAAACATTTCGTTTAAGTGTCCTCCGGAAAACGAATTGCGGAACTAAAATGGAGCTGGGCAAGAAACCTGGAAAGGCGCGGCGGTGATAGGTGGAGTAACGCAGTGACCTAGTAGCGTCCAAGGACTGGAAGAAGGACGGAGAGATGTGCGGACGACACTGTTGCCATCGCGGGTAGATGCTGGATGAGGCTGGCTCAGGAACGTGGGGATTTGCAAAAGAGAAGAGAGGCCTATGCTCAGAAGTGGGCGAAGTCGGGCTGTGGATGAAGTGTCCTTTACCCATATAATATTTTCATCGTGACGCACACCTTGTAGAAAATGATAAGGCATCCATTGAAAAACCAACCCTAATTCTATATCAACGGAAAGTATATTGATCAATAGAAAATACAACAATCTTTGTTATGTACACCACAGATATAGAATATGGATGCAGAAAATACATTTCTATAAACCATTTTTGTTGTTGGCCAAGTACGTGTCGGGCCACGCACAGTGAAGGGTTCCGTAGTTACCCGTCCCGTAAGCCATGACAAAATTTGCAAATTTTACTATGACATTACAAAGTTACACACACACACACACTATACATTTAGCTTTTACGACATTTAACCTAATACGTTACATTTTCTAAGTTGGTTGGATATTTCTCGTTAATTTGAAAGCCTACTCAGCTGTGATAGTTTTCCTTTTAAATTCGTTGTATACGCTACTACCATGATTTTTAAATTAACTTTAAAGCAATATTTTTAAACGACCTATATAACGACACCCCACAACATAGGATAGGCGATAAAAAAATCTTCGCAACTTTACGTGTAGGCGTACCCTAAAAATAAATATTTTCTATTCTCTGTAAGTTCAGCCTGCTGTAGAAACGCTTGTCTCAGAGGTATATTAATTAGTGCAGAGAGTAAAGAAGTCTTATAAGGAAGTTGAACAAAAGGTATTTTATAAGGAACACCCTAGAAGGGCATACTGAACATACACAGATCTAAAGGTGCGTTTAAACGGGCAATGTTTTAGCCAATTATTACTCGGCAACGCGTATGGATCAATTAGTGGGGCAATGTGCAGTACCTTCAATAAAACAAGACAATTGTTTAGGCAATATTGTTCTCTGTTTTGTTTTATTTTCTACTAGTTTCTCCATATCACTCAATGTTGTCATTGAAAAACCATTGCTGTAAATTGTTTGACAATTAGCATCGCCAAAATTGACCAGTATTGCTTATAATTGATCAATTTTCAAGCACACTTTTATGAATTTCTTCTGAAAGTTTAGGTGCGTAGTTCCAAATTAGTCACCGGGTGAATGAATGGTGAATGCATTAAATCTGTGATTGAATTGAAACAATAACCACCAACTATATCAGACTGCTTGAAAGGTGACTTTAGTAGAATAGAATAGATTACTCTTTATTGGAAGTTTTAATCGTTAATTGCGGCCAAGTTTTTTGATATAAGTAAGTATTGTTTTTTTTTTTTCACTAAAATAAAACCAATCCTCATCTAAGTTAAGTTCAATATATTTTATTTCAACAATTCGTTTTAGTATAATTTATTTTATGAGGTGTAATCCGTAGTTTAGAAAGGCCAGCTTGCTCCAGTCCTGAGTCCGTAAAGACCAGATCTGTAAAAAGACAAAGTTGTAAGTTAAAAACAAAAAACCTTGATAAAAAATATAAAAGAGGTAAGAATGTTTTGTTCCTTTGTAGGATTAATCTCTGAAAGTCCTTATCAGACTTCGGAAAATCATTTTCTAATAGAAAACTATACTATGGCTGAGTGTCCAAGGCTTTGTGGTATAGGCCAAGAGTCCCGAAATGCTAATCTAAGATATTTTTTAACTGGTAACATTTCGAGTAATATATTTTCAATTTTACTTTTTTTTCCAAACTACTTGTTTATCCTTTCGACACGAGTCATGTCATTTGACTCAAATGAGCCACTATATTGACTGGTGTATGAACACGATCATATCCATCAAACAGTCCTGACGGCCAATTTTCCTAATTTATAAGCAAAAAGTATCATAAATATATTAATGCTATTGATAACTTCTTACCCGCGCTTATTCATAATAGCATTGCCCATATGCAGGGAGGCTCCACTGCAGTTCATGGCTTCAGCTTGTGTAAGGTCATTGCACCTTCTTCCAACAAGGTGGTTGTGGCGAACAGTCGCAGCGAAGAATTCTGGTGCACGGCCGTGGGAGCAAATGTTCCCTAAGGCACCACAGCCTGGTTGGGATGCCCTGCCACCGTTCGGGTAGAAGTCTGCGTGACCACTGGGGGTCCTGATGCCGAGACGCGCACCATCAGTGTGGATGCATTCGACATACTGACCGGCGTTGGGTCTGATGGCGTTGTTGTTACCATGCCAGTACAAACCGGCAGGGTCCAGACCTGAAACAGATACAGCGTTAACATTGAAATAATATTTAAAGATATTTGTATACATTTGTGGCATCATTTTTTAAAATAACTGTACGAATAAAATGGACCGTCCATTTTACTCGTACAGTTATAACCTAAGTAGAAATGTACTAACCAGTAACACGAACAGGGCGACCTCCCACCTGACGTCCAGCGTTTCCAACCACGTGAGCACCCAAACTGAACCCAATCAAGTGGACCTGGTTCCAATTACCACCGGCGGTATTTATGAGCCAGGTGAGGAAGTTTCCAAGGAACTGGCCAACACTGGGGACACCAGCGGTAGCAGTGCCGTAGGGGGCGGCAGCCAGGCGGTGCCAGTCAACCACGATGACGTTAGCGTCCTGGACGTCGAGGATGGCTGACGTAATGAGAGGATTCATGTCAGAATGGCCACTGCTGTTCCATCCGTGAACGACGACAAACAAGGGACGATTGGCTCTGTAGTTGGAGTTACGAACAGAATTCGCGTTACCATTGACGAGGACTTGAGAATTGTGGCGGTTTTGTCTGAAAAAATAAAACAAATGTCAATAATGCTTAAACAGATCAAGGAAAAAATATAACGGTAACGGTGTTCTGTAGATAAATGTAGATAAACCTTGTAAATAGCCAGTACGCGTTATTGGCTCCATTTCTGGTACTCAGCAACTCTTGATCGATTGGCTCTTCGAGGTCCACTATCACTGGCTTGCCTTCACCATCGGGCATCCACACGTAGCGGCTCTCACCCTCTACAAAGTGACTGTTGTCTCCCGGAATCGTATAGTCGGGAATGGCTAGGCCGTAGCCCACTTGAAAGAACAATTATTATTGTTAGAATTGTAGAATTTAACAAAAACAATAGTACAGGTCTTAAGCTCATAGATTCCTCTTAGTGCAAAATCTGAAATGAAAAGTTGAAGGACAGTTTCAGGATGTACTGTGGGTGATATACGTTCCTGGTGCTTTAGCAAAAAGGGAAGCCATTTAACCAGCGGAAAAAATAAAACAAAAGAACTTTACTAACTTGCCACGCAAGTCGCCAATAACACTATAATCTTCATACTGGCACTGATTCGATAAAATGAAGAGGTAGCAGTAGTTACTACCGGGGGTTTTTATAAAACGTTGTTATCTTGTACTAAAGTAAAATAGATAAATTATCGGATGGAAAAATCTTGGAGATAATGATTTCTTAGCATTTTAAAAAGATTATGACCCTTCATTTTTATCTTCAATAGTAATTTGGGTTTTTTGGTCTTTGGCAACATGTCTTGTTGATGTTATCAATCAATCAATCACATCATAACAAATTATTATTGAATTAGTCAGTGAAGAGATAACGTGAGTTTGACAAAATATTCTGAGACAGCGCAAAAGGAGGAATGCAAAGTTTTGGCGCTTTCTTAATTATAGAAATATAATAATGCTTAGTTGATTGATGATGATGATGATGATCTTGATCCGCGAAGACCTTTCATAGCAAGTTTTTTCCTTCCTTATAGTGGATATTTCAAAAATCTCTTTGTAGGTGGATACTTAAGTTATAAAATCGACCTATACTCCCAGATTTTTAGACTTAGTAGTTGTGCGTTAATAGTGAATCGGAACAAATAAGTTATTAAGTTTATAAGTAAGTATACTAATATTTATAAGGCTTCGGTGGTAATTTTTTTCAAATCTAAAATAAGTTTATGTTGCCAGTTTAACATCAAAGTGTTCGGATTTGATGTAGTGAATACATACAACGTGTAACAGAATAAACGCAATACCTCTGTACTCATCATTAAGAACAACTCTTACTATGGGACTATGGGAAAAAATCAGCTGTTCAGAACATTTTGTCAAGTTATGCGCACATAAATTTATGGGACACTTGATTTTTTTTTCGTGATTTCATTGTTGGTCCAATAGTGAAAGTTGTTCATAATGATAAGTACAATGACCACTTAATAGGTATTGCGTTTATTCTGTTACACGTTGTATTTTTTTACCTATTAAATCAAAGGTATTTTAAACTCAATAATATTCAGATTAAAATAAACATGATAATCTGTAACTTTTGATTAAACTTTGATTTAAATTACCTATCACTTTCAATATGTGTAGATTAGATAATGATCCGTTCCGTTCTGTGTGTTGTTAGCGATAGCCGTTTTGCGCGGATGTGACGTGTATTTCAATGTTGTTTTCCATTTTAAATTCTTTGTTTACTTTTTGTTTTTATTTGAGATGGATTTGCTCTTGACTCTAGTCTTAGGTCTAATAGATGACAGAGACAAAGTCGACGATGGAGCAAGCTTACCCAGAAGAAGCCTATTTACTCTCATTATGAAAATATTAGGGTGGTATGCGTTCGGAAACACAGACGCAAGCAGAGAGTTCCACTCCTTTGCTGTGCGCATTATAAAAGACGTTTACGTTAACACATCTCACACGTCATACATACTTATTTTGAGTAACTACTTTACACCTGAACATTCCGAAGTACATCAGCAATATGGTCAGTGTATGAAAAAACAGGCCGTACACACCCGGTGCAGCTTGTTGATGTACATTTGCCTTGTGAATGTCTTTGTCAGCTGCCTTTCATTCATACTCTCAAATTACCAAATTATTAACGAATTCTTTCCAATAATTATCACAACATCTTTTCCAGGGTTCCGAACGTCCATAGAAACAAATACTAAGTTACTACTACTCTCGAGGCGATCGGCGGCGGTGACCTCTCGCGTTCGGCCCCGGTTGAATCCATGGTCCGGAGCGAGGAGGCTTGGGAAGCGGTCACCTCCTTCTGCGAAGCAGTAATACTAGCGAAGGAGGAGGCGGGCCGCGCGATGGAAAGGCAAGGCCTTCGACCCAACCGCCGCTACAAGAGAAGACGCCCCGGGCGTCGTGAGTCGCAGGGCGATCCCCGGCCACATAGGTAGGCGCGGGCCTGCGGACGGCGAGCGTTGGGAGCCTCGCTGTCCGATCACCACCAGGCCCGGGTCGATGGCGCGTTGTGTTTCACGCGCGCCTCAAAGAGATGTCAGCATAGAAGACGGGGCCCGCTAGGGCCAGAGCCTGCAAGGGTTGCGGAATTTGTTCGAAAGAGTCACCGCGGCCCTGCTACGCAAAGGGCTTTAGAAGGAGCACGGATGGGTTTTAGTCAGTAAGAGATACGCCCTTCCGCTCCACCCAGAGCGGAACAAGTCATATGATGATTTCCCATCCTTAAAAAAATAAATAAATGACTACTACTCGTTTGTCCGTCTTTCTGTACGTTTATCCCAGCCGATTTAGTCCGAATCAACTGGAACAATTCAGTGGCACACTTGAACATTTTGACCCCAACACGGTCCAAATTTTTATTAGGGGTCACATTTGGGGGACAGACCTGCGACGTAAAAATAAATACAGTTGCTTTTCTTTACTTATAGATTACAGGAAAAACTACAAGAATTTTAAGTTTACAAAGTAACATGTTTAAAATATGATTCTTTCGGAGTCCTTGGCGCGCGAGTCCGGCTCCCACTTGTTGAAACTTTAACGTTGCCTTATTACATCATTCCTGATTCTCTCAGCCATATTTATTTTTATTCACTTGATATTTAATCATTTTCTACCATACCAGTAAAATTTTGGGAGGTTATACATACATGTTTCTCAAGTAACGTATTTCCAAGGAAGATATCGTTTATTGAGATACTTACATTAAAGTTGGCATAAATATTTCTAAACCAAGTAGGATAAATGTTGTAAAGAAACAAAATATTTCGAATTCATTTTTTTATTATACACCTATATGAAAACAAATATCAACTTAATAAATTTGTTGTTAATTATATTTGGAGTTTAGCTTAGAAAGGCCAGTTTGCTGAAGTCCTCAGTGCGTAAAGCCCGCGACTGAAAAATAAAAGTAACCATGTTTAAAACCGAAATTCTATTTTAAGAATAATAACACATTATGCCCGCCTATTTTTCCTGAAGGATTAAGAAGGGCAGAAATTTTTCAGTTGAAAAACCCAATAACACGAACCCAGGACCTCATGATGAGTAGGTAGTATAGTTTGCGATCACTAGATCTACAAAGCAATAACCTAACCACACGGAACAAATATTTGGCCTATATATGACCTACAGATATAGTTGTTCCGGGTCTGGCTGTTTGTGTATGTGAGTTAATTTGTTTGTAAACGCACCCACGGTACAGGAGAAACTCCGAGTGTGGGGAAACATTTTCATAAAATCTAACAGCAAAACATGATCATTTCTTTTCTAATAATAAATAAAATTCTCCCCGACCGAATCGCGGTTATGGTGGTCAATCTCAACAGAGTGTCATCCTAAACTCACCCTCGCTTGTTAACGTTGGCATTGCCCATATGGAAACGAGATCCATTGCAGGTTCCGAGCTCAGCTTCCCAAATATTGGGGCACTGACTGCCCTGCAAGTGGTTGTGGCGGACGGTAGCGGCAAACAGGTCAGTCGCGCGACCGTGAGAGCAGGGGCTGCCTTGAAGCCAGCAGCCAGGCTGAGGATTCCTACCCCCGTTGGGATAGAAGTCAGCGTCACCAATTGGGTTCATGATACCGAGGATGCGACCGTCGGTATGGATACCTTCGACGTGATGACCAGCGTTACTGCTTATAGCGTTGCCATTATTACTCCATCCAGGTCCAGCAGGGTCCAGACCTGTAACAAGGAGGTTATCGTAATTGATATAATTCAATAATTCTATAGGCTTTACTGTATGTAAAGCCTATAGAATTCAGCTTCATTGTACCAAAATCACAACTTACCAGTTACACGGGCTGGAGTACCACCAGCCCGACGTCCGGCATTTCCAACTACGTGAGCACCCAAACTGAAGCCAACGAAGTGGACCTGGTTCCAGTTACCACCGGCGGTGTTGATGAGCCAGGTGATGAAGTTTCCGAGATGTTGGCCCACACTGGGGACACCAGCAGCGGCTGTGGTATAGGCGGAGTTTGCGAGAGCGCCCCAGTCAACCACAATGACATTACAGTCTTGAACGGCTAAGAAGGCGTCACGTATCATCGGGTTCATAGGAGCATTCCCGTTGCCGTTTAGTCCATGAACGATGACATAAAGGGGACGGCTGCCTAGGTAGTTTGATTGCCAGATTGTGTTGGCCTGACCGTTGACAATAACTTGATAGTTGTGGCGGTTACGACTGCAAATATTTATGTTAGTATAAATGCTATTAGCATACATTTAAGTATCAGCGATAGATTTATTTATGAGGACATGATCTCAAATGCATGCATGTTACCAGAACGCATGTTACAATAATAATATTGTATTAATATATTCGTATATAGATGTTAAGATATACAACGTGCAACAGAATAAACGCAATGCCTCTGAAGGGGTCATTGTACTCATCATTATAAACAACTTTACTATGGAACCACCCAAAACTCGCGAAAACAAAAAATCTGTTGGTCAGTACATTTTGTCGAGCTATACGCACAGAAATGTATGGGGTAGTCGATAATTTTTTTCGCAATTTCAGAGTTGGTCCCGTTGTGAAAGTTGTTTGTAATGCTGAGTACAATGATTCCTTAATAGGTATTGCGTTTATTCTGTTACACGTTGTACATGTAATATAATTTGCATTTTTATAGACATACTATTTAATTTAATTACCTGGTGTACAGCCAGTATTGGTTGTTGGCTCCGTTTCTAGAGTTCAGAAGCGCTTCATCGACTGGCTCGTGGAGGTCCACGAGGACAGGTGTGCCTTCAGTATCAGGCATCCAGATGTACCGGCTCTCTCCCTCCACATAGTGGCTATTGTCTCCCGGGATGGTGGGCACTTGCTCGCTTTTGTCCTCCGAAACGGGAAGAGCATGGACGGAGCACACTGAGGAGAATGACCAAATTAACTGTAGGTATAACCGTATTAGGTGACGTAAATCAAAGAGCTACAAAACTAAAGTGAGTCCGAGCAAGCCATATCTGTCAGATGCTGTTTCAGCAATAGGCTCGTAAATCGCCCGGGCACAACTAGGATTGACGCAGGCACCGAGGAGATGATGGCGGGACGCATTAGCGTTGAAGCTGAAAGAAGTAATGGGTCAGACCTTTGCCAAGGGCTGGGATAGTTCAGGCTTACCAAAAAGCTAAATGGATTAAAAAATTGACAATTGAATTATTCTGCTCAGGAGTGCGTTGGATGTACATTTCAATGTCGCTATCGTTGAGATAATTTTCATAGTGAGTTATATCATGTGAGTTAGAAGTGCAAAATCTGGATCAAAGTAAGATCTATATGAACTTTTGGATTAAATAATTAATATAAATATACTTACATGCTACAAAAGCTACTACCACCACTAAGATTTTCATTTTAACGAAAGAATACAGTTGGTGATTTAGTTGAGGTTTTTATAAATAGCGTTATCACAAAGGTACGCACGCTCCTCATTTTTATCAGAGATGATTGCAAGATTATTGTCTAATTGACAATTACTTAAAAACATGAGTGTGTTTCCATTAGGTATTCTTAGTTATGGTTATTGCCTTGCATTTGTAACGGCGACGAGAAAACAATATTTTGGGGTTGCTGTACGAGTTAATCAATGACTGTGATAGATATTATCAACAGCTTCTTGAAATTCATACATAAGACAAGGGCAAAACGTTTTCTCCCCTGTCAAACATCACATTATCTGACACTCCATATTCTTATTTTGTCTGTTCTCAAGATAATGATTAGAAATGATAAACTAATTTTACAAAAATATAACTTAATATGTATTCTAAACCAATCCATCAATTATTTTCTTTTGTGTCTTTGAATCTCCATCCATCATTTTAAACATTTATCACTTTTTAAGCCGCATGAGTTTCATCTTTCCTAAATGCGTTTTCACTTTCTAACCCTATTTCACTAAGGGCCGATTTTGCAAAAGTCAGATAACTTTTATTCGAGGAATAAAAATGGTGGTTTCACAGTTTTTGTATGTGAAATATGTCAAACAGCCATTATCATTCTTTAGTTAAAATTTATATAACTTTTAAAAAATCAGCTCTAAATTAGTCTCTTACTTTTTTTTACATCAATGATAGTGGTATTAAAAAAATTACGATATATTTTTTTTTATGTATTTGTCGGACGTACCATGGAAACGACATCTCACTTCCTGTGGATATCGATAAAGATCATGTAAATGGCCAGAGGATTAAAATAAAATCGTCGACAAAAGCTTTAAGATAAAGCAACAGTTGTCGTGGCCAGTCCTAGCATAGCAAAGCAAACGTGCTGATCTTTATAAAGAAGTGATTGAAT
This sequence comes from Mamestra configurata, assembly GCA_002192655.3. Taxonomy (NCBI): domain Eukaryota; kingdom Metazoa; phylum Arthropoda; class Insecta; order Lepidoptera; family Noctuidae; genus Mamestra; species Mamestra configurata. The sequence continues at coordinate 347,093 of NDFZ01005441.1, read as the reverse complement.
TCAAGCACCACTTAACCTTCCTCATGAATAACCCCATCCATTGGTAAGAAAATCCGATCATTTGTTTTTGAGTTTATCGCGAACAGACAGACGCGGTGGGGGACCTTGTTTGTGGTTTGTTTGGGTCAAATTTAGCAGTTGAAAATTTACCCCCCTCTTGTTGACTGTTTGATCTAATATTTGGTACACACCTTTTGTTCTGATGACAATACAATTTAATACATTATTCAATATTATTGTAAATCCAAGATGGCCGCCGCTACAAAATGGCAGATTACATATTTTTTTCACAAATCCCTCAATATAGTAAAAAGTATACAATGACGTTAGGCACTTAGAAATTACATCATCAAAATAACTTAAAATGTTTAGTTTAGAAATCTGGATCCTATATTCAAAAAAATAACATTAAAATTGAACTCAAAAGTTTAAGCACCGCTAAACGTAATTATAACCCAAATGTGTGATATTGTAGAAGAACTGAACATTACAACATAAAAATAATAATATAGAATGTAGATTGCAATGGGTTCGAGCACATATTGGACTAAGAGGTAACGAGGAGGCTTACCGTATATCCAAATCAGCGGTAGTGGACGAATGTATAATTAGTAGGTAATATACCTGATTATTGGGAATATACAACTAAATTTAAATCTGCATGCTTTAATTCCTGGAAACAACATTTTTTCAAAATGTCTCTGGATAAAGGCATTTGGTACAAAAGCATTCAAGGTCAGCCATCTCGTGTTCCCTTGTTCGAGGAAACTAAATTAGATAGAAATTACGTTTAATTGATATTTAGACTCCGTTCTGGGCACTATCCATCGACAAAGTTTGCATTTCTTATGAAAAAGGCTGATTCTCCTAATTGCACAGTTTGCCAACCAGAGAGGAGTTATTTGAGATCAAAGTGGTCAGTGCGACAAAACGCCAATTTCATATGTAAGGACCGAATATTAACCGTATTTGATACTTATTTTAACTTGACATCTCCGCGCGTTCCCGAGAAAAAGGTTTTGACAGACAGACGGACAACGAAGTTATCCCATAAAGGTTCAATATATTCCTTTACCTAAAAAAGATAGAGAGTTTTCTATTGTATTACATGAAGAGATATTTAGTTAACACATTGCCATACTCTATTATTGCTGTTGACACATGACGGTAACTTGAGTTCCGATGAATGATTTTAGAGTTGATTAACTACAAGAGCCTAGAAATTGAGCAGTCATGTTCATCTTCATCCCTATCATGTTGGATCTCAACGACGTGGAACATTGAAACAGATATGCACTGGGGAGGGTGAAAATTTGTTATTTAAAAACTGAGGGTCCTGTTTTAGTTCCATATCATAACTGGCAACACGAACTGATCACAGACCTTGAGGTACTGCGGTATGTGACAGAAAATACAACGCAGCTCTCCGAATGCTACCCAGCCGATCAAGATATGTAATTGTAAGTTCATTTAAATATAATATAATTTGAAAAAGGTTTAGGAAAAAAAAAACACCGGACTCATTCAAATAAGATAATCACATTTATTACAGTCTTGTGCACACTATTAAATATTCAGACGATAGTCGCAAATAATTCGAAGCATCAATATATCTTAAGTCCGATGTTTAGAAAGGCCAGCTTGCTGAAGTCCTGAGTCCGAAAATACCGCTTCTGTAAAACAAAAAAATAAGTTTGTAACAACATGAAATTAAAATAATCCGTTAACTACAAAATATAGCATTCATGTTCATTTACTCACAAGTATAATCGTATCTAAGATAAATCTATTTAGGATGTAGATGACGATTCAATAAATTGCTTATCCATCTCTGTGGAATATTGAGAAACTCACCCGCGCTTGGTAACAATGGCATTTCCCATATGCAAGGAGTTTCCGTTGCAAGTTCCGAGTTCAGCTTCCCAAATATTCGCGCACTGTCTTCCCACCAAGTGGTTGTGGCGGACGGTGGAGGCGAATAACTCAGTAGCACGACCGTGGGAGCAGGTGCTGATCCAGCAGCCAGGCTGAGGGTTCTTACCACCGTTGGGGTAGAAGTCAGCATCAGAAATTGGGTTGAAGATACCGAGGAGGTTACCATCAGTGTGGATAGACTCGACATATTGACCAGCGTTACGGTTCAGTGCGTTGCCATTGTTTCCCCAACTAGGGCCAGCAGGGTCCAGACCTATGACCAAGAAGCTTAATTAGTGGTGGTGGTAAAGGTAATTTAATTCTAAGCATCATTCATGATCATGATAGACAATTAAGTTATATTAGGTGAGTTGTGAAACAAAAATCTTCAAACATGTCAAAATACTGACCAGTAACACGGGCAGGCCGGCCACTAACTTGACGTCCGGCATTTCCAACAACGTGAGCACCCAAACTGAAGCCAACGAAGTGGACCTGGTTCCAGTTCCCACCGGCGGTGTTGATGAGCCAGTTAATGAAGTTTCCGAGGTGCTGGCCTACACCGGGGACACCGGCGGCAGCAGTGTTGTAGTTAGAGTTAGCAAGCGCGCGCCAGTCAACAACGATGACGTTGCAGTCCTGAACTGCGAGGAACGCAGATGTGATGAGGGGGTTCATGGCGGTGTTCCCGTTGTTGTTCCATCCGTGGACGATGACTTTCAAAGGCCGGGCGCCATTGTAGTTGGATGCCCAGATTGTGTTGGCATTGCCGTTGACAATGACGTTGGCGTTGTTAGGGTTTTGTCTGAAATATTTATATAATTTAATTCTGATTAATTAATAGTCTTAGAAATAATTATTCCGAACTCACAAGCCATATATAAGCCTTCAAAGGCTTCTGTTGTTTTTACCATGTATATTTGATAGGTACTCTGTGATATACACTTCTGGACACATCTATTGGCCCACCTTAGAGTTTAGGTTTCGATGGCCCCTACCGAAATATGATTGCTAGATTGAACAAAAACTGTTGATGCAGTTTTAAACCTGATACATTTTACCATCTTTTTCGATCGTATTGTTTTAAATTTGAATTCAGAATACCATACGACATGGAGCTATGCCAAACAAGTCGGATATGCGCCTTGTGAAAGGCAATTGATTTTTGAATAAAAAACATGTTTTATCAAATAAAGGTTTAATTTAATAACGCGTGTTGCCTCCATGGGCATCTACCACAGCTCTCATACGATTAGGCATAGAGTTTATCAACCGCTCTATGCAATTTTGAGGGATCATCTCCCATTCCTCTTCTATGGCAGTTTTCAACTCCTGCATCGTCTGGGCAACTGGCTGACGAGCCCTAACACGTCTTTTTAGCTCGTCCCACATGTGCTCAATGGGGTTCATGTCTGGGCTTCTGGCTGGCCAGTCCATAACTGTGATGTTCACATCCCGAAGATATTCCCTGACGATGCCGGCCGCATGGGCTCTTGCATTATCATGCATAAAAAGGAAATTTGGGCCCACATAGTCCGCGTATGGTATCACGTGAGGTTCTAAGCACTCACGAATGTACCTTTCAGCATTTAATGTTGGCAGCCGTGGTCCTGTAACAACCTCAAGTTGAGTTTTGCCGCTCGCGGATATACCGCCCCAGACAGTCCATGAGCCACCGCCATAAGCAACCCTCTCTTCAAAGCAGCATTGTGCGAAACGCTCTCCCTTACGTCGGTAGACCTTCTTCCTTCCATCATTGCCATGTAACACAATTTTAGACTCATCAGAAAAGAGTACACGGCTCCAATCTTGCTGTGTCCAATTTAAATGACTGCGTGCGAAATGAAGGCGCGCTGTTCGGTGGGCTCGCGTTAGTTTGGGCCCATTAGCTGGCTTGTGTGGTACCATATCGCGTTCTTTTAACCTTCTCCGAACAGTTCGAGCGCTCACAGATACTCCGTGGAAGTCGCGAAGTTGGTTTTGTATCTCAATGGAGGTAAGGTGACGATTTCTCAAGCTGGTCGTCACGATGAATCGATCCTGCCTTTCAGTTGTGACCCGAGATCGTGGCCTTCCTTGGCGACGAACAAAGCCGCCAGTCTCTAGGTACCTCCGATAAACATTTCGGACCGCAGATCGACTTAAATTAAGTTGAGCACTCACGTTTCTTTGGCTGTGTCCGGCCTGAATAAGTGCCACAGCTTGGGCGGCGACTTCAGGTGAAGTATCCATAGATTATTGATAGAACCTCACCTTAATGTTAAGAATAAGTAATGTTTGTTGCAAAACCAAAGATATCAATCACTTTTTCAAGAATTAAATCCAAGTAAACCAATAAAACCAAGTTTTCTTAGTATTCGATTGTTTGATATCAACAAACAGGCTCCAAATTGTCTTTTGTTTCTTTAAATTCTGTGTTCGAAATTCAAAAAAAGACTATTGAATGAAATTGTGAATGTGCCAGGTTCAAAACTGCATAAAAACTTTTTGCTCGACCTAATATAAAATTTTAGCTAGGACCAAACGAAACTGAAAATACAAGGTGGGCCAATAGATGTGTCCAGAAGTGTATTTTTAACATTAATAAAAAAAATAAAAATATTACAACGGCAGACTAAAGCTTTGTTGCTATTAATTATAATCTAAAAGTTAAAGACACGGAGAAAAGGGTTCCTGAAATGACTTATTTAAAATAGAATTGATTCAAATATTATCTAAATGAGATTTTTCTGCATTGCTTACAAGAATTGAAATTGTCGATTATATTACCTTGTGAACAGCCAGTATGCGTTGTTGGCTCCGTTTCTAGAGTTCAGCAGAGCTTCGTCTACTGGCTCGTGGAGGTCCACGAGGACAGGTGTGCCCTCGCTATCAGTCATCCAGATATACCGGCTTTCTCCCTCCACAAAGTGGCTGTTGTCTCCCGGGACGGTAGGAAGAGCATTGCCGGAGCATACTTAAAATAAAATTAAAAACTATATTTAATGTTACCATAGACCTTAGAAATTTGAAACGGAATAAATATGACAATCATCGAATTATTAATTGGATCGATATAAAGAAACCTTAAAGCTGTAAATAACATTCTAAATCTATCAATATTATAATAAATATACGGTATCGTTGCCAAACACGAAAACGTATTTTTTTTGCTGTTTAGGCTCATATTCTAAGTCATGTTCTCCACATCGATTCCACATTGAATCATCAAATTGACAGATGTTTTTTGTTATTTATTGACATTAATTGAAGGTTATTTCTATTGCCATGACTACTGCGTCAAGTGGAGGTCCTTTTTTTTTAAGGATGGTAAATCATCAAATGACCTCTTTCGCTCTGGGTGGAGCGGAAGTGTGTCAGGCTCTTACTGACTAAAACCTATCCGTGTTCCTTTTAAAGCCCTTTGCGTTCCAGGGCCGCGGTGACTCTTCCGAATAATCGTCGTCGAAATTATATTCAAATATTTTGGACGCATCTCTTGAAATTGTCCGAATAATCCCAAATCACAGACCCGGCGGAAAACCTAATGAAATTTTCTAACTTATTTCGCTTAAGTTGAAGAATATTAGTTAAAATATCACACTTTCATTTTTAAATAAAATATTTTATTTGAGATGTTAACCCCTTCTAAGGCAGATTATTTTAGCACCATATTTCACAGTTCATAAATCGATGATAACTTTACCGTTTTAGGTAATCTTTTGTTTTAAAATTCTATTTCGATTCAGTTTCGATTTTCAAATTGTTATGCCCGTTAAAGGGTTAAAGCTTAGGTTAAAATTTGTAGAATCTAAATGAATAAATGTTGACTACTAACACGCTACGAAGGCCGCAATAACCACGAATAATTTCATGTTCACGAGATATTTAGTCACTGCCACTACTATTGTTTGCGACTCCGTAGGGGTTTTTATAAATGGCGTTATCGCATATCGAGTGCAAATTATTATGATTTATTTGTAATCTGTTGATACCATTTTAGTGTTTTTTTTTTAAATTTAATTAATCTTTGATTCTCCATTCTGTTTGTTTCCATTATGCCTGATGTTAGGTCAGACCAAACTTTGTGTTTATGTTAATGGCTGACTAATGTTTTGTGGATATATTGGCAGGAATACCCTAAAATATTATTAACATTGTGACATAGACTGCACACCAAAAGGGTATTCTACTAGGCAGAAAAAATATAATTCTATTTAGTCCATCCGTTAAATTTTCAAAAAATGTTGGACACGACGTATTTTTTGCCATTTCAAATAGCAAAAAAATTATAAAGTGTTTCAAATTTCAAGAGAGGGGGCTGGTGACCTCACGTCACTAGTAAAAATTGTACTATCGTAGTGACTTCACGCGAGTTTTCAACACGCTGTTTCTTCGTCATTTTTTCTACGTGAAAAAAAGATTTGTGCAATATTTTTTGGATATTTATCTAACGGACTAATTACATTTTTTCGACTAGAATTCCCTATAAACTATGATCCAGATGATCCAAATCAATAATCTGCTTAGACTTTCACAAATATTATCTGATATTTTAACCCATAAATCAGAAATAAAACAGGACCCAACATATTGCCTTGAGCTACTACAGTAACTAGATCATTTTAGACCGACAATGCATGAAAAACTCTTAGTGCATGTTTGTGATAATAGTGCATTCGACTAAAACAGTTCCAAAAAGTCTTCAAAATTCTAATTCATGACGGAATAGCAACTGAAATTGCGTATTCTACAGCATTAAATGCGTTCCATTAATCGATGACAACTAAAACCGCCTGCTTCTCTACCACACTAAAGTCGACTAGTAAAAAATGTATAAGATATTAACTGATCAGTGTTTTTTTATTAGTGCATTATGGATTAAAAAATAAATAACTAAGTAAACAAACCCATCGCTTGTCGGACAGACAATGGAAACAAGCTTACTATATATAGGATATTTTATCCCAAATCTTCACAAATATCAATCATGTCGCTGATCAATCATTGATTACCGCGCCGATCGTGACGTATCTATAAATGAATATTTGATGTGATTTACCAGCTACCTGACGGTGACGTGACGGATACCTTATGGTTGCTATGGAAACAAATTGTAATCTTGGTTTTTATATAGATAGGTATGTAATGTATATTCTACAAAATATTATATAGATTTCTAAGTCATCTTTAATGAGTCTATTGGATTACTGGTTTCCACGGTAAATACGGGTTATTACTCGTATAGTTTCAACCGATCATGTCTCGAACATGCGTTTGGTTTCTCAGCGACAGTTTTTTATGGAGTTTCGAAGAATACAACTTACTTGATCAAGCCAAAATGCTTGACTTTCTAAAACAGAAAAAAGTGGCCAAACCGGAATGCAATCCTTATTGCCTTGGTGGTGATATTTCCTTTGGATTTTTTTTATAGGAAAAAATAACAATTAATGATCAATAGCAATTTAATCGTCTTAACCAAATAATCACATACGAATACATTTTAAACTTTAACACGTTAAAATATTAATTGCAACAGTTACATTACAACATTAATTTATCTCTTAGTCCGTATTTTAGAAAGGCCAGCTTGATCCAGTCCTGAGTGCGTAAAGACCGTTTCTGAAAAAAAAAACACACAGTTTATAACTAACTTATTTAAATTGGTGGCCTCTTTTGAAAACAATTCCCAGTAAATTGTAACTTCTCTAAAGTTGACATTTTCTACCTGTCACATTTAAGAATAGACCTTGTAGTTTTAAGACGTACTGATCGATTAATTTCATCATCATCATATCAGCCGAACGACGTCCACGGCTGGACATAGGCCTCCCCCTTAGGTCTTGCCAATAGGGGGGTGTGACATAATCGCTACGCTTGGCAGGCGGGTTGGCGATCGCAGTGTAGCTGTTGTAATGCACAGATAATGCTGCTGCCCATTCTTCCCTTAGTCGCCTCTTACGACACCCACGGGAAGTAATGGTACGGTGCTATTCTTTTACGTCCGACACCATACAGAAAATGCAGAGCAATTAATTTGCCAGAATCAAAATCAAAAGTCACTTAATCGAATTATGCTTACAATCTAACTAGAGAATGCCTATGGCATTAAGTCCGCCTCTGTACATTTGTGTGCGTAAAGTGTAAATAAATAAATAAATCAGCACTTTTAACTGTCAGAATTTAAATAAATGCAATCCCCCAAAACGGCACTACTTCATAATGATTTAGCTGAGTGTATATATAGTGTTATTACATAGTAGTGTTATGGTGTTATATAGTGTTATTAGTGTTATATATAGTGTTATTAGTGTAATAACACTATATATACACTCAGCTAAATCATCTAAGCATCATATAGTGTTCATATTCTCTGCTTCATGATCACATCGTATCTCAGATACTCGTAAGTCTACTGGGTGATGTTGATATGGTACAATAAATATTTAAATCTATTATTGTAGTTTGAATGCCTAAATTATAACAGTTAGTATTCCTTAACGGCAAGTAGAGAATATGGAAGGACAAGACATGCTGCGCCAACCTCTTTGTTGGGATAAGCACAGGAGGATGTTGATGTTGATGATGAGTTGGTCATCATCTTACTCCATGTATTTTATGTAATTAAGGAACTCACCCGCGTTTGGTGACGATGGCATTTCCCATGTGGAATGAAGCTCCGTTGCAAGTTCCGAGTTCAGCTTCCCATATATTCGGGCACAGTCTTCCCACCAAGTGGTTGTGGCGGACGGTGGAGGCGAACAATTCAGTAGCACGGCCGTGGGAGCAGGTGTTTATCCAGCAACCAGGCTGAGGGTTCTTACCACCGTTGGGGTAGAAGTCAGCGTTACCAAGAGCGTTCATGAGACCAAGGCTGTGACCATCAGTGTGGATAGCTTCAACATATTGACCAGCGTTACGGTTCAGTGCATTGCCACTGTTTCCCCAACCAGGGCCAGCAGGGTCCAGACCTATGACCAAGAAGCTTAATAAGAGTGGTAGTGGTGGGTTAAGGGTAAATTATTTCGATGCAGTTGATCATGATAGACAATCAAGTTACATTAGGTGAGTTATGAAACAAAAATATTTTAACATGTTAAAATACTGACCAGTAACACGGGCAGGCCGGCCACTAACTTGACGTCCGGCATTTCCAACAACGTGAGCACCCAAACTGAAGCCAACGAAGTGGACCTGGTTCCAGTTCCCACCGGCGGTGTTGATGAGCCAGTTGATGAAGTTTCCGAGATGCTGGCCGACACCGGGGACACCGGCGGCGGCAGTGTTGTAGTTGGAGTTAGCGAGCGCGCGCCAGTCAACAACGATGACGTTGCAGTCCTGAACTGCGAGGAACGCAGATGTGATGAGAGGGTTCATGGCGGTGTTCCCGTTGTTGTTCCATCCGTGGACGACGACTTTCAAAGGCCGGGCGCCATTGTAGTTGGATGCCCAGATTGTGTTGGCATTGCCGTTGACAATAACATTGGCATTGTTGGGGTTACGTCTGAAATATTTTATACAATTTAGTGCTTATTTTATGCTGATTTTGTTTATTTGTTACAAAGGCAAGCAACATCTTTATTGCACTTATGTATGGCCTTAGAAAACCGTAAGTGTGCTTTATTTGACAACGAATAAAAGTAGTAGAAATCGCTAATCACCTGGTAAACAGCCAGTATGCGTTGTTGGCTCCGTTTCTAGAGTTCAGTAGGGCTGCATCGACTGGCTCGTGAAGGTCCACGAGGACAGGTGTACCCTCACTATCAGGCATCCAGATGTACTGGCTCTCTCCCTCCACATAGTGGCTATTGTCTCCGGGGACGGTGGGAAGAGCGTTGCCGGAGCACACTTGAAATATAATAAAAAAACTATACTTTACACTACCATAAAACTTACAATATAATATAGCCCTAATAACCCTGTCATTTGAAAAGTTTATTCACGGTACGATTGAGGTATCTTTACCCGTTCTTGAAAACACCTCTACTGATTCCCTAAGGAATAATGAAATGTTTTAATAGTGTCCCAGAATTATAAAATAATTAAGACAAAACCCTTTGTCAAAAAGTCCAAATTCACAGACGGGGCGGAAAAGCTTTGTTATATCTTAGAATTGATTTCGAATACTGAATACAACAAATACAGGATAAAATATTGTCACTTTTGAATTTAAATTGGTTGCTTCTTTTAGAATTAACTTGTGGAATATAAGTGAAAAAATACTAACACGCTACGAAGGCCGCAGCAACCACGAATAATTTCATGTTCAAGAAGTAATGAGACACTGCTACTTTAGGCGTCCTTGTGTGGGTTATATAAATGGAGTTATCGCATTACATGATGCGAATTATTTGTAATCTGATGATACCAATATATTCTTTTTAAAAGACATAATTTATCTATCGAATGATAGTATCTATCATTTTTGTTTGTTTCCGTTGTCATTGTACCTTTCGTGAAGTTTAGGACGTAGCTTTGATGGAACGTTAGTGATTGAGTATTTTATTTTGAATATATGGGAATAAATAATGCTCAAAGAAATACTATAGGTATAGCAATATTGAATCGGTGGCAACAACTCCAAAAAGGTTAGTTTCACATGATTCAAATGAATATTTTAAACTTTAATCAAAAATAGAACAGGGTCCAACATACTGCCCTGGAGTACTACAATTACCAAGTCACATAAGAAAAAAAAATACCGGGTTAACTCGTAATGCTTGTTTGTTACAACAGAGATTTTGACTACAAATAGTAATGGCTCAGTCAGTCCACAGTATTGTATTGTATGCTTTGAGTAAATCGATGATAAATTAATCGGTTGTCGGACAAACAATGGAAACATGCTCATTACCAATACCATAAACCGTGAAAAAAAACATTCTTTCTTGTAATCTGCTACATATTTTACCTTCTATTTTTTGTTATGGAAATCACGACCCAGGAAACAAACTTCTGAAAAGTCCTCCTTTCAAAAGTTCATTGATTTTTTGGAATAGTTTTGTTTTGTAGATTTAAGTGTATATGTGTGTTTGGCGGATTACTGCTATTTTATATTTTGTTCTTTAATGATTTTGTATCGTTTAATTACATCTTATGCTCTGGTACGTCTAGTGGAACATCATTATCAGTAAGTAGACGGTAAGTGATGAAGTAGACGGCACCAGAAAATGGGCAGCAGCATTCTCTGTGGTTCTGTGCATTGCAACAGCTACACTGTGATCGTCAACCCGCCTGGGGGGCTTGCCATAATCGGCACGGAGGCCTATGTCCAGCTGTGGACGTCTTTCGGTTGATGTGATGTTGATTCACTACACCTACGTAAGTTTTATTTTGATCGATTAATGATTTGACGTCACTTTCGATTGAGGTGTGTAAAATAAACAAATAATAAATATATCATTTCTTTGACAGAGCTGATTAAATCAAATAATTAATCTGTTGTTTTTAATTGTTTTTATCAATTCATTATGAAATGTCACTTCCTGTGATAATGTGTCCACATTATGACAAGTGCAAATAACACTCTAAACTAAGACTAACTTACTGAATAACGATCGCAAAGAGTTTCTTTCTTCTTAATCTGCTTCTTGAACCAATGGTTTATTATAAACGTGTAACAGAATTTACAAAATACCTGAAAAGAGGTCATTGCACTCATCATTATGAACAACTTTTACTATGGGACCAACCCGAAATCGCGAAAAATAATAAGCACCTTGATCTATGGATATATGAATTACTATGTTGTTTTTCAGCGACTATTAAGTGGACGACGGGAGGTTAGACCTAGCGAGAAGAAGTGATAGATAGTTTCTGAGCGGGGAAAAGTGTTTGCAGCGGGCGTCATTCGGGTTTTCTGTTAGTAGGACTACCAATTTCAGTAAAAACACAATATACACATTTACAACGGTTGGGATTAGGGCATGCATCTCGGAATTTCGCAATATTGGAATCTCCGAACGAAAGTTCCGATATCACAATTCCAATACTAAGTGATTCAATATTGTAATATCGGAATGAAAAAAAAACTATTTCAGTTTTAAAGTGTCATAGAAGCCGTTGGAACCATGATACTTTCATTGAATAATGTTTAGATACTTCTTCATATTTAAACGAGTCATCATCATCATCATCATCCATAGTCCGATCTCGTCCACTGTTAGACATAGGCTTTTCCTGTCCCAGCCACATTAAAGTTCCACCCGCGTTAGGTTAGAACGAAGCTGTCTGCCTATCTCGCTGCCAGACGACGACGACCAACATTTCTTCTACCAGTCCATGGACGCCCATCAGTCACTGCCTTACTCCATATGGCATCACTACGCTTTGCCATGTGTTCTACTCTACTCCATTTGAGTTCCATAACTTATTTTCCAATATGAAAGAGATTTTTACGTTTTCGGATCTCGACGTTTGAAACTCGGTCTAGTAGCCTTATGCCAAGCCCTATCTGTCAGTCTGTACATGGCCTCCTACGTGAGCGTCTATGTCTCAGTATCTCAGCACCGCAGTTCACCGTACGTCATGGTGATTTGGAATTTTGGCGGATTTCAAAATGTCGTTAATGTCGTTATGTCGTTTTCAAATTCCTAAATGCGGTCAACTCGAGTTGTATGCTTTTTGATATCTCAGTTAGCTGTTACAGTAGCGGTGGCAGTAGTTTGCTGATGCTCTGTGTCAAACGAAAGAACAAAAAGCATCCTTGTTAAAATGGGTTTCTTGTTTGGAAACTTCAATAAATTTTACACTGTGTGACACAATTTCCTAACATTAATGAGATTACGTGTTTTGAATTCCTTATTTCGTTGTTAAAAACATTGTCTATTGATATGGGTATCTAACACGTCACGTTTCTTAGTAATAGTGTGAATACTATTTTCATGTACCCTCGTTTAAAATAAAATAAACATTGAGTAAAAGTAGTCAATTGCAGATTAATTTTAATACTTAGAACTCTGTATGACTTTAAATTAAATGTTTTAGTGTTCTTAAGATCATTTTAACAGTTTATTTGGGAAATTATAGTTTTTTTTTTTTCGAAAATAATGAAGGTTAGTAACCGCCGTAAGTGTTTAAATCATCCGGATAAATTTTGTTATGTTTGTGGAAAATATATTATTAAATCTCAAGGAAGAGTTCCAACTGACAAGGTTAAACGAGCATATTTATGTTATTTTGGTCATTCTGTGGTGCAAGATAAGGAATGGACCCCGAAAGTTTTTTGCATTTCGTGTTACGTAAAATTAAATGACTGGTAAAATAGGAAGCCTGTTTCTATGTCTTTTGCTGTGCCAATGATCTGGCGGGAACAAATTATAGAAAAAATACTAATATATTATTAGTATTTTTCTATAAAATTGAAAATATAAATAAATAAATATAATTTAAAAATTTCATACTGTCTTTATTTATTTAGAGTACTTTAATTTATCATAACTTTAAAATGTACGTGTTACAAAAAATCTGTTTATGTTTTCGTGTTCAGCAGGTCCAATTTGACAAAAATTTGCATTTTTTGTTAATGTTATAGAACAAAAAAAAACATTTGTCACACTGTGTTATCATCACACTAATATTATAAAGTCGAAAGTTTGTGAGTTTGTATGTTTATTTTTTACTTCTTCACGCGTAAACGGAGGGATTTAGATGAAATTTGGTATAGTGATTGTTTGAGTCTCGGGAAAGGACAGAGGATAGTTTTTATCCCGGGAGTATGTTCCCTTGGGATAATTTTCGATATTCACCCGGGCGGAGCCGCGGGCGGTAGCTAGTAAATTTATATTGTTGTTAGACTAGGCGCCAGATGGAGTTTAGTATACGAAATATGAGGACCGCATTCAGCCACTGGATTTGTCATAAGAATCGGCAAACTATAGAGGATATCGATCTTGCCGTCCCACTTTTCGGCAAGATCGATATCCTCTTATTGGACCTATTTATATGTGCCAAACTAAATAATAACTACGATTTAAATATGCTTTTTTTTTAATTATGAAAAAATGCAACTTCAACGATATTGCGATCTAATATCGGAATTGAAATCTTCCGATATTACCCTATCCTAGTTGGGATGCCGCATTGACCCAGGATAGCCTGCTAAAAACTCGGTGTATGAACAACATATCTGGCAAAATGTGGGCGACGTGGGTGTATTCAATAATAAGTAGGTACACATCAGCCTAACCCTTCACAGAACACAGGCGTGATTTTGTAGCATTTTATCATAGAGTAACATCAGTACTTAATTATATTAATCTACTCAATAAAGCATGTCACTTTCATATCAGGGGCGTTATTAATTATTCATTAATCTCAAACTTATTTAAATATCTACATGAATTAATGGCATTATTATAAATAACGTTAGCCACGACCCTCTCTCATGATATAATATAAAAAGACTAGAATGCAGCAACATAAGATAAGTATAGGTTCAAATAATAAGTAACTTTAGGCTTGTGGTTAAATTTTAAAGGATAAGCAACGCTTGCTGAGTGGGTCCAGTATGGGAGTTTGAGGAAAATCAACAGTGCTTTGGTTGTATTTGTATTGATCACTAGCTGCGGCTTTGGAGAATTCTTTTTGTAAATGATAGCCACATTCATGAGGAAAGTAAAGCTTATATACGGGAACGGGAAAGAAACGGGTTATGCGTGTACGAAGCCTCGGCCAAAAGCCAGTGACTAATATGTTTGATAACGTTAAAACATTTTTGTCAAATTTTTTTTTTTTTTTTTTTTTTTTTTTTATTTGTTTAATGATATCTTTATTCCATAAATACTTAACTAACTAACTGTCAAATTAGATTTCAAAAATAAGTTTCGTATAATCTCTGATTGAATGGAAAAAAATTAGACTTAATTCTAATGATTTCGTAAAAAGATTTTTCATTTATGATTTAATCAGTACCTACTCAAGTCCTCCTATTATCCTTTTATCAAAATGAGTAGTCGACTAGCAAATCGATTACCAATTTTGAGCTGGTCTGGCGGAGGACAGTGTTTCAATAGAAAAATAGGCCATCCTATACTAGCTAGATGTGCGCCTGTAAAATACGAATAGTTAGGTGTATGCGGCAAGCCTGGGTTAAGACTACGAAGAAGATGTTAATTGTGACCAGAAATAAATTAATTGTCAAACAAAAACAGGACAAATGTATAAAAATGGAAAGAGCAACAATCAATTAAATAAGCTACTACATATATTATATTTACTATCACACGAAAACGGATATATTTTAGACTTGTGCTCTGCAAATCGCCATTTTATGTCAGTCTATTTCTCGGAATGACTTCGAGATATTTATAGACTATCAAATTTTGATGCGTTAAAAGTATTCCAAATGTTCAGTTGACAATTTATCGAGAGTTAACAATTTTTCAAGTTTTTTTTATAATCTTACGGAGTTTGCCATTTTTCGGTGACATTCTCGTATATATCTCTTCGGTCTCGTGTTTTACCTCGGTCTCGTTTTTTTCTTGATAATTTTGATAACAGAGTAGACACAAATGTAATGTATTAGCTATTTATCGAAACTTTGTTAGAAATGTAACATTAAATGGGTTTTAATTCGTAATCTTTCGCCAGTGTGACATTCAGGAGTCTTCCTCGATTTATGAAATAATAATTTGAAGTTGAGTATTAGCCTGGAAACCTGATAAGCTTTTGCATTCAAATAGGGTTTGACTGTTGACACGTTCTTAACACAAAAAACTAAATTCAGAAACCGGTGCTTAACGGATTCAAAAGGATAGAATAATAATAAACAGTGCTGTAAAAAAACTTATTTATTAAAGTTGATCGGAAACGCTTAAAATAAGTAGATATTTAGCCCCGGGCGAAGGGTTGCTGCCAGTTGGTCTGGAAGCTGTAGATACCGGATTGACTGCAACAGAAGAAACGAGATTGTTATAAACATATAGCTTGTAAAATATAAGGTAATATCATGTTTTATTTCCTGTAGGATTGGGCCGAGGTACACTTATGGTAAATATACCCAAATTACACCAATTAATATTAAAACCGGACCGAGAATCGGACCTCATGTTCAGTGGTAGTGCGCTACCACTAGAGATCAAATAAGGAGATTTTAACACTACGAAGTTAATTATAAAACTTGCACATGTTCTTACCCGGTCTTATCTGCAAGACCACCGAAGACAACGCCCTTTTCACCAGCACAAGTCTGAGCAATAGCTTCATCGTAGCTTTCACAGGCTGTTCCGACGAACCTACTGCCACCCTCGGTAGAGATGGACTCGGCATAGAAGACGTAACTCAAGATGTGAGAGCAGCTTGAGTCGGTACCGCAGCTGTTCTGGTAGCTACCACCGTTGGGGTAGAAGTCAAGGTCTCCCAAGGGATAGTCGTAGCCGAGGCTGCCAGCAGTAGCGTGCAGAACCTCAACCACTGCAGCTTGTCCACGTTTCAGGATGTCGGGGTGGTAAGTCCAGCCGTGGAAGGAAGGATCAATGGCTGTTTAAAACAAAAACTGGTTTAGATGCCAAAACTTCAGATTAAAAACAGTTGAAAGCTAGAATTGCTAAAGTATTGAGCAGCAGAAGCTGTACCTGGGTATAGAAAACTGAAAGGGTTGTTGTGGGGATTGTTTTGGTATTAAAAAAACAATAGTAAGCCAAAATCAGGTTCAACACCTTCCACAGGCTTTGAAAATGATAGAAACCTCATTCTGAAAGACATTTCTTGCCACTGAACTTCAGATATGTAAGCATTGATTATTTTAAGAGTTACTTACCAACAATGTGAGGAATTACTCCATTGACACGTTCGGCAGTAATGCCGGCAATATGTCCACCCAGGCCGACACCGACAATGCGGACGTTGTTGGGGCCGTAGTTGAACGCCGAGGACAGGAGGTTGACGAAGGAAGCGATGCGCTCAGCGCAGGCAACAGCGTTGCTGAGACCCTGGGTGTACATGCCAGAGGCTGGGCTCCAGTCGATAGCGAGGAGGTTCACGTCCTGAGCGCCAAGGTGAGCTGGAATACACGTATAAAAGGTGTTATCAAAATAACTTGATAAACAAAACGTTATTTTTGAGGGTTCTTTCTTGTGAAACAACCATTCGCGAATTCACGGTTGATATTTTTGCAAAAAATTGATGAACAAAAACTAAAGCCCCTTGTTTGGGCTGGGACTACTTCTTCCAATTTAATAATTATTCTAAATTTTAAAATATGTTGTTCAAAACAAAATCTCTTTTCGCGTTTGTCGTGTCTCTGATGTATTCGTGATTTTGATGCGATCACTCTCATTTAGACAGGTACTTTTGAATTGTTAAAGTCAGTCCGTCAAAAACATGAAGCTATTTGCACGTTCCAAAGCGTAGATCTCTATGGAGAAGAACGCGCAAGAAACTCCACGGACACTCTTTTAAACCATTTTATGTTTACAAAAATCCTGGTTACATTAACCTTGTTGCATTATCATTGTGAACAAATTTGTTCACAATTTATCGAGAAATTATAATTTAATAAAGATTTATTACAATCTTACGGAGTTTGCAATTTTCCGGTCACATTTATACAATAACTTTTGTACGAGATTTCCATGTCATTTCAACTCCAAAGTTACACAATATTTGATTGCGCTCGTGTGAAGCATGTGAGCGTTATTTGTTGAAAATAAATCAATAACCTGATTATTTAATTTAATCAATTACCTGGGACAAGATGAGCATTAAAGTTTCCGGTGACGCTGTCTCCGCTGCTGTGGATGGTGATGACGGTGGTACGAGAGGGGAGGAAGTTGGACGACATGATGGAGGCAGGAGTGGGCAGCAGAGGCTGGCTTAGTTGCGGGTTTATTCTTGAAACGAAAATCAACGATTGTCATAGTAATTTTTTCATAAGCACATTCAATAATGAATAAGGTTAATTAAGCTTTATTGGTCTAGTCACCCATCTTTGGCGTAACTTTCTGGGAAAATGTTAATAATTAGACCAGCGTACATTTAATAAAATTAGAAATCACAGAAAAAAATGGAAGAAATATGTAAATAAAATTACGTTGAGAACACTGAAAGGGACTAAGTGTCATGCTATGAATGATAAAGATTGTTGTAAAAACGATGCATGGAATTGACTTGAGCTTCCGAAAAGGCAAGTGGTCAATGGTATCATTTCGATAATAGCTATCGCTAATAGAAGTCCACCTTGCCTTAATCTTTTGAACGCCATTGTCAAGTATACATGACAAGCAAGCGCGTGCCCTGTACGCCAAACGTCACAAATATGTGACCAAAGTATGGCGAATTTGTGGCTTGGCGTCGGGGGCACGTCCAATGCGTTTATGTTCTGGCGTTCAAANGAGGAATTACTCCATTGACACGTTCGGCAGTAATGCCGGCAATATGTCCACCCAGGCCGACACCGACAATGCGGACGTTGTTGGGGCCGTAGTTGAACGCCGAGGACAGGAGGTTGACGAAGGAAGCGATGCGCTCAGCGCAGGCAACAGCGTTGCTGAGACCCTGGGTGTACATGCCAGAGGCTGGGCTCCAGTCGATAGCGAGGAGGTTCACGTCCTGAGCGCCAAGGTGAGCTGGAATACACGTATAAAAGGTGTTATCAAAATAACTTGATAAACAAAACGTTATTTTTGAGGGTTCTTTCTTGTGAAACAACCATTCGCGAATTCACGGTTGATATTTTTGCAAAAAATTGATGAACAAAAACTAAAGCCCCTTGTTTGGGCTGGGACTACTTCTTCCAATTTAATAATTATTCTAAATTTTAAAATATGTTGTTCAAAACAAAATCTCTTTTCGCGTTTGTCGTGTCTCTGATGTATTCGTGATTTTGATGCGATCACTCTCATTTAGACAGGTACTTTTGAATTGTTAAAGTCAGTCCGTCAAAAACATGAAGCTATTTGCACGTTCCAAAGCGTAGATCTCTATGGAGAAGAACGCGCAAGAAACTCCACGGACACTCTTTTAAACCATTTTATGTTTACAAAAATCCTGGTTACATTAACCTTGTTGCATTATCATTGTGAACAAATTTGTTCACAATTTATCGAGAAATTATAATTTAATAAAGATTTATTACAATCTTACGGAGTTTGCAATTTTCCGGTCACATTTATACAATAACTTTTGTACGAGATTTCCATGTCATTTCAACTCCAAAGTTACACAATATTTGATTGCGCTCGTGTGAAGCATGTGAGCGTTATTTGTTGAAAATAAATCAATAACCTGATTATTTAATTTAATCAATTACCTGGGACAAGATGAGCATTAAAGTTTCCGGTGACGCTGTCTCCGCTGCTGTGGATGGTGATGACGGTGGTACGAGAGGGGAGGAAGTTGGACGACATGATGGAGGCAGGAGTGGGCAGCAGAGGCTGGCTTAGTTGCGGGTTTATTCTTGAAACGAAAATCAACGATTGTCATAGTAATTTTTTCATAAGCACATTCAATAATGAATAAGGTTAATTAAGCTTTATTGGTCTAGTCACCCATCTTTGGCGTAACTTTCTGGGAAAATGTTAATAATTAGACCAGCGTACATTTAATAAAATTAGAAATCACAGAAAAAAATGGAAGAAATATGTAAATAAAATTACGTTGAGAACACTGAAAGGGACTAAGTGTCATGCTATGAATGATAAAGATTGTTGTAAAAACGATGCATGGAATTGACTTGAGCTTCCGAAAAGGCAAGTGGTCAATGGTATCATTTCGATAATAGCTATCGCTAATAGAAGTCCACCTTGCCTTAATCTTTTGAACGCCATTGTCAAGTATACATGACAAGCAAGCGCGTGCCCTGTACGCCAAACGTCACAAATATGTGACCAAAGTATGGCGAATTTGTGGCTTGGCGTCGGGGGCACGTCCAATGCGTTTATGTTCTGGCGTTCAAAAGGTTAAGCCCAAGGATGCATAGCTCCTGTTAAAGGTCATGAATTATAATCTACTAAATGAAATGGATGATTAAAATTTGTTTTCATTAATTTACTTCTTTAGTATATAATGTTCTTATTTATTTATATAAATTTAAATGAAAGCTTATCCCTTAAAATAAAAAATTGTCTAATGTTTCTTTTTTCTAAAAAACTACATATATTTAAAAACAATTAACATTTCATTTTGCCTGTAGTGTTGAGTCAGTCGAGGAGTTGAATTATAAAATAAAATACAAACCTTGTGAAAAGGTGGAAAACTACATCGCTGTCCACGAGTCGGTTTCCGGACGCTGTAAAAATAAATATTATGATTAGTTAGGTGTGCGTTCTTGTCTCAAAGCTGTGTGCTATCACTTTTTACATAAACACTTCCTTCAAGAAGTCTTGCATTGACAGAGCAGTTTCCCACGGATTTTTAAAGACAGTTTATTATTATTTATAATCTAGACTCATATGTATAAAAGGATGCTGACCTCCCAAAACTTAAAGTGCAGTAACGGCAAAACCCGAAAAGTTTGAACTCTAAAATAAAGCCTCTAAAATTTAGACGTTTCGTAGTCTTTCTGTTACTGCACTTTGGGTTGCAGTAGCAAATAACTGGATATCGATATTGAAACACGGGGTATAGATTTATTGCTGATGCACGCGGCTAATCTTTCAAGCTAGGATCGCAAGATAGTCCTAGAAAGCTATCACGGTAGTCACTCTGGCCTCGTGGTACTCGTCTTATTTTTAGGTCAGAATAATAACCTAGGTTTATTGCCTGAAAGCTGTCCTAGTTTAAAAATATAGGCTAATTAATAATAATATAATATCTTGGGACAACTCACACACGGTCCAAATTAGGCAGAGCCTGTGCTATGGCAACCAGATAACTGATAAACATACTCATATATTTCTAAATACATACATATTATAGACATATTACACCCAGACACAGAACAAATGATCATGCTCATCACACAAAGATTTGTCTCGGGTGGGAATCGAACCCGCGACCTCCGGTTTAGCACTCAGGGTCACTAACCACTTGACCAACAGGCCAGTCTGAATACTATGAATTAAAGCTCTACATTGGTATTGAGGTAAGTTAAAGAGCATTTCCTTTCGCAATGACATAATATTTGTAGATATGTATGCATATATTTATTCATTTATATGTTTATGTCGGTATGTAGGTATATTTATGTTTGATTAAAAATGTAGCATTGCAAAATTTGTGCACTGGATCCTATCCTCTATTGTGGATCTCTCTCTATCTCACAAAGGTTTGCTGGTAGAAAGCTCATTTTTGAGTTAAGCTCGACTTTCTACATGAACTATTTTAATCACTGTGATTCTATATAAGTTGTTATGGTGTACAATAAAGAATTAAAGAGGTAGAACTGGGATTTCAAGTTATTCTTGTTGTGTAGTAGATACTGTTTAAGTTTTCAATTGTTTAAAAGCGCTGCAAAAAAAATCGTATTGCATTCATAGCACATTAGGTACTGCATGTAAAGTAGGTATCTACTACTTAACATTTAGGGTGAGAACAAACGAGTGTATTTTTGTGAGACGTGATCCGCGTATTTTGAGTTGCGCAATTTACGTTCAACTGAAATCCGGTTAGGCTGCCAGACGGACGGACGGGACGGGCTAGTCGTGCAGTGGATCCATTGAAAATATTGCATTAATTTGTGCATTTACGAAGAAAGATGTCAGAAAGAGAAAGAGAAGCTTGGTAAATCCACTAAAAAGGGAAAGACTGATGTGTAGATAGTTTCATACCTTATTGGACGACTCATCCCCAAAAGCAATTCGGTTGATATCACGTGCGTGAGTGCGAAAATCTGATTACTGGTTCCCTGTGCACTGCAAGAGTTTACTGTGGAGATTTATGCTTTTATGCAGCTAGAAAAAAGATATTGTAGGAATCTTGTGTTATAATGATGTTTTGGAGCTGAAAATTGTATTTTATGTAGTTACGTATTTCCCTATTGCTTAACAATATAATGAATTTTTTTATTGAGTTCGTTAAGATGAGTTTAGCCATGTAGGGTCCAGTGGCGGAGATATGTTTGAATCAGTTTTATTGGTAGGTGTTGAGATAAGGAATTCGATTTTGTACATAACTAAAAAACGTAACACTCCTTTGGGCAGTCGTGTAAAAATGCGAGGACTTTTATATGAAACTGAATGCAACGTAAATTCCGCTACTCATTTTATGCGGATCACAACTCAAAAAATAACGCTCGTTCGGCCTCACCCTTAGACGCATAATCGAGAAATTCTTGTAAATGTAATATGTAATCTGAATCTCGGAAACGGCTCCAACGATTTTCATGAAATTTAGTATGCAGGGGGTTTCGGAGGCGATAAATCGATCTAGCTAGGTTTAATTTTTTGGAAAACGTTTAACAAAAAGATCACTATCACCAGTCATCCAGGTACTTTAATACTTATGAGTGGATAATAATATACTTAGAACTACAGTAGCGGATTGTTATATCCAATAAAAGGATAAAGAGTCGTATCATGGCGAATAATGTCCATAGATTAGATTGGTTGTAAATGGTTTATAATTTATGATTCACCTTGATTACTTTGTGATAAAATATTTAATAACTACGTTAAAATGTGTTGCACAAACATAACAAAACTAATTAGGTATATAAATTATATTATTTGATCGTAAATGGTAAAGATCCCCAAACACTTTTTAACCTTATTAAGATCCGAAACTACAAAGTTCTCAGAAGCCGCTTTATACGACGAATGTTTTTTTTATTGTTTGCCACAATTCTTCGTCAAGCTGACGGTGAAAACTGCTGAAATGGAAATACTAATCCTCACAGTTAGTAGGTATTTGTAAGTTGCCCTTTGTTGTTTTGAACGCCAGAGCATAAACGCATCGGCGTACCCCCGACGCCAAGCCACATATTGGCCGTATTTTTGCCACATATTTGTGACGTTTGGCGTACAGGGTACGCGCTTGCTTGTCACGTATATGTGACTCATCATCTGCCTAGCCTTTTCCCAACTATATTGGGGTCGGCTTCCAGACAAACCGGATTCAGCTGAATACCAGTATTTTACGTGGAGCGGTTGCCTACCATACCTTCACAACCCATTAACTGAGTAACACGGTACTCCTTGGCGAGACTGGTGTCAGATTATCTGGCTTCTGACTATCCGTAACGACTGCCAAAGATCTCAAATGACAGTCGGGACCAACGGCATAACGTGCTTTCTGAGGCACGGAGGAGTCTCGGTATGTTAAGATGGTCACCCATCCACAGACCAACCTCGGCAAGCGTTGCTTAACCTTGAAGATCGACCCGCTTTTATTATTTAGCTACGAGCTCCTCCCACGTATATATGTGACTATGGTGTTCAAAAGGTTAAAGGTGGAACTTCTAGCTTGGGTAGGTACGTATTTTGTTTTTAGTCGTCTGATTGCGGTATTTAAGACTCTCATCTCACTGCGCCTCACTACTACTAGATAAAACTGCTATTTAGACACTAAGTAAACATAGCACCAATATGTGCTAGGCTTCAGGGCCACACAGAACAGCTTGGCGCTCCTCATGCTAAATATGGCGGTATGACTGATTTAAACGTGCAAACGTTTTATTTTAATATTAATCTCCTTTATCAAAGTCGGGTAATCATAAATTGCATGAAGCCGATATTAATCAAAAGATGGGATTAACTGTAAGGCGTTTAGATAAAATTAATTGTTGTTGTTTCAAGAAATAAGTGAAAATAACTCTGGCTTCTTTGGCGCCCGTTATCGGTTGGTCTTTTCTAGATACATTTATCGATTATTTGACTGGCCTGTTGGTCGAGTGGTTAGTGACCCTGACTGCTAAACCGGAGGTCGTGGGTTCGATTCCCACCCAGGACAAATCTTTGTGTGATGAGCATGATCATTTGTTCTGTGTCTGGGTGTAATTTGTCTATAATATGTATGTATTTAGAAATATATAAGTATTTTTATCAGTTGTCTGGTTGCCATAGCACAGGCTCTGCCTAGTTTGGGATCGGATGACCGTGTGTGAGTTGTCCCAAGATATTATATTATATTATATATCGATATTTTCTTGATCAGTAGGTATTCTTCATTCATTTGATAATATTGAACGCGTTATTTTTGCACGACTGTCTTCTCATAATGGCGATCATGGTCGTCTAGGCATATCTGATAGCCAATCAAGGTTGATGAAAGGGGATTGAATAATTAACATGTTTACATGAACTCGATGACATTATGATAGTTTGTATCTAGCCATTTACAGCATAGACCAAACATGTTTAGGTACTACTATCTGGTTTTGAAGTAGCAGTCATTTGCTTATAAAGCTTGGAGTTTAAAACATCTGAAACTTCTATTGGGCTTGTCTGGTAGAAACAAATTTTTAAGCAACGTTCGCATTCGCAACATTGCGACTCAGATGCGAATGCAAAAGTTGCTTAAAAAATTGTAGAAGTTGCTCACAGATAGCGCTTTGCCTTTTGTTTTGTTTCAGTCGGTTTGGAAAATTCCTAATATACATTTTTGTTCATACATATCCCAATATTTGTCCTTTTAATCTGAAGATTTACTGATACAGAATGCTTTGTGGTATTTAGTAGGTACCCATATTCGTACGTGATTAAATTAATAAATTACACCCCCATATGAACAAAGTAATTGTTATAAATTGACATGGTAATCCGAGACTATCAATGGAATCGAATATCTCGTGATGAATGAGCCGATTAACTATTGTAAGATCAGAAGGCGTGATTAACACGTTATATCTTTATCAGCTACTTAAGGTGGGTGGCCAATGTGCCTACATGAGAATAATACTATGTTTAATTGATCGAATACTGATACATTAACGCGTTTAATTAGAAAGCCAGTTAACACTGTGAGATAAGAATGTATTATATTTTTTATCCGAGATACCTATGTCGTAGCTAGATCGTTGAATTCGTCATTTCATGAAGTAGCAGGTCGTTTTAGTTTTTAGTAAAAAGAACTTGTGTATTTTTTCGTATTCAATCAGCCTAAAATGTTCTCTGGTTTCAGTCATGTTTCTCTTGTATGTTTTTTTAATGATGCCAGTTTTTTCAATATGTTTTCCTTCACAGTTATGAACGAATGATAGACCTTAGTTTTTATAAGAAAACAGGATTTAGTTGCCGTTTAATTTTTTTATGTAAGTACTTAGGAAGACGACCGGAATTTTATCTTTTTTACAGGTTTTCATTTGGCCGGCAATAAAGATTCGCACTTTACTGCTAATAATGTTTGGGAAATTTTGTGGGTTGGCCGAAGTACAGCCAACGGTATCCTAGTAGGATGCCTTGACCTAATTTGACAGTGCTTATCCTAATTGGAGCTGGAGCAACATTAACAAGGTCAAATTATCTTTAGATTCCTACCTGCCAAAGCAGCGCCCAGGATAAAAACACACTTCACGAGTCCGAACATTTTTCACAAACTAACTAAACACCGGAATAACCAACGGATTTATATTAATACAATTTATCGTAGATTACGGGACAGTTAATCCCGACGAAGATAATTGTTAAAAAATACAATAAAACTCCGAAACCTAGTGATAAGTAGAGCTACCGTTTTGTCATTTTATATTTACCTCGTGAAAATTCAAGGAAAAACAGATATGAAGTATCGTATCTAAGATTTTTGTAAATGCATTTTTTATTATATCCTGGTATGAGGAATTAAAGGATTACTTGGATTTTGTGGATTGTTGATTATATTTAGTCATCAGTTACTTCTAGATTATCACAGCGTTGTGAAATTTTTTAAGAGCTCACAAGCTGTCGGTCGATTCTGTAAACATATCGAATGAAGGCTTGGGTGAACTGACACAATCAAGATCTACATAATCAACAGGGAATTACAGCTCACTCCGTGATCATATGACATCTTGATTATATAGATTGCCAGCTCACCTCGTGGTCATTTCACCCAAGCCTTCACTTTGACATGTTTACAGAATCGACCGGCTTTAGCCCTTTGAGCACAGGGCGAAAT
This sequence comes from Mamestra configurata, assembly GCA_002192655.3. NCBI lineage: Eukaryota > Metazoa > Arthropoda > Insecta > Lepidoptera > Noctuidae > Mamestra > Mamestra configurata. Next base: position 321,230 of record NDFZ01005441.1, on the reverse strand, counting down.
GTATCGCTATCCAAGTCGGCTGGAATTAAAAATGACAATAGTTCGGCATTTCATGTGGTGTACTTTTCTATTTCGTGTATTGAAGTTCGATTGACATTATCGCATCATACCATCATCATGACAATCACTAGACTGAATCATCATTTAGTCAGTCAATACTGATTGAATGAAAGAGATGCCATGATGAAGTGATCATCATGAGAATCAAAAACGACAGGACAAGCCTATTTAATGGATGGTAAGTTCATCTCCTATGCACCGCTCATACAATTTTTTAATAAAATAGATCCAAGCTTGGGTTGTTTTCAGGTTTACATTCTTTTAAGAATGATCCATTTGTATAATGTTGACGGTGGCAAGAATGTGTACAGATTATGAAATTTTTATCTGAAATCTAAGCTATCTGATATAAAATTTGGGAAAACCACTCATTTCATCAGCCCATACCTTCAAGATAATCATTGTTTTCCTTAATTATTTATTAATCAATCGTTTCAAAAACTTAGCTAGATAAGTATCGAAATCGTGTTATATTCTTCTTGTGACGTCACATGGCGATAAAATCGTTATATCCGTAGGAAGTAGGTACCCACTACCTAAATTTCTAAGATTATATGGCTAGTCATCAAAAAAATACTGGTATTCAGCTAAATCCGGTTTGACTGGAAGCCGACCCCAATATAGTTGGGGAAAAAGGCTAGGCAGATGATGATATCAATGATATGGCTAGTCATATACCGGGTGTTCCAGAAGTACGTGGTCATATTTAAGGGTGATGTTGGGTAGCTAATAAACATTAAGAAAAAGATAGCAAAAAAAGTAGATTTTTTTCACAAAATTCGACCACAATAAACAACAAGAAAGGTCCTATAAAATGACTTTTCAAGCAGTTTTTTACATTCATCATACAGATTTGATGTCCCAAACTGCATCGGACTGCTTGAAAAGTAGGTAATTTGTTTTGAACTTTTGAGTTTTTTTTTGGTTTTTGGGTACCTAAGGATAATTTGAAAAAAAAAATGTTTTGTTTTGCTATTTATTCCTTAATGTTTATGCTGATACCCAACACCACCCTTAAATATGACCACTCAATTCTGGAATACCCTGCATTAGGGTCAGCCGTTTGGGGCATTAAAGCATCATTAGGCCTATGGGGTTCAAGTGTTCTTCTAGTCTTTCAGGAGAGAGAGATAGAGAGAGAGTTGATCAACTAGAAGTTTGGACGTTTCTTCGGCCAAAGAATCAGCATTGCCATACGGTAATGCTGCCAGTTACCTGCATTAGTTTTAGTTTTTATGCCTTAATAATAATAAGGGCCTGATACAGAACTTACTCCTCGATACGACCCGCATTGTGAGGAGGTTCCTTTCTTTGGAGCCCTAACTACCGGTAGCTTGGACTCTGCTCCCGACACCGGCGGACTACTATTTTTAAATGTTTAAAAATGTGATAAATATGTAAGTGAAATGAATAAACGAAATAATAATTAATCTTTATTGAAGACCATACAACGTTACGATAAAGTACCTCTTCTAACGATAAATGCGGAAATAAATCATAGACACTAATTAAGAAGCTACTAAATATCTACTGATATACTTGATATATATATACTTAATAGATCATTATTCACGTAAAAAGAGTACAAACTAATAAACTAAAAATCGCCGCTGTTAATGGGGTAAAACAGCGATATGGTAGAAGTTTTTGATGCCCAAGGATTTCATTTTAGAAGCGTTTGCACATTATTTCGTGAATTGATTTGGCAAGTTGTCTGTTGGCATTAAGTAGTTTTTTTAAACGTTGCCCCACACTAGGAATTTCTCCTGTATCGTGGATGCGTTTACAAACATACAAACTCACATACACAAACAGCCAGACCCGGAGCAACTATCTGTAGGCCATACAAATATTTGTTCCGTGCGGGAATCGAACCCGCGACACGCAGCGCAGCAGCCAATCACTCAACCACTGCGCCGTCCCTGTTGCTTTAGGTTACCTGTACATAACCTATTGTTAGTTTTGAGGTATAAGACTAACTAGTGTGAAAGTAGGTATTGCTCTCAGATTAATCTCAGATTTGCTCTAGCTGTACCTTTACTTTTTTGTTAATTTGGTAATCTTCCTTTTATCCTTTACATGAGGTAAAAATTAGTTTCTATGATTATTTTTGTTTATATCTAATAGGTCAACCTATCTAATAATGTCAATAAAAATACATTAGGTAGGTAATGCATAATGTTCTTAACTAAGCAAAAACCTTTAATTTTATTTATTATTTATTTATTTCGGACAACAGTGATCCATATGTTTATTAGTAAAAACTTACACACTATGTTAGTACACTAAATTAGGTGCAAATACACAATTAGTCAAATCATTCAAAATAAAATATTCAATTTAAATTACAATTTCATAAAATATTATTGAAAATTAATTAACTTTCTTGATATTATGTATAATTATTATTTTGGGTATTCTTCCTTGACAGCGCCATCTAGTTCCTTAATGGTAAATGAGCTCCTACATATTACGTACTTAATGCTAAAAAGTTTGTTTTATCAGTGAGATTAGCGCCTGCATTAAAGACCAAAACAAACATTGTTGAGTTTCACTTGTTTTTGGCCGCCCACAATGTTGACGACATGCGACAGTTCGTCGGCTGCGAAAAGCACAGGTTTGACCATTGTGGCAACTATTGGGAGCTGATGAGTAGAAGTTTATTGGATGAATGATGATTACGATAACTCAACCTACACCACCTGGCCATGACAATGGAAAAATCTCTCAAGTCGATGACGTAAAAAGTCATAACTGTTAATTTGATTGAGGGAGAGTCGATGGCAGGAAATGACTTTGATGGAAAAGTAGATGATCCAGGTTTTTGGTTTGGAAGTGGGGGTAGATAAACACTGAAAGGGTACACAATTTTTTTTTTAGTAGTATTTGTGACGATAGGACCCAGATCCTTTTGGGAGGGGCTGCTTGTCAATCTTGGATCAGTTACTGTCCTAGCTATGAGATTCCCCTAAAACCCCCTGGGTCCGCTTAATTTATTTTTATCCGCCCTAGGCGACATGAATACTTGAAGACTGACGATACTTGGCTAACAATTATTTTTTTCTGTATTTAATATTTGTTGATTGTTAAATATAGCAAAGAATATGGACAGGTAAATAAAATAAATCAAGAGTTCTTCGAAATTATTTATTATTGGCTTCACTCTTAAAAACCTCCCCATATCAAACTGAAGAGGCGAAAATTATTTATTAAGACGTATTCAGATCGATCAATATAATTGATTAAATACCTTTCCTATCTCCTTTAGTAATTATTTCGATAATAAGCCAGGTGTTTATCATATTGACAATGTCAATCCGATGATTAAACATCGAATAATTAATTAATCCATTTGCAAAGTGACCATGAGCAAACTAACAGGTTTACTGTGCGTTTCTATACTTGGTCTTGGCTATGGTAAGTTTTCTCATGAATAACTCCAGGAAGCACATTTCATTTTACTCCATACGCTCCTATTCTTTTCAGTTTACTCGTACGTCGGGCTTAATCTCAATTTTATCAATATCTTTTAACTTTTAACACTTTTTATCTATTTCCATAACTTTAAAGTAATGAAAATGGATATGCCATACCAGAATTAATCTTAAATTTACTGTAGGACGTTACGTTTATAAATATATAACCTACTAACCAACCCTAATTTCAGTAACAGTCCCTGTAGCTTGGAAAACTTCTTTAGGATGCTTATTTGAAGATTCATTATTAATATTATTGTTGCTAGAATGATATCTACATAATCCAAGAATGCGTTATTTCTAATACTCTTGTTTTATGCTTGTACTATGGCTATTCCACCTTGTTGCTATTCCACCAATTCGCACTAAACGTTCCCAAACGTCTTTTATAATGCGCACAGCAAAGGAGTGGAACTCTCTGCCTGTGTCTGTGTTTCAGAACACATACAACCCTAATCTCTTCAAAATTAGAGTGAACAGGCTTCTTCTGGGTTAGCTCGCTCCATCGTCGACTTTGTTTCTGTCATCTATGACCTTTTTTTTTTTTGTTAAAGTTGGGAAATCATCAAATGACTTCTTCCGCTCTGGGTGGAGCGGAAGGGCGTGTCAGACTCTTACTGACTTAAACCCATCCGTGTTTCTTCTCCACGGTGACTCTGTCGAAAAAATTCCGCAACCCTGGCAATTCATCTATGACCTAGACTAGAGTCAAAAGCAAACCCATATTAAATAAAAGAAACAAAACAAAAAATGGTTGTTAGCAAATCCGGTACCGAAGGAATTGTTGCTAATCAGTCAGAGCATTTTCATCTCTGTGCAGTTATCGGTCGTGAGAGTACTGAATATAGGTCATCTGGTAAACTTATGTATGCGGAACAGGGTGTAAAGTAGCAAACATCCTTTTAAAAGGGTGGATCCTCTGTCCAGACAGGTGTTGTGGCTAATGGCCAACTGTCCAATGGTTGATGTCAGGCTGTTGTATGTGCAAAAACCGCGCGCATAACTTTTATGTCGCGATTTAGGATGTCTATTCAGTCTATTTTCGAGCAAACTACGAAAATAGACTTGACGTAAGTCTATTTTCGTAGTTTGCTCGAAAATAGACTGTTTGTCGGCAAAGATGCCGCTGCAAACATACATCATAGATGATGATGCCTTTTTTATTCGATTACATATTATCTCGTGTTTCAGGCCTGCCAAACCCTCTACCTCAATCGCTTGATTTAGAACATCTGGAGCAGTATGCAACAAATGTGGTTAGTGAGGATGACCTGGTGGTGGGATCGAACCCTGACGTCAGTGAAGCTATGAGATACGATCCAGTACGAACAAATGTCTATCATTTATTCACAAGGTATTTATCTCAATCAATCGCCTAGTCTTTTCTTAACTATGCTGACGTTGGCTTTGAGTCTAACTGGACCCATTTGGATATCAGTATTTTAATCTATCATTCTTGGGGCAACTGCCTATCTGGCTTCTACAACCCAGTAACACGGTAAATGCTGCATATTACGAGGCATACCTATTTGGTTCCATTAATTCAAGTAGCGGTAGACGGTAACCGACCGACTAACGCACATTACCAATGTTATGCGCAACAGTAATGCAACAGCTTCCGGATACATCCATATTTTAATCACATGTGTACATCGCTTATGCAAATTCATATTGTAACCTCCATTTTGCATTGCCATGTTTCTGTACTGATCTTTACAAATTAGCCAACATTTAACTTTCTTTAATTTTCAGGGATAACCCAGTAGTAAGCCAGCCCCTGATTCTGAACAACCCTACACTATTCCAGACTACTAACTACAGAAGCGACAAACGTACAATCGTTCTCGTTCATGGAAGGTTGGAATCAGTTATCTCTAATTTTAACAGTGTTCTTATTCCGGGTAAGCATTTGCGCTATTCTTTTGTAATGTTTTCTCAACAGCTTAACAGTTTCAACAATCTTTACCTTTAAAAGGTATACAACTTCTACTTTAACAATAATATTCTAAAAGAATATGTTGCGATTACCAGTTTGCCGCCAGTGCCGATAATGGCAAAATTCCCTTGCATTTCGGATATTATTGGATGAAAATATCATAATGACCAATGTCCATCCCTCTTATCCAGCATTCCTCGCTGCTGAAGATGTGAACATCATCGTTGTGGACTGGAGCGTCGGCGCCAGTGCTATTGACCACAGGCTCGTCATCCGGAACACCATTGCTTCTGGTCAGGCGGTGGGAGCCTTCATAAACTGGGTGAACCAGGAGTCTGGCTCTACCCCTGTCATGTACCATATTGTTGGACACGGCTTCGGAGGCCACCAGGCGGGTATTATTGGCAGGAACGTTGATGGAGACATTGCATACATTACAGGTGAGATTTAAAGTACAAGATAGGCATAAGTGTAAGTATCAAAACATATAGAGTACTTACTGTTGATCTAGAATTAAGAAATTATCCAAGAAGCCAGGGTATGACAGGACGAATAATGGTAAAAGTCTGAAAAATATTTATAGATTGGGTCTATAGCCTATATCTAAAGGTATGCAAAATAGGAAGAAGGTTGCGTGTGAACATCGTGTCGGGGTCACCAGTACGGAGGTATGCGAAACAGGGCGTAAAGCCCCGCAGCTTCCATTGAAAAGGGAGGATCCTCCGACCATACCGGTATTGTGTCTGGTAGGCAACTGCCCGATAATTGTGTCGGGTGGTGATATATGTACAAATCATGTGGAGAATATTGAAACCGCGATGCAGGATTTGTGTGATGATAAAGATGCCGCTTAATAGCTGAAACCTACAACGCAAGGCGCCCGAAAGTATCTCCAAAGCAATACTAAAACTTTTTTTTTTGTGACTATTTTTGAGATTATCCATCGTCGTAAATCAGCAAAAGCTTTAGTTTTTATACTTTCATTACAGCTCTAGATCCCGCTTTCATCGGTTGGTCGAGCCACCCCGAGCGTTTCGACGCCAACGACGGACAGTATACCGAAGTCATCCACACGAACTACGGCATCAACGGCTTTCTCGCAGACCTCGGTCACGTCGACTTCTATCCCAACGGTGGTATCTCCATGCCTGGTTGTGACACCCACGCCTGCGACCATGCAAGAAGCTACTTTTACTTTGCCGAGTCCATCACTTCTGGAGGGTTCACTGGAAGGCAGTGCATTAACTACTTTGCTGCTATCATGAGTCTGTGTGACGTGCTGCCTGGTAGACTGCAGATGGGAGGACTGAGGCCTAAAATTGGGTGAGTATTTATTAATTTTTGCTAATGGAACTTTGTCGTTGAAAACACCATCGTAGGCATACGTATTCATCTAGAAAGTACTTTCGCGATGTTTTATCTGCGTACAACTCTTTATCAACAGGATAAAATATACTTTCATTGTAAAGATAATGTTTTTATATAAGAAAAAAGCTCAATGCTGTTATTGATTTTTCTATTTCAGAAGAACTGGTGTATACTTGCTGGACACCAACGCATCCCCTCCCTTCTCTCAAGGTTGATGAAAAGAACACACAAACACTCAAAATTATTTATTTCTAGGTACTAGTCACTTGCATCACAAAGTTTAAAGCAATAAATAGGATACTGATTGATTATAAGCATGAGAACTGAAGTTTATAACCTAATATAAATGCGTTTTTGTATCTAACAATCCGCAAAATATGTTATCACAATTGGTTAGGATGTTTCAAGTTTTTAGGGCCTCTTCTTTGCGAAGACTCTGTTGCCTCTTGGGGCAAGGAACTGCTGGATTCAGTAGAACTGGCTGGTTTAACTGAAGTGCTATTAGTGCTGGTTGTTTCTAAAAGACTGCTGAGTAGTGCTATGCTCTGCTGTGCAGTTTGATATACTCCAGCGAAGAACTTGTTAGGATCGAATTCTTCTACATCTTCTCCATTGTCGGTATTCTCTTCGGTATTGTCATCTTCTTCCACGACTCTAGAATTAACAAATAAAATCGAATAATCGTTTTCAGAATCATAATCTTCTCATCTATAAAAATAAAATCATGAAAACTATGGAATGTCAATGGTTTTATTCTAGAAGATTCTAAAGTTTCCGCCATGCAAACATGTTTCAGCATGTTATTTTTTAGTACAATTATCATGTTAATCCAAGATTAAGATATTTTAATGTATCCCTATTTATCAAAATGATAATGACAATGATAAACGAATGCTCAAGGCCACCTCCGAAATCCAATAACATATTCAATTTATCGTATAGTGTACGAACTAATTTGTCTAGTGTAGGTACCAATAAACCTTGGCCGTCAATTTTGATCAGCCGGTTAGCAACTTGGTCACTAGGCCACAATATTGTACCTGCAAAATAATGTAGTCTTGTGGTAAATTGACTTGATTGGAATTGTAGTATCAATTCCAATCAAGTCAATTTACGCTAATTAATTCATCAATACTTCTTTTCAAGCTTGTTTAATACTTTCCCTTTAGCTTTTTTGTCTTTTAAATATTACAAATATGCATTTTAAACTACAATCTAAACAAACATTGTAAAGAGGTAATTTTGTCCTTGGTGATAATCTGGAAGTAACTACGGATCCAATTCAGAGTATTCGTTCACTGATGCTGATTCTTTAATCCGAGATACATCTAGTTTTGGTGTGCCTAAAACCATCGTACAAAAGCCATCATGAGTCCTTTGTGATACATGGTCATCCTGTATAGCTCTGTTTGTCTCTCACAACGGAACCACGATGGCATTGACGCGTCATACATAGTACGTACGACCCCTTTTGAGGTAGACTATGGAAGCTAAAATTTACGGTTCTTTCGGTGGCTCCGACATTTCCATTAAACTCTCGTTAGCCTTGAAGCAGCCTAGTGGAATTTTGCGTTGGGATACGAAGATTGTTCCTGGCTCCAGGCTCACGCAACCCCGGAGACCATCGCTGGTGATGGCCATACGGCTGAAGGAGGCGCACATCTGGAAGAGCACGCCCATCACGAGGCACAGTGGTTCTGGGTTTGAGGCTGTAAAATAAATATTTAAGTTTTTTAAAAGGCTGGTCGGACTTGAAATTATATTAAAAAACATTACCGTCCTTAGGGGACAGTCGGGTAAATACACAAAATGATGATGAACTTCTGAATGCCTAAATAAATGTCTAGCGATATTTTTGGCAACAATATTTAGGCATTACACTTAGGTGTCGCCAGTGTAAGAGAAATATATAGCGTGTTTTCCTTGATGTAAAATTAGGAGTGTGAACGATACGATGAAGCAGTTTATAACGTACTATGTTGTAGATATTATTATCTTATACTTTTAGAAATAACTAAATTTTAAAGTAACGAATCCCAGCGAACGTACAAAAACCTCGAAGCATTATCATTTCACTAAAAAAATGTATAGGTAAAAAATGATTTCATAAAGTTCCAGGAGCCCGGCTTCCGAGATAAATGAAAGCAGAAAGGAAGCGTAAGCCGCGACTCGCGAGAGTAACAGGCATTGCACACGACTTTCTCGCGAGTTTATCTGAGAAACGTCTAGATGCAAATATAGGTGATTGCAGCTCAGTCGGCGGAACAACTTTCTTTAGAAATGCGGGTAAGCGCCCTTATTGAAAGTTCCATTCGATAAACCAATAGATGTGGTTACAAATTAGAAAATTATTTAAAGTCAAGAACGTGTCGTTCCCAATACAATATATAAATGCCACCGGAAATTTGCAAACGCCGCCGCCGTAAGATTACAAAATATCGCAGGAATTTGTAATTTATTATTCTTAATAAGAAACGGATGTATCGGAAATATTGAATTTGGATTATAGAGAGAAATTATAATTCACTAAAGATTTATTGCAATCTTACGACGTCTGCAATTTTTCTGTTACATATGTATATCGTAGATCACAGAGAAGTTAAATAGCTTTTTGTTTGTCACAAGTAAGTACTGAAATTATTAAACCGATTACGAAAATTATTTTATTAAAAGAAACTGTACTATGAGTATAGCTCAGTATCATATGCTATATATTTTTATTATTAAATGCACATTCCATGAGGAACACGAGCGAACTTTTGAGAAAAAGCTAGTATATTGGAATAGTAACGGAAAAAATTCTAAAAATTTATTAGACATATGTATATGTAAACGTTCTTACCTTGTATTTTTTCATAGTCAACTTTCTTGCCGTGTGATATCTGAACGAAGAAACCTTCGTCCTTCGAAAGGTACCTCATGTGGATACATTCTGAAAATTGTAATGAAAACATCAAGTCTAAATCAAACAATTTTTTAATTTTTTTAATTTGAGGTGAGTTTGCTCTTGACTCTAGTCTAGGTCATAGATGACAGAGAAAGTCGACGGTGGAGCGAGCTTACCCAGAAGAAGCCTGTTCACTCTCATTTTGAAGATTGGGATTCGTACAGAAAAAAATTATAATTTATTGCTGATGAACAATACGTTATCATCTGGATACCTACAAATTTCGATTTAATTACAGATACATACACTATTATTCACATGTAACAAAATACAGCTTGCATTTTTGAGACAGGGCATTATCTAACCTGTTCATGACTTTTAGCTGCAAAAACTATCCTTAACACGTTTTGTAATTGCTAAATTGTAAAACTCATTCACAGATTTGAAAAAATGTCAGCAAGAAAATGGGCAATTTAATCTCAATCTTGTTTGATGCTAATAAATTTAACTAAATCCCTACGTCCCAAAATTGCACCCTATATCATCATTATCATCATCATCATATCAGCTGAAAGACGTCCACTGCTGGACATAGACCTCCCCCAAAGAGGGGGGATTGGCCAAAGTCGCCACGCTTGGCAGACTAGTTGGTGATCGCAGTGTACCTGTTGCAATGCACAGAGAATACTGCTGCCCATTCTCTGGTGAGTCCTTCAGTCGTTTCTAACGACACCACGGGGTGATGGAATGGTGCTATTATTTAACGTCCGACACCATGCAGAACTATCATCATTAAACAGAGTGTATTTTTATTATTATTTTAGATATAAAATTCCCTTTTTTTAGACAGCAAGACAAACAAAATTTTATAAACAAGGAACATACTTGCTCCTGATGGATCATATGAGGTTATGTTCTGGTCAATGCAGCAGGCACAGGCGGGACCCTTGCATTTCCACTTGCAGGAGGGGTCTTCGCGGGACTCGGCAGCCGCTGGTGTCGCTGGGTCCAAGAGCTTCTTAGCATCTTCTAGGTTCAGGAAATCTGTGGATATAAATACAAATTGATGGAGGTTTAGGAAGAAGGCGTTGCGGCACAGCACGGAGAAGATGAACGAGCTAAACAAAATTAACATATTACCACATTTGCCATGGACCGAAATAGCAAGTCATGGGAAAAGGCCTAGCAGTGATATGAGTCAGGCTGAAGGCGAAGTAACGAATATTAGGCTGGTGTTTACAACTCTTCAATGTCTAGCTTGAATGAGTGAAATTTAGATTTTTAGGATTTCGTACCCGAAGGGTAACCAATGGACCCTGTTACTAAACCTCCGCTTTCCGTCCGTCTGCCCGTCTGACTGTCCGCGGTCTGTATCTTAAGAACCGTAATAGGTAGACAGTTTAAATTTTCACAGAGTATGTATTTCTTTCGCCGTTATAACAACAAATAATACAAAATAAATTAAATGAAAATTGAAGGGGATATAACAGAAACGTGTTTTTTTTTGGTTTTTGGTAGGTACGGAACCCTTCGTGTGAGAGTCCGACTCGCACTAGACCGGTTTTTATATTTAACAAACGCTTTGAGTTCTTTGAGCTGTTGTTAGAGACAAAAGTGAAAATTAAAAATTATGTAGACGCGAGTTCGGCTGTGAACATTACCAAATTTTCGCTGATTCTCAAATTATATACATATACTAGCGGTCCTGGCAGACGTTGTCCTGTCCGAAAGTTTGCTTTGTGTATGATGAAAAATTATAGAAATCGATTGCAGCGCCACCTACCGGGTCCAATTGTGAATCTAAACCATTCTCGAATCCCCTTGAACACACCCAAAAAATTTCATCAACATCGGTCCAGCCGTTTAGGAGGGGTTCAGTGACATACACCCGTACACAAGAAATATATATATTAAGAAATAGCCTTTCTGAAATAGTTTTAGTACAGGGAGATAATTTTGTAGATAGATTACATCGAGTCCGCCGAATCTTATGGTAGACTGAACCTAACCTACCTACTTTAGCGAAAACTGGAACAAGATTCCTACCTAGATTGAAAGCTTTTCTCTTTGTAACAAACGACCCGTATAGCATAATAATATACGATTGTGTTGGACGTAATCCTAATTAGATTTTATTACATTGTTAGTATTGTGCTACGCTTTCTAATCAGACGATGAAAGTTGATCTCTAATATAGAAGCATGCTAAGCTGAAGCCTAGGGACCGGTAAATGTATATTTTTTTGCAAACAAATTCATTGTACACTCACAAACAGTATCGTTTTTAGGGTTCCAAACATACGTAAAAAACGGAACCCTCTTAGGATCACTCGGGTGTCTGTCTGTTCGTCTTTCACGGCCAATTTCCTCCGAATGTACTGGACCGATCCTGTTGAAAATTGGTACACAGATGAAATTTTGTGACCCAAATTACGTAAGCATTATGTAATTATTTACATCATGCTTACGTATGTATTTAAAATTACCATTTTGAAATTACCCTTATCTCCAAAACCACTGAGCCTAAAATTTTGTAAAAAATGCAGATTCGAATTTGTTCTATGCCTACAGATAACAGAAACACCAAGAGAAGTCTGTAGTGTTAAAGTAACATGTTACAAAAACGATATTCGTTCGGAACCCTTTCCACGCGAGTCCGACTGGCATTTGTTAGTAGCTCACGTCAATTCCATACATTTTGAACTATTGACAATCATTTTCGCTGCTTGAGCTACAATTTAGCACCACTAGCTAAACGCAGCAAGTCTCCATATCATCATCTTCATCGCAATTAATTTTCTGTGTTATGTTTTGTAAACTTTGCATACTGCTGTATAAATTCAAGTTTTTATAACTTAACAGACAGATGTGTTGCTGGGGAGTTTGTTGCGCCACTTCTTCTTCCCAGCTAAAACACTAGGAAGTGGTGACGGGCGGGCGTTTTGGGGGACTGTCTTTATGTAGAACTTTGACGTTCAAAAAGTGCTGGCACTCAGCCTAATTTGAATAAATGACTTTTGAATTTTGAATTTTGNTTTTGATGGCCCTGGTTTATCACTTGTGGCGTCGAGTCACAGATCTTTTTATTAAATTCTACCCTCTGTACGTGTAAGCGGGCACACCCTTCATGTCTGGAGGCTTATTTAGTTTGATTTGATATTGTTTTTATGCTTGAGTTTGTCTGTTTATGCTGGCATAATGGAGTGTGCTAGCTTACAAGTAGCGAATTATTAAGTTTTATGTTTTTACGTGTTACCTTTGTTGTATTGTTTTCTTTGTAAGAATACTGACTACTTACATATCTTTGTATAAGTGATAGTTCTTATAACTCAACAGACAGATGTGTTGCTGGGGAGTTTGTTGCGCCACTTCTTCTTCCCAGCTAAAACACTAGGAAGTGGTGACGGGCGGGCGTTTTGGGGGACTGTCTTTATGTAGAACTTTGACGTTCAAAGAGTGCTGGCACTCAGCCTAATTTGAATAAATGGCTTTTGATTTTGATTTTGCAATACCAGTATCCAGAAAATTTTGATATCTAAGTTAGGTGTCAATATTTCAGCGGCGATTCCAGCGGTAATGTATTGACATGCGCCCGCGCATGTCAATACATTTTGAATAGAACGAGGATAGATGATACTATCTGTCAGCAGAAATGTAGTCTTTTCGTGGACAATAACCACTCGTCACGTCAATCTAATACATAATCAAGTACCGCACTAAACAGTTTAAGGAAAAAAACATTCGTCAAATACATTCGGTGACATGACAAGCCCAAAAAAATTCGCGTCCAAATAATGTTTAGTTACTTTCACGCATGCGTAGTTTTAACTTTCACTAGTTCGGTGCGCTTGCGCCTTTTATTGTTTTGTTCATGGTTCTGTAAATGATGGAACAATGTCTATTTTTGTCTTGTTATGTAAGACGTGTGTCACGGTGGGTTAGGTAAGAGTTTTCTTTTGTTTCTGATTGCTTTTTAATTGTGGGTTTTGTGTTGTTTTGGGGTTGAAAGCGTGACAGCGGTTTATATTTTCTACTAGCTGCGCCCGCGGTTTTACCCGCGCAGATAGACAGAGTACCTATATATATATATAAAAAGCCTATGAGTTAATCCAGGGTGTCAGCTTCCTGCATACCACATTTTATCAAAATTGGTCTAACCGTTTGCGCGTAAAGAAGTAACAAACATACACACACTCACAGCCTTTATAATATTAGTGTGATAATAATATTATATTATATATAGTGTGATTAGTGCGATATTATAATGTGATGCGTTACGGGTTATCTTAGTGGACTGTCTTCCTAATTGACTTGTTTCTCGTGTAACATCACAAGCTATGAATTGACCACGGTGAGTGTAGGCAGGCCATAGAGGCACTTCCCTGTATTGATGGCCGTTTCACGAAAAAAGCCCTAAGTCTGGCTAAACAACAGTTGCATACAGTCACAGCCGTCATAACTGGCCATGGGTCTTTATAGCCCACTCTGTAGAGCCTGCATGGAGGAGGACGAGACGAGGTAGTCGCGGATTACATGGCTAAGTACTTCGGAAACCCGGTACCCTCTGTGAGATGGTTAGTAACACCAAGGCGTTGCTGGCGTTCCTTGGGGAGCTGGGGTGGATCGAATGACACATTTGGCCCATCTGCACGCAAAATACGCGGTTAGTCGTGGAGTTGCGGAAACCAGCCCGATACATACATATATTTACCGTTAAATAATGTCTGAAAAAAGCACGTTTTTCCCCGATTACTATAAAGCTGTTAGGTTGGGTAGAGAAATAGTTATGGCAGATTTTTTCTTTGTAGAAACTGTATAATGCTTTTGTGGTGAACGAGAATTACCGTATTGTTTACACTCGCTTTGGTATTTAGTTCAAACAAAACAAAACTGGAAATAGTAGCTCGTGATGAGTGGTGTAAGAAGAACAAACTCTATTAACTGCCCATCGGTAAAATGAAAATTGAGCGTTTGTTTGCAACAACGATAAATTCTTATAACCTAACATTCTTCAATAAATATAAAGTACGTAACTGTGAAATTGGGTGTACTACAGATACAACACTGCCTCTCGCTTGGGGGTAGAAGGCTGTTGATGTTGTTTTGGGTGCTAACATTCTTCCCTTCAAATCCACCACCCTCCCTGCCAGCGGTCTTGAAAATTACCCTAAGGGTACATTCTCCGGGGATAAAAATATACAATGTCTTATGTTCCACCTGCGTGCAAAGTTTCATTCAAATCCGTTCAGCCGTTAACACGTGAAGTGTTAACAAACAGACAGACGATAAAATGACGGAGTTAAAAAATCAGAGTGGATTATTTTTAGAAAAATAAAATTATTCCTACTGCTCAGCGTCCCGTTTTTACGTGGTGAATTATCCATTTTTTGATGAACTAAGTAGTAGGAATAAATTTAGTAATCCCACCTTTTTAGCGTAGCAAAGAGCCGTCTGTTTGTTCCGGCTAATCTCCAAAACGGATAGACTGATTTTGACAGAACATTCACGGGCAGATAGCTAATTTTATAAGGAGCATAGGTTCCTTTAATTTTAGCACAAAGATTAGGGTTCCGTGCAGAAAAATTAAAAACCCTTGAAAATCCTTTTTACGCGTGATCTCTGAAACGACTGAGCCGATTTTGATGGGACTCCCTTCAGTGGCTGATGTATAAGGAATAGCTTTTATTTAATTGTTGTTTTAGAAAAGGGCTTAGAGTTTCGCGCAAAAAAATAACATGAAACACAACAGCTAATTTTAACATAAGAAGAACCGAAGATTTCTTTAACGAAGAGAACCATAATTAACACTTGATCATCTAAGTACAACATTATTTAGTTTATGAATAAAATCATAATTGCTTATAAACTCTTTTTTCTTAGACTCGTTCTTACAGCTAAAGTATCAGTGATGTACCTACCAAAGTTCCTTATGTACAACGGTTCATTAAATTAAAACAAATAACGGATGCAATATTCATTCACAGTGTATCTGTTATTCATGAGACGCAACCTTAATAGCTTCCTGTCGCACACAGCTGTCAATCAAGCTAATATTAATCACTGCGAGCCAATTGTTGCCCTAATACACGAACACTTTCTAACCACGTACTTAAGAGATCAAAGTACTTACCCAAAATGCTTGCACAGTGGGCTACCGCAAGTACAGCGAACAAAGAAAGCGCGAGTTTGACCGACATGGTGATCAGCTGTCACTGTCACGGATCTTGTAAAAAAACGAACGAAAAGGCCAATTTATTTTATACGCGTTTTATAAAGGAGGCTCGTGTGAGAAGGCGACCGTCGCAAGCGCCGGCAATACACTGTTCCTTCCCAGAGATCTCGCTCCGGCCGTTTCACCTCGCTCACAATAGAAGGTGAAATTTAAATAAAGCATAATGCTGTGTTATAACGACATGCATCAGTGAGATGCATCGAGAAAGCGTCTGTCATATTCGCTCCCCCTAATTCAGACATGTTTGTCTTCAATATTGGGGAAAACCACAGTATTTTGTAAATATGGACATTTTAGTACGTACTTGGGTATACGAGCTCGAAACTTGTTTGTTCGCTTTCTCCCGGTTCGATGTGTTTATAAGGCAAACAATAAAAGTTCCTGGTGACTAATACGTTTCTTAATCATAAATAAGTAATGATAGTCTATGTTTGGAGAAATTTACGTACTCAAGTACATTTGTGTATACCTAGTTTAAGTACTAATTTGCATGAAAACAATTTCTAGAAGGGTGGTTTATTAAGAGACTATTCAACGTGCTTTTTAATGTCTTGTACTCTTGACATTATAAATACGAAAGTAGCGCTGTTTGTCTGTTTGTTACCTCTTCACTTCTTAATAGCTGAACGCTTTTGGATGACACAAGGCACACGGGTAGATCATATATCCTAGAATAGGATGTAAGATGCTTTTAATACTTTTACAGTTAATCTGACACCAGTCTTGCCAAGGAGTGCCGTGTTACCCAGTTAATGGGTTGTGGAGGTCTGGTAGGCAGCCGCTCCACGTAAAATGATGGTATTCAGCTGAATCCGGTTTGACTGGAAGCCGACCCCAATATAGTTGGGAAAAGGCTAGGCAGATGATGAGGATGTAAAATACTTTTATCCGGAGAGTACGTTTCATTGGGATAATTTGTGACTTTTACGCGAATGAAACCGCTGGCAAAGTTAGTTTTAATATTTAAAAAACAACATAAATCATTGAATCATAACAGCGATCAATATCGGTGTGAATTTAAGTTGCATAATAGCTTTTAATTAACAAAAACTGTGTTTATAATCATCTAGCTACTGTCCGCGGTTTTGACCGCGTGAATGGTATTTTCATGGTATTTTTTTTTTGTACAGACCCCGAATCCTTTTTCTAAAATTAGTTATTATAAACAGTTAAAAAATCCCGTCTACATCGATCCAGCTGTCTCGGAGATCCCGCGTGAAATCGATGGTTTTGTTTCTTTTGCACGGAGCACTAATTATTTTTCTAAAATAAAAGTAGCCTAAGTTCTTCCTTATAACATCAGCTTTCTGTCAAGTCTCGTCAAAATCAATGCAACCGTTCCGGTGATTAGCCAGAACAAACAGACAGACAGCTAGACGGCGGAAAAAAAAGTGTTTTTGATAGAGGTATGGTACATTAGCACTTAGTTAAAAGCTGTAATTTTGATATTACAAACAGACACTTCATATTATTTATTTGTATTGAGTATAGATAGATGTACAAACCGAAACCAATTTGAATGCTTTGTTATGTATGAGATATTATATCGTATTTAGAATTAATAGGTTTCGCGCCTTTTTTATGCTCCCGGATAGGCTGGAGCCTGGAAGCCTAGCATTGTACAATTGGTAAATGGATGGCAGACAATCTTTATTATACCAATTGTACCTACTTCTGGATTAACTTTTATGGCGGTACAACTGAATTGAGTTTTTTTTGTTTTGATATTATTAACAAAGCTATTTAATTACTTATAGTTATTACTATCGACGAGTTACAAGCGAGAAACCAAAAAAATAACAAAACCTACTTTAAGAATTGTGAACGTAATTGTAGATAGAGGAGAGCAAAGAAACGTTGAGCCTAGCCCTAATAAATTGGTATAAGGGTGGGATGTCAGAAGAAAAAAAATCATACTATTTCTTCTTAATGTTGAATTTTTACTGACAAAAAAGAAAGAAAAACTGTTTATTCTGCCAGATATATTAACTAAATGATAATATTAATTAAAATCAATACAGAGAAATCAAAACTATAAAAAACGGCCAACCCACAAAAATTTAATCTTTTATTTAAATATAAAAATACTCAGCGCAAGACGTCAAATAAAAAAAATGTGCAATGTGCATAGAAAGCTAGTGCTCCTCCACTCCGTCTGTGCGTCTGACTGTCAGTGCATACTACAGTCAGGTGCGCGCCAGTGCCCCACTTGCGGGTCGTTGTCTTCTCGAGTACAGACCACGGTATGTGGTAGAGCTGGCGATGGCGGACGGATGTTACGTTTTTAAATTTATTTTTTATTTTTGCTACCACGTTTCTTGAATAGGGCTGCTATTTTATATTATTAATGTTGTAGCGGCAGTAGAAATACCCGCTCCGAGCTCAACTGTCTACTTATTACAGCTTCTGAAATACAGCCTGCTAACGGCAGATAACAGAGGCTTAGCAATTATTAATTATTTCCGTTGGTTACCCTTCGGTATGGTAAATAACAATTTTATTAAGAGGGCTCTTTGCTTTATTATTGGTCTGTTGGTTTGAACTCTTTTATCTGTGAGTCAGCATAAGGTAAAATACTCTTAATGCATCAAATCCCGACCCAAGGAGTCCTAGTTGAAGGCCCAGTGAATTTGTGTAAATATATATATTTTTAAACAATATTTTAATATTATTTTTGTTATCTTTTTTTTAATCCGAATGATTTTATTGCAATCTAAGCTGTGTCATCTGCTTATCATGCAAGCATAAGCGACAAGGGAGTAGAACAAGTGAACAAGTAAGTCGTTAACGCGCGATTTTTGCGAACAGCTGTTATTTATAATTACATTTATAAAAGTTGTTGCTCTGTGGTACACGTTCCTACTATCAAGTTCATGGACGTGCACGTTATTGAAGACCAACCTTTATTAGCAGTCGGCTATTAAAAACACGATTCTTAAAAATAACTTTTATTAATTCTGGAATAAATTGTATTGGCCGGTTAAGGATAAAAATAATTAAAGAACTAATTTTAGGACTGTTAAGTGGGATCTACTGAAGAACTGAAATGTTCTTGAATTTTTTTCTCAGTGTTTAACAATTTAGCCTAATTCGGAATTCAACTCATTTTGCCATCCTTTTAGGCGTACAGCGTTGCTGGTTCCTGATGTTCGGGACCCATCTGTGGCTACTTTCACCAAATTTTCTTGCATTTGGCATATACCGGTAAAGGCCCTTGTAGATTTTAATAAAAATCAATTTAATAAATGCAATAGCAGCATGCCTCCAGGTTTGCGGAATTTGTTCGAAAGAGTCGACGCGGCCCTGGAACGCAAAGGGCTTTAGAAGGAACACGGATGGGTTTTAGTCAGTAACAGTCTGACACGCCCTTCCGCTCCACCCAGAGCGGAAGAAGACATTTAATGATTTCCCATCATTAAAAAAATAAAATAATAGCAGCATTATGTTAGACATAATTACTAAAACCCACGAACTAAAGTACACGCACGGAATTTAATGGAACATAGCTTGATTCCGGGCTAGCCCACATAACTTAGTTTTTTGTAACATAATTCTTACATGCTTTTCGCTGTTTATAGCTTGGTAAAAAATAGAGATAGTTAAGCGTAACTAATTAATTGTCATTAAAATTGGATTTGTGCAATTGTTGACTGATTTTCGTTTTCGCTTCTGCTAATAAATACGGTAGAACTGAGCTACCTAAGTACTTTACGCTTCTTCTCCTCTGAGTTTAGGGAGTTCAATTAAAGAATACACAGATCAAATATATATTTTAGATTTATATTTATTATACTACAATCTACGAGTATATATGGGAACAGGCGGCCGATTCTAATAATCTAGTTCGATTCAGGTCGTCCCTAGCTGCCCCCAGCGACGCCCTAAGCCGAGGTTCGTACCCCACAGGGGTGCCCTTAGCGTGTAATTGCTTAGTTTGTAAGTTTTAATAAGCCCTGGCTAGAGGCTTTCATATTTATATTAAGGCCACCACAGGCAAGCCCGGTTAAGCAGTCGACGACCTCATAGGTTTAAGCCACTCAAAAAAGATTCTAATAATCGATAAGCAACATTTGCATTCGCATCTGTTACAATCTGTCAAAATGGGCAAAATTGACAGAGATGCAAAAACGGACGTTACTGCTTAAAAATTTGTGGATTTGGCTCTCCGGATAAAATTAATTTTAATGTGGGGTCATTTCTCATCACAGTAATAATTTCGCCCATTGCTGTCTGCCAGACCGTTGCCTCTTATTACTTACGCCATATTATTGCCACATGGCACTATGTCATCTCAATACCGGAACGTCTTTATCAGTGCCTTTATTAACAATTGATTTAAAAAAATATATATATATATTATCGTTCCGTTGAAATTGATTATGATATATGTAGTATTGAGCGAAGATAGACGTATTTTATTAAAAGTAAGTAGATCAATTCACCTATTTAATTAAACGTAAGTACTTCCTACATATTTATATTCTCATAAGTGTGTATCTTACTGGTTTTTATAAAAAAAGAGAGTTTTACGTGGGAAGTTGAATCGACGTGTTTGTAGGAAGCAGTGGCCTTATTACAGACGAAAGAAAAGTTGAATATCGATAATGGAGTCCGCTTTCAATTGCCTTTCTTGGCTTACAAGTATTTTTATTGCTACCAAAATTACTTGGTGAATACAGGGATACTAAAATATGACCTATACATGACACAATGCATGATCTAGAATAAATTTACTGTCAATAATAATTGGTACAAAAATAAATATATTTTATGAACAGTTAAGATTTTTGAAGTGTTTCCTTTTTGTGTGTATAAATAAACAACACGTTAGAAAACTAAAAAATATTTTTGTTTCATTTAATTGCTAATTATGATGTTTTTAAAATATATGAAAACGAAACACCGTCGTTAACACCAACTATCACACTGAATACATAATTTTTTAATATCAAGAAAAATCTAACAAACTCTCACTTCTAAAAATGAACGCAACAGCACGTAACTATTAAAATACAAACGCATATTACATACAAACATATAACAATATGGCGTCGTGAAGGTTACACCATAGCTTAGCATGGGCCCACTAACGATGCCCCCCAGTGTAAACACGTGTCCACGTACAACAAGAGTGGTCAGAATTCGATCCCGTACACTTTCTCGCAGAGAAAGTGACCACTCATGGACCAAATGCCGGCGGTATCCGACCCGACCAGTTTAGTTCTGACGATGTGAATTGGCTACTGAGTCATCATGGTATCTTGGGGCTGAGTATGTTTTTTTTTGGTAATTTTCAATCCTAATCTTATCAGTTGATTCACTTACACTAGTTAATGTTTAAACGCGTTAGACAATGAAAATAAATTGTATTTCTAATTAAAAACGTTGATCCACTATTTCATTTTATGGTAAGCGATAATGTGGTCGACGCAGGATCAACAAAAACCATCCTATTCACTCTTGACTCAAAGAGTGTTAGGGTGTAGAGTTTCCCTACTGAGCTACAAGGAAACAAAGACCCCGGCAAGGAATTCCACTTCTTAGATGTACGCAAAAGAAGATGTTGGTGATGTAAAGCAGATCACACATTTTGTCACATTTACAGAATTAGGTACATATTTTTGATATCGATCGATCATCTCTTTGCAATAAAAAAAACAGCATAACTAATTCAAATCGAATTTGTTTATGCCAATGCTTAGTGCCACTATTATATCCGAGAGCATCGTTCTGTACGAGACGTTTTTGGAAGTTACGGAGAAATGAAACGCATTTCTAAGAAACAATCTCGGTTTCTTAATTTCCATGGAAATGCCTTTACAAATGCATGTTTTTTTGATATAGTTAAGTAAGGTTTTGTTTTAAAACATATTTGGATAACGAAAAACGCTTTACCATGTACAAGTAGCAGGATTTTTAACAAATTAAAATTGTTTTGTCCAAATAAAGATTCGTGATATATAACTTTTGGTACAAAAAAGTAACATTGGCGTCTATAAATCGTATGTTAACACCAATAAAAATGTCAAGCAATTAAATCGACGAACACACAAACAAAAAAAAAATAGCATCCGTCAATTAACCTAGCGAATCGTTTTCACATCCCAAAAAAGCTGGCATTAAGTGCCTATCATTTCCTTCCCAAGTAGCGCCGCACAAATACTGAATGCCGACTTTACTTGACACTGAATTCTACATACCCGACCAAGTGCGTCTCGGCTTTCTCCCATCCTTCACCGTTCGTATGGGGGTAAAAGAGAGGTCCGAAAGGCAGTTTTCCTTTCTCGCCCACTGTTATACGTCAGTGCACATTTCTCCCGGAGCGACTCGACGCTTACAACAAATCAGTGTGGCTGGTACTACGGTGTCGTCTGCGTTTTTAGATCCGTACAGTGTGAACTCGTAATAATATTTTGTATTTATTAGAACGTGGATCGAAGGTGATTGATATATTCGAGTGCTGAATTAATTGATTGGGTATTGAAGTTTTTGACTAGAAGGTAAGGTTTATTTTTTAGTTGTATTGCTATTAAATTTTCTTGATAGGAAAATATTTTCTGGAATATTTTTTTTTAGTTATTTAAAAAAAAATGTAATGTACGTTTACAATTCCGACATATATCAAAATATGTACTAAAAGGAAGAAAGTTCAACAGCAAAACATGCATATTAATGTAAACATTCTCTTAAGTATCGGCGCAATGCGCAGTGGAAAAGACTTCAACGCGCTACCAACTTAAAATTGAACGAACATTATGTTTTCTTGGTTAAATATTTGTGTTTAAAATTTTATTTTATTATAAATCTGTAATCAGACTGGATTCGTTAAACTAATGGTTGTATCATATTGAGGAAGACAACATTTAGCTATAGCCAAAATAATATTTTAAAAAATCGAGATTGTTTATTTTAGGGAGAGATTATAAATGTGTCTTTATCTAAAAGGTCTCTTATAATATTTGCAGGCAGGGAGCCAGTCTTCAAGATGAAGCTCTCCCTGGTTTTCGAGCTGCTTCTAATATTCATACTCTTGGCCTTTGCTGCGTCGAAAAGTGTCAGTAAGTATCCTGGACCATCCATCATGAACCAGTCAATAACCATGTTCATATTAGTCAAACGTCAGAATTTAATTTTAGAACAAAAAATGTGCAGCAGTGATTGATAGTTGTCGTGTCCGTACTTTAACGCGTTATTTATACAGTCAATAAAGTGTATCAACATTTGTATGCCCATTGTAGAGGTGTCCTTTAAAAAACTGTGAAAGTCAGCGATCGACCGGTCGATCGTCATCATCAAATTTTTTGTGCTGAATTACTTTCAGTAAAACATCGCATAGCGTGTCAAGCGTTGATTTTTTTTGCTAACGAGATGTATAAACTAGTGTATGATATTACTTCGCTGATATGTCATACGTTTTTCATCGAAGAAATTTGTTAAAGATTGTAATCAATACTTTGCATGAAAGTGCTATATTTTTTGACAAAAACAAATACTTTACTCACAGTGTCAACGGCGATGCAGTTAATCTTCTCTACCGTCAAGTGCAAAACGCAATAAATCGATCAATCAAAGACCAAGCTTATAATTACCAACAATTAGTCAGAAATGTAAGAAAAAAAATGTGGTCTTCTAAATAAATATAAATCAAACTGGAAACTGTTTGAATTTATGGCACTGTGTGAGGCTAACAACAATACCTATTGAATTAACTAGTTGCCGCTCCGCCTGTGGAAGTCGTGATTCCACCCTTTATAAAGTAAAGCCTATATGTTATTCTACTGTATAAGCTATCTATACTAATATAATAAAGCTGAAGATTTTTTGTTGTCTAGTGTTACTATAAAGTTTCATCAAAACCGATTCAGTCGCTTAAGATTTACAAACATCCAAGCATTCATCCATCTTCACAAACAATAGTAATTATAATATTAGTAGGAAGTAAGAAAAAGAATTAGGACAGGACTGCCTAAAATCTCCAAATGGCAATGATAAAACTAACATAAATTCCTTTTCATAGAAAGAGAAAAGAACAATGTGAAGAAAGGTATCCAGAATAGGAACAATGATGACAAACAACAAATACAACAAATTGACGAGAACAACATCAACAAATACTGCAAATGCGTGGAGGCTTACTGCAACTGCTGCCGGGAGTTCAAACTGCCTGTTGTTGAACTACATGGACCAGGTATGGACTCGTAACGTATAATAATGAATAATACAACGTGTTACAGAATAAACGAAATATCTGAAAAGGGGTCATTGTACTCATCATAACGAACACCTTTGATTATGACCAAAACAGAAAAAAAAAATTACTGTCCCATACATTATTTACACATAACGCGAAAAATGTACTGAACAGCAGATTTTTTTTCCCGATTTCAGGGTTGGTCCCATAGTCAAAGATGCAGTCTGAATTTTAAATTCATCATCAGTCTAGAAATTAGACTGATCAATATCGTACACGATATTGAATAATATCTCACTTATCAATACTGTTTCGACTTTAAACTAAGCTATGAATATTCAGTAATGAATACTGTTTTTCCATAAGCTCAATACTGCTATAGAAAATCGAACATATCGACGCGCCAGCGAACAACGCCGGCGCCGTCTTCACAATAAATATTCATAGCCGTAACCAATTTCACATCCACATTTTTGTCCTCCTTTAGTTTAGTTGCTTTGGCTTTAGTTACTAACGGAGAAACTATAATATATAACACTAGCTTCTGCCCATCATCACGAAAGTCTTAAATTATCCCAAGGAAACGTATAACTAATCTTAATATCTTAATGTCATAATCTAGGATATGGTATATCAGTGTGCCAAGCTACAACAAAATTCGTTCGATTTTAAGGATCCAAACATTCAGACTTTCACATTTGTAATTTTATTAGTGTAGTCGATAATTCTAGTATGTTCTTTTTCTCTCTAGAGTCTATTACATAATGTCATTCATAAGTTAACTACTCGTAAAAGTGAGACGAGGTCAGTTACAACACTGATGGTAAAGTCCGGAACATTGGATTGACTCATTGCCGGTATGGAATACGGATCTTTAACTTGGAAATTACGTTGAAGCTGATGAAATTTGTCCAGACTATCGAATAGTTTGCAGTTTTTAATATGCTATTTCACTTTTCTATTCAAATTAAGATTTTTTTATGAACTAGCTTCTTCAGTTCGGTTCCGTGCCTACTTTTCCGGGATAAAAAGTAACCTATAGAATTCAGCGATAATATAGTGATCAGTTTAATGTATTCGAAATCGGATCACTACTTACAGAAATAACATTCTACAAACATGATGGTGATGGATTTCGATAAAATTATTCCGGAAATTACGATTTTTATAATAGATTAAGCAAATGAAATAAATTTAATTTTCCAAACTTCCAGGATGCGCCTCCTTGATGTACCTCAACGGTGACAAAATGTCCGTGTCGTTGAGTTTCGGAAAGAAGGTCATCACAAACCGGACACTGTCGAGTAAGTTTTTATGTTCATTTTCACTTTTGTTTTCAAACCGAAAGCCCAGATACATATTTATGGATGCCATAAACGTCTGGAGAACATTTATCATCTTGAAATAGGATAACTTTACTTTCGACGTAGTTTTCGTAAATTAAACTTCTTAATATTGTATTTTCTTCGCAGGCAAGAAACCCAGCCCTGTCTGCATGCCACTGCCTGGTGGTGTGTCCAAGTTTTGTGGACGTGTTTACAACATCGCCAGAGCTGGTGAAGAATTCAGAGCTTGCCTCGGCTTAGAGCTTCAATCGAAGAGGACAGTAGAAGCTGCCGTTCGAGTGTCCTGCTTCAAGTTTGGTCCAAGAGGTGTAACCTCGGAACCAGCTGACCCATTGCCTTTAGTACCTCAAGACGAGAAGTCTGAAGACGATGATGATGACGATTATGAAGATGATGATGCATTCGGACTTGGTGCCGAAGAAGATGATGATGACGACGACGACGACGATGATGATGATGATGACGGTAGGTGTCTTATCAATAACTTCAAAAACTACTCTACGTAAAAATAAACATAGTGATTAACAAATGATGTTTCATATTTTCCAGGTACGCTCGACGCCGTCAACGACGTAGACAGTGCCGATTACACAGGATTCA
Source organism: Mamestra configurata (assembly GCA_002192655.3). Classification (NCBI taxonomy): domain Eukaryota; kingdom Metazoa; phylum Arthropoda; class Insecta; order Lepidoptera; family Noctuidae; genus Mamestra; species Mamestra configurata. The sequence continues at coordinate 295,135 of NDFZ01005441.1, read as the reverse complement.
GTCTTCTCGGAGAAGATATATTGGGAGACCTGTTTGGATCTACAGGTGGAAAGAAAACGAACAAGAATAAGAAGAAGCAAGCACCTGCCCCGTCTACAACGACCACCACTACCAGACGTCCTAGGCCCTCGCGAAGGCCTTCAAGGAGACCTGGTACAAGAACTACGACACCACGCCCAAGGCGCACTACTACTGCAAGAGTAACTAAACCTGCGGCAGGAAACCGGCGACCAACTCGCAGACCTAGCAGGAGACCAACCAGGAAACCAACTACCGAAAGCACTTCAACATCAATCCTCACTACCACCACAACCACAACTACAGCTAGACCAAGTTCCCCGGTAGCTTCAAGTTCAGTTACTGCAGCTATTCCAACAACAGAACGTAGTTCAGTCATGAGTACTATTCAAGAGCAATCCCTTGCCCCCATCTCCGTAATGATGGTTGAAAATCCCACTCCAATCATGATTGCAACTACTCCTAAAAATGTAAACGATTTTGAAGATCCTGGTCTAGAAATGTCATTAGCACATATCACTGGTCAATTATCTGCGATGCCTGTTACCCCAATGATTTCAAACGAAGGCAAAGATTCAAACGTGATGGAAAAAGAAGAAGAACCAGCAAACTACGAGAAAGTGATTACAATTACCCCAAAAACACCATCAACTATTTCTTTTATTCCTACTTCTGAGGAGGCCGTCAATGATGACATGATTCAAATCGTGCAAAGTCTTGACTCCGCTTCAGCAGAAACCATGCCCGAAAGAGAAACTCTGCTTTCATCCCCAGATATCTCTGGGGATGAAAGCAGAGCTCATCTTTACCAATTTGGTGCCCCGGTCCCAGAAAGTTATTATGAAGGTCTTACAATACCTAAGAAGAAGAATAGGAACAAACAGTTCAACCTGCATGATTTAGATGTTCTCAATCTTGGTCAGATCGGAGAAACCTTGGGTGGCGAATTAGGAATATTTGGTAAAAATAAGAGACAACACAGAGATAACAAAGACACAAAAGTACATGGTGGAAACGATCAAAGCAATGAATACAACGACTTTGTTGATGATTTTAGTGAATTGGCTTTGATGATGAGGAAATCAAATGACAATAAGAACAATAAAAATAAGAAAGACAGGAGAAGACAGAACAAAATGATGCGCGAATGGTCACAAGTATGACATCGTAGCTAGACTAGTTCTAAGTAGCTCTAGACATTATTTATTTTTGTACTTTAACTTATTAATTGTGTGTGTTGTAAATAGCAAAATTTTGTATGATATTATTTATTTTTGCATGAATGAGTAAAAAACTTTTTCAAATATGTGCTCTATTTATTCTTGAAAAATTGTATCCCTTATTGATCTCATGCTCTGAAGAGTCAGAACTCAGAAAATCAATCAGATGATCTAAGATATAATAAATGAATAATTTATTCAATTGGTATCATAATACTTAAAACCTTGCAAACGGACAAAAATAATGTGACACATGATCTAATATTAGTTACGCTAGCATTTTACCAGAGACCAAAATTAAAATGATTATGCAATACTTTGTACAAGATTAGCCAAGAGGCCATAAGAAGTTAGGAAGCATACGAAATAATCGTGCCTCAGCTCAGTTTGCAAGTCATAAATGTTAGAATCGGAAAGATTATTCAACATTAAAGGTGGTCAGAAAACAAATCCTAAATATTGCGGTAGTATCTTCAACTTTTAAAATGTTGCTAATGTGACTTCAAAAGGCGCCGAAAAATAGCAATAAGTAAGTTAAAATATTCATAAGGTTATCGTAGAAAAATTGCAATCGGCTAAAACCAAAGAATGCGGCTCTTTCTCCTAAAAGATGTATATTAAAATTAGTTTAAAATATTCAAGCTGTTGACGCAATATCCAAACACTTAATATCATCCTTAATCTAATAGTTTTACTAGGCAGAAATGTTTAACTTAATTACATGAATGCACTCAATAAATTATGAAAATTCAAAGTCATTAATTTTTATTCAAATATAATTTAAATAATGTGTGATGTAACGCTTTCCCATAATTATGATGAAATGATGATGAATGAAATCCGAAAATCCATTATGATCTCAACCGTATTTTAACATTCTTGTGTTGCGTTTCTATAAGGATAAGACGTTCGTTAGTCCTGTCGATGGTTTTCAAGTCAACAATATTATTAATTTATCAGCGAAGAGGTGTAAGCGGTGAATTATTACTCAATCACTTTCATTACTCAGTTGGCACAAACATTAAATTATAAACGTTAATGTAATATATCAATACATATTCTTTTCACGTTCGCATATTGAAAGTACGCAACGCAACATAATATAGTTTTAAATTTCAACTTTCTCTCGTACTGACATTAAAATTTAAAACTTGTTCCTGTCACTAACTGTACAGCTTTAAATAAACATTGAATGTTTAGTGGTCGACCGTTAAATACTCCCGGTTACTTGCTACGCCTACAATCTGTAATGAGGAGCCAGGCTTAACTGTTCAACTTCACTTATCTTGCTTCACAGAAAATGGGCCCTTCAGTAAAATTGTTTATATTGCTAATGATATCTGCTTGCCATTTGGGATTCGGTGAGTGATATTTTCCTACAAAATTAGGTTCGTTAAAATAACTGTATTGAAGTAAAATTATAATGTATTCTGAATTACAGGTGACAAACCATATAAAGTGATAAAATTCAAAGTACCTCAAACGGTGTGGAGGCAAGCACTGCATCCAACTCCTGTTCTAAAATCTCCTGTTACCATCACTGTGCCCATAAACGTTCAGGATGAGAATATTGAAGACGATGACGATGTTGAAGATGACGTAGAAGATGAAATAGAAAACGAAGTTCCTCCAGTCGCAGACGCTGTTGTTGAAACTGCCAATGTAACGCAAGCCTTACAAGATCCAGTACCAGTAGCAAGTACCGCTGCACCTGCTGCCACCCAGAGTCCACTTCTCCAAGATGAAGTCGCGAGTCAACAACCAGCGCAAGGAGTTCCTGGTCAAGTTATAAGATTTCCATGTGCGTGTCGAAGTAGGCAGTGTGGTTGTTGTACAGGCGCTCTTATGGACCGATTTAGAATGAAAGCGTGTGGAAACATCACCTTTGTGCCAGAGGACTTTGTATTCGACGTGAGGATGAGCATCAACAATAACACCGTAGTGCGACGAAGAGTTTCAGGTGAGAATAGACATTAACGAAATTTCTATTCTTTTGTATTGGAACATATACCTAGTTTGGAATACAAATAAGGTTTCTAAGTCATAAGTAAGCTATTTAAAATCAATGACATTAGACAAAGGTGTTAATAGAAAGTGATTTCAGCCAGCGACCCGCCGCCGATATGCTTCAACCCTAGAAGAGCTCCATTTGTACGCATTTGTGCCGAAATATCAAATATACAAATTAGAAACAGAAACGCTCATGCTTGTTTAGACATCAATGCTGATATTGGAGGATTTCCAGTTTACTCAGCATCATTCAGATGCTTCAGGTAATATCCTAATTAGCTCACTTAATATTACGCAGCAAAAGTCTATTATGAATATATGATATTTGTTGTGTTTACAGACTTGGGGCTTCAGGAGTACAGACAGGGTTAAAACCTAGACCAGTTTCAACAGGACCCAAGCCAGTTAGTCTGTATGGCAACAGCAACAATGATGACGATGGTGGTGGTGGTTTCTTAGAAAATGCCGCGGGCAATGTTTTTGGTGGAGACGGTTTATTCGGAGGTGGCGGCTCCAGTGATGATGGTCCCTTCGACGGCATCGGTGACGCGTTTGGAGACCTATTCGACGGCGACTCGTAGTCAATTGTGATTGTAACTTTACATACCAGTATTCATAGTAACGTAAAAATAATTTATAATGTAGTTAAGTCTATTTATTGTTACTAATAAAATACGTTCATTAAACTGAGAATTTTATTGGAATACACTAAAGTGAATCAATCTGAACTCAACGTGAAAGTGTTAATATTGAGATAAACAGATCTTTCTCTGCCCCTGTTGAACCGGTTCACTGTTGTGCATGTGAATTGGAGTGCCCGGCTTGTTCAGACGATAGGCGCACGCGCAGATTCGCGCCACAAAATCGTGGAAAATGTATTTGGTGAAATTTTTATTCGTGGTGTTTTGTCTAAAAAATATACAAGGAGGTAAGATTATTCAATAGCTAATTTCTAGTAATCTCATTAGAATTTTTGTGGAATTAATTTTGGTTGTAAAATTTATTTCGTTGCAGCAACATTAGAAGATAATGTAAACAAAACAAAAGTGACACCACATATAAATGGAATGGAGATTCCAGATGATTTCCTGTTAATGCTAGATCAGTTACGGAGTAACTCTTCACTGATGGCGACAGCTTTGTCGAGACAGAACCAGGAAGCTCAAAATGGAACCTCTTCGAACAACAGACGATGTGTATGTGACAAGGGTGTCTGTAAATGCTGTACTGGTTACTTCTTGGACTTGCTGAAGCAGAAGGCTTGCATGCGAGTTACTTACCACCCGGGAGACTTTGCTTTCGATGTGGCGATGTCGCTCAACAATAGGGTGCTATATGAAAACTCTTTGTCAGGTGAGCAAACTTTTATACTTATACTTCTTCTAATATAAATAAAAGTAGATTTTTCGTTAGAGGTTCAAAGACTTTTACTTTAAGTCTTTTGATAAATGATGATGATGATGGCAAGTCATGAAAACTCTGTTTATCATTCATGAATAGTTATTACACTTTTTCAAGCACTAAGTAAGGTGAATATACTTTGAACAATAAATTACCCAGAAACAAAATATGCAAATAATGGCAACGAACTCCATATCATTAAAAGTTTTTAGTCTCGAGTTATTAGAATGTTCGTGATTTAATTTAGGAAGAAAACAATTGGTCCTTATTTAATAGTAATAAATATACTTTTTTCAGGAAAGAATCCTCGACCAATATGCATTAGTCCACCAAGAATTAACAATTTAAAAGTGTGTGCGAAGTTCTACAACGTTTTCTTCCCAGGACGGAACTTTCACTTCTGTTTGGCAATGACAGGACAGTGGGGGTCATTCGAGCTCTTTAATTTCGCTTTTGACTGCCTCCGGTGAGTGTTAACATTATTTATAGACTAAGGAAATTAACTAAGCTTTCTACTTGTGAAATTAAGAGTGTGTAGGTACTTTCTTCGCAACTAAAGTTGCGAAGGAACAAGTGATCATAGTCATAACTGATGATCATGGTCAAAACATGAAAGCTAGAATATATTTCATTAGTAGGTACGCACGTGTTCCGGGTTATTTGCTAGCAAATAAATGTAGGTGTGCCCTATAAACCCTCGAAAGATAGGCAGAGGTTTCGTAATTCCAAACTTAACGAAGAGTCCGTTTCCGCATTGAAAACAATATTTGGTCCTTATCGATATACATATTAATACGTGAAGCAAAAGCTTTGAACAACTTTTTAATGATATATAGGATAATTACGCGGACGGAGGAGTATGAAATTTGGCACAGTTAAAATTTATTTGGAGAAGGAGTGCAGAAATATATTCAATACCTAAATATATTTTATAATAATGTGTTATCTTTTATTATTTTGCTGATATTCTATTTTTAAATCTGAACATCAAACTACTTAAAATGAATAAGCATTAAGTAGTTATTTCGGATGTTCCATTTTTAATATAGTTGAATTTAAAGTACTTAAAGTGAATGAGCGTTAGTTTAATGTGGCGGGGATTTTTAATCTGTGGCATTCGTGATTGTCCCCGCCATGCCATAAAACGTCAACATGTTTTTGGTTAAGGATTTTAATGGATTATTATGAAAAATATAACGAAGCATTGGAAAGTATACTGCGCTTTATTTAACCTCCTAGCCCCTGAAGTTTACAGTTCAGAACTGGGATTACAAATGGATAAAATTCCAGTTTACCTGCGCCTACTAGTGGAAATTTGAATTTCAAATCTTTGGGCTGAAAATTAAGGCGAGTATAAATGATTGTTTATAAGTAATTTGCGTAGATTCGTAAACTATATATGTAGTGTAATCCAGAACAGTATTAGTAGAAAGCATCTATAGTATGCGCCAGATAAATGTGGAATAAAGTATATTGACCTTTCCCTAATAACTGTTCATAGGTACCTGAACAATTAAATATGAATCGTTTTTCATTATTAGACAATGTTAAGGATCACGAGAGATGATGATTCGGGACAGCTTTGTGTCATTAATTCCGTTTTTCAAATTAAAAATGTCAATAATTGTAGGTGGGTCAATGACCGTTATTCCACGATTATCTGGCGCCTACTATAATACTTAATTGTTTTAATGTTAATTTCGATTTCATATTTTTAGAAAATAATTGAGTTTGTTATTTCATTCTATTGAAATAATTTTCATGTTAAAAAAAAAAGAACATAATGATGAATTCTTTTCCCTTTATAATACTGTTGAGAATTTGAACTTGAACAATGAAAGTCTGCTGAAACTATGGACCTTTTATTAGCAAGCTTTTATTAGCAATAGAAAACTCTAAATTTAGGTATGTTTAACAATACAACATACCTACCTATGTCATTTTCTTGGCTACACGATAACTGACAAATGCTTGGTCCACTGAGATCTATGTGGCTTTTTCCTCAAAAGACCACCTCAGACATTAACCGTTCTCATATTATTTGACCAGTACGAGTTTGACCTTTGAGTTTGTTTCGGTGTTTCTTCTTAGGATGGTCAGCTTGGAAACACCGGCCTCATCAAGCTAATATGACCTTGCAAAATAAATATCATTTAACACTTAAAAAAAAAAAAAGGATTAAATAAATAAGTTGGTTTGTTTTGCGTACCTAGTACCTAGAATTAGAAATGATAGAGGTACGTATTTTATTAGCAAGAGTTTCAAAGAGTTCATATATAAATAAATTGGTTATAAAGTGGTTGCAACAGCGCGAATGTCAAGTAGAAGTATCACTCGGTATGCGAGTGTGAACTAAGGAAGATAGGTAAGATGGGATGATTTTCTTTATACTTAATTAGTATTTAATTAACTTTGTGCACTAGGTAGTAAAAAGCACTATACAAAGGCGAACTTAAAGCTTTAGGTATTTTCCACCAGTCGACTTTAAAGAGACAGAACATGGCAGGTGCAAGAACAAGAAAATAAACTAAATATATACCTACCTAGATACTCTGTTGACGCGAAAACGACGATTATAGGCACAATACATACAATTTATCCAAGGTTAACATAAAGTAAAGATGAGAGATTAGATCAGTTGGAAACCAGAGAAGCTGAAGTAGACAACGACAATAACTACCTGACTACTGATGATTAAATTTCTGCTACCTACTAATGATTAATTGCGCTTTATTTAACCTCCTAGCCCCTGAAGTTTTTAAATGCTAAAAATACATTTAGGTATTGGTCGAATTTCGACCACTAGGCGACAACTAGTATATACAGAACCACTACTGTTTTCATGATATTATTGTAAATGTACGGAACGTTGTGTTATAACTTACAAAACAAATCATATTATTTTATAATTTATTGCTTGTAGTTAATTTAACATAAAATAAATAAAATTTTGCCTGCAATAATGTCTCCCGATATATGGTTTTTCTTGTCATGTTTCTGTGTAACTAAAATCATCATTGTGGGGTTCATACATTCACCTACCTACCTCTTTATCAATCTACCTACCTTCTCAAGAAAGTAGGGTGAGGGTGGGTTAATATCTCTTGAACGGTTAAGCAGAAGTTACGTTTTGGTTGTTTCGTAGGTACAGCTTCAGAACTTCATTTTCTTCCGTCGTGACATTAATACAAACTTCTGTCCTCAGAATGGGAGCCAATGGTATCGCGATGGTGAAACCGTACGACGACGTCGGCATACCCATAGCAAGCCCACAAGGTCAAGGAGGAGTGGATGCAGTGGTGGATGCTGGAGAGGACGACATCGATGACTACGACGAGAACGTTGTCAGATCGATACTTAGTCTGTTTGACCGATAATGAACTAAATGCGGAAACAATTCTGTAGTCTTTGAATTTGAGGACAGTTATTTATTAATTATTTATTTTGCATTTTGTTTGTTTTTTTGTCAACCTAAATACTATTGGTTAAAAATGAAAAAAATAGTTATAAATGGTAACAGTGGACTGTAGATATAGTTGACCTTGAGCTTGAAAAGCCACCATATATATAACCTACAAAAAAAGAGCTGACGTCAAACAAATCCTACATCACGCTATCATAGTTCTCCGCGTGATTTGGACATATACAACAGCCCGACAACAACCCACGGATAGTTGCCCACCAGACAAAAACCCATCTGGTCGGAGAATCCTCCCTTTTCAATCGAGGATGCAACTTTCCACCCTTTTCCGCATACCACTATAAGCTAAAACTGGTTTTGTTACCACTGAGGTATGGCCTACCGTACTTAAATATTGGTACATCTTGTCAAGTTATTGTAATTAGTTACTTCAGTAGATTGAATTACTTGGTAGTGATGTTTTAGCCACTGATTAGTAGAATTTAAAGATTATTCGATCATAAATCTAATACATGTAGAGGCTTGTTGCTTTTTAGGCCCTCCACAATTTATTTTAAAGCAGTCAATGCCAGTTCTACCAAATTATGACTTTTGATCTTTTCCTGGTTCCGGCTGTAATTTGCAGATCTTTAGCAGCCGTTACAGATTGCCAGAAGCCAGGAAATCTGACACCAGTACTGGCAGGAAGTACCGTGTTACCCAGTTACTGGGTAGAGAAGGTCATATAGGCATTCGCTCCACGTTAATTACTGGCATTCCGCTGAATCCGGTCTGACTGGAAGCCGATCCCAATATAGTTGGGAAAAGGCTTGTCAGATGAGCTCCTGCAGGTCATAAACCTCAAAATATATGGGAATAAAGGGGGTTAACAATTACAAAAGACAATTCCATGACTCCGTTTATTTTTTTAATTGAATTGCGACCACGCCACCGCAACCATGAACGTCGCCCAATTGTACTATCATTGTGACGTCACGCGTATTTTCAACGCACTGTATCGTCTTCATTTTTTGTTTCGTGAACAAATGAAAAAAATACTTGTCCAGTTTTTGGAAATCTATCTGACGGACGTTTTAATTTTTTTTTGATTGAATACCCTATTTCTGTATAGCTAAGACAATTAGGAAGGTGCTGTAAGCACTATGTGACTACACATGGAGAGATCTCTTCTCTTCATAGTATAAAACAAAGTCGCTGCCTGACTCTGTACTTTTCTGCGCTAACTTATCCTAAACCACGCAACGGATATTGATACCGTTTTCACTATAGGAAGAACGATAAACTAGGAAGGTTTGTGTATACACGGTGATATTGAAGTCGTCTTACAAAGGCGGCCCACTTAATGTACCCGATCAAAAAGAATTAATTAAGATTATAGGTACAATAAAAATAAATAATGCATTAGAATTTTATTATGAAACATCCTGTTGATAATGTTTACGTATCAAAACAATGTTGTCGTTCCATTCCGCGCCGTCTTTGGAACACAAGGCTCGGCTGCCAGGGTTGCGGAATTTGTTCGAAAGAGTCACCGCGGCCCTGGAACGCAAAGGGCTTTAGAAGGAACACGGATGGGTTTTAGTCAGTAAGAGCTGACACGACCTTCCGCCCCACCCAGAGCGGAAGAAGTCATTGATGATTTAAACCAACCTTAAAAAAAAAAGGCTCGGACTGCGCTCGCTACAGGATGTTTCAAACTACACGTTATGCATCATGATAATGAATATCATTTTCATTTTTTTAATAATTCAAACGTTCATAAATATAATTTATTTGTTTTGTGAATGTGTAGTTATAGTTTTTGGATTGATGAAGTGGGCTGCCGTTGTAAGACGACTAAAATGGCACCGTGTATAATTTGCAGCCAAGCGAAGCCTGGGCGGATCGCTAGGTTATCATACAGATCGATTTCAAGGATTCAGGGTACCTACATAAGATTTCTAGTATGATTACCATTTAAATGTCGTTCGTCGCAATTTGATTGCTTTGAAAATGTCGATCGCTGGCAAGGAATATCAAACGTTAGAGTAAACAATAGTTGAGATGGAAGATACTATTTTTCTTTATTTTATTTAAACCGGCTATCGAGGCGGTTATCGCTTATCGGTCGTAGGTTCGAACTCCTACTTTTATCTCAATACAGTGAAAGACAACATCGTGAAGAAACTGACAAGCTCCAGAACCAATAAATCAGAGACATGTGACACCCAACCCGCACAAGGCCCTCTTGGTAGATTGCATTGCATCCCACTCCCTTAAGGAAGGTAATGAGGCCTATATTCTACCTGAGAGGATTATAGGCTGGTTATGCTGAACAGATATGCCGTATACAGTTTTTAGGGTTCCGTACCTCAGTCAGCAAAAACGAAACCCTTATAGGATCTTGGACTTTCTTGTCCGTCTGTCTGTCAAGACCCCTTTTTCTCAGAAACGCATAGAGGAACCAAGCTGAAATTAATATCAAATAGTCAGGTCTGCTACCCCTTGGCGTAGTGAAAAAATCAAACTTCTAAGTCAATGCAATCTAAAGATTGAGGCCGTTTATGCTCCGTTTACAGTACAAGTACAGGAAAACGTTTTAAAATTGCGAATTTGTCGTTCTATCATATAAGATATCATTTTTTGCGATTACAACTTATATTTTCGGTTGAAGAATTGACCGTGACGTACATTGATGTATGGGAGAATATATTTTTAATAAAAAAAATATTCGAGCTTACTAAGTTCGCTCTTGTATCCTATATTATTTTAAATTCCATAGTAGGTTACCCATATTTCAGTATAACGGTTAAAAATAAAAAGTTATATATCGATACCAGAAATATGAATTCACGTAAGGGACATTTTGGCATTTTGCGTAAATGAACCTTATGTTAATTATCGTAGATGCAATTTGGCGTTTTGGGTAAATGTCCCTTACGTCAATTGATACTTCTGGTATCGATATATCACAGACTGGGTGTAAGAATGATCGAGGATGCTGTTACATCCGTACTGGCTTTTCTGCATAAGTCAATAAAGCATTCTCAGGTTTTGTTTATCTGGACTTATCGAACTCGCTTCTCTCGCTCTTGCATTTATCATTCTCTCAATTCTTTCTGCGTACTTACCCAGTGATCTTGATCATGCAACAAGGCATGCAACAAATGGGCTTGCAAGCTGTAGGTATTCTCCGGAAAAGCTTTATAGGCAGACCTTATTAACTTAATTGTATCAATGCTTGCAGGTAACTTAGTACCTACATTACCAATAGATTTTTACCTACCCCTAAAGAGCAACGACCGTAAAATTATATTCATTAAATAAAATTATGTACGCATGTAGATATTATAAAGAAAGTACCTACCTTCTCATGACAGTACCAAAGCTTTCAGCTTCTAGCATAGCCTGACATATCGGTGCCTGATCAAAGGTCAGCATTACGCGCATAAGTCGCGGTATTAGACACACTTACAAGAGTATTTGTCATGCGCATCATTACTCATTTTCACATTAATGAACATGCGTGAAAATATATACGTGAAAATACCTAGCCATTATCCGAACAGTGGTGGTATCGCATCGATCCGATGCGCAGGAGTTTCTCTCTAGAAAGTACCGCAAGTCAGTCGCCCGCGCATCGCATACCTTGCATACAAATACTTTGTTACCTTTGGAAGTATCGACATAGGGTATCGGAAACCGATCATTTGAATTTAGTCCCCAGAGGTGTGGAGTTGAACGAACTTTAGTCAAAATGAAAACGAAAATGTTTGCGCTGTTTGTTGTGCTGTGTTTTGTTCTATTTGGTTCAGGTATGTGCAGTTCTTTTTTAATTCATAATTTATTCGTTTTCAGGCGTGAGTTAATTAAGTTTCAGAATCCCAGGTATGTATTTGTCGTGCAATTTCCTATTTGCATTATATTGAGATTGATTTACATAGCGTTACGGTAATTAACTCAATTATTGAGTTACTATGTTAGTGGACATCATTTAGCTTTCAAAAGAATCGAGTAGGTATTTAGACAAGAATTTTGCAGGTGGTTTCTATTCATAAGTACTTTTTCTATAATTTTAGGTGACGCATCTAGAGTGGACCGGCATTTCAACAATAAAGAGGACAATTCAATGGATGTGACAGACTTTTCTATCTATTATGATATAGACTCGAATACGGTGAGTTGTTACTTACATAGGTACATATTTTACCGGTTACAGGTTACCGGCTTTCATTTTGGCAAGAGCAAAATAAATTATAGAACCCAGGGAGGCCCCATGTCTAGTCTTTCGGCTGAAGTTATGATGATAATAGCAGTTTAGAAACAATGATAGGCTTCGAGTAAAAAATTCGGGTGGTGAATAACACTTAAAAAATAATATTTTTGCATAGGTATGCCTACAGTGCTAGCTTTGGTCCAAATCATTCTCAATTACGTGCTGAAAAATAGGGCCTAAATTATAGGTAGGTACTCAATAGCTTTTTACCCCACTGTCCCAGAAGAGGGTTTCTTTTTATGAGCCCTAAAGTGTTCCTCGTTGTAACTGTAGGTCTTATGGATCTCTATATTACAGACAATAAGAAAGATGATGCCCCGCCCCTGGTACCAGCCTGGATGGAGACTACGGCTGCCATTCAGAGGTGGAAAGTGCGATTGTGACGGACTCAAGTGTAACTGCTGCTCCGGAATGCGCATCCCAGCGTTTAACTTTGATAGACAAAGTAAGTATGCAATCTCTCCTCAAACTCAACCTTCCGAGAGCAAAATGAGATCATCATGAGACTCGTTTTCATTCGTTCCATTTTTCTCTGTGATTAGCAAATTGAGCTTAGCCTAATTCTTAAGAGTAAGGAGTTTAATTCGTATCGCCGTGTCCTTTTGATCATTTCGCCAAATTCTTGTGCACTACTTTATTATTGATGAGCAATGATGTGGCGATGGAGCATGCTTGCCTAGAAGTACCTAACCTATTCACACTAGAATTAATGACAGTCAGGAAACAGACTCCGGTAGGAAATTCCACTCCTTAGCTGCGACTGGTTTATGATCATTGGCTTTAGTTCTAGCCCCGGTTATAGTAGTATCTTATTTAGCAGGTCCAAAAGACCTAGGTAAGTAGGTATATCTATAGGTATCTTCCCTTTTGGGATTTGCTTAACTAGTCTGTGACAGTCTCAACCTCCAGGATAAGATGATGTTTAAAATACAAAAAATCCCTAATCATACATATGTTACCTACAAAGTTTACGTCATATTACTTGAACGAACGATTTAACTGAAAAAGCTATTTACATTTAAGGGAACCTTAGGTACCTACCTACCTATCTAGGTATTACCTTCTATTTACCTACTTAACTGCCCCAGAAAGAGGCTAATGATTTTTTTTTTATGTTTTTTACAGCTTGCGCCGAGCTGACGTTTGATCCTGCAGAAGGATATTTGGACCTTGATGTTAAAATGAACAATGACAGCATTTTTCACAAATCTTATTCAGGTACCTACTTACAGACCGTTTTAAATAACAGTTATATGAATAAACTAGCGACCCGGTCCCACTTTGCACGGGTATCTACAATTTAATTTCCGGGGGATTTTTCCAGTAGGTATAGTTATATCTACCTAGGTACATTTTTTTTTCATAAAAACCTTGTCCTGAAATGGCAATTGATTTTTATTTGTTCAGATTAAATAAGTACGTTATCTACTTAGGTACCTACGTAAAACAAAATGGACTCAGCTTTAATCACAAAACTTCCAACAGAATCAGAAGGTTCCCAGAGTCGTCTTTTTATTTTCTGAAATCTTCCTATAACATATCCTCAATTAGTCCCTCATGGTTCAAGTTAGTGATTATTAGGCAACTCTACAATTTCATCAATTTTTATCTACATTTACAGCAAGCAACCCGCCGCCTTTCTGCATCCCTATTCCGATACCGTACGTGCCCATCACAATTCTGGACATGTGCATCAGACTGTTCGACATCACTATCGACTTTACCAAGATGCACGTTTGCATGGATTGGGACACTAGAGTCGACAAAGCTCCAGTTCTGGTAAGCTTAGCATAGATATAAATGTTACGCCCATAGGAATGTACCATGTCCTAAGCATTTTTTAGAAATCTGGCTAATTCGATCAATCGGTGGTAGAATATTTCTGTACTCTGTGGGTGGTCAGCAATATAAAAATATAGACTTCTGCTCATGATCTGCATAAGTATGACATCGCAATGTTTGTAGGGCTTACAAAAACATTTTGAATTTACGAAAACTGGAACAGTAATCTTGTATTAGTCGATTATTTCTGCATTTTCGTTACCTTTTACAAAAAATATTCTTGGCCAATCACATTACAGTAACTAAACTAAATCCCATGTACTTTCGGTTGTCATACAAATTCTTGAATAAAAAATGAACAAGTTAAACTAAAATTATTTATTTTTCAGATTCTCCACTTCGACTGCATGGACTTGGGTCTCGGAGGAATAAGTTTGACAAAGCCAAATACAAATCAGATTACTGGAGGAGCCCCCGACGAGCCACCTCAGCTCAATGGAGATGTTTACGATCCTGTTACTGAAAATGCCAGTGTAACGACGCAACACTCTGTTTTTAATAATAGTGTTAAATATATTTAAATAATTTATTGAATTATATTTTTTCCTTATCAATTAATTAGACCCCCTTTCCAAACATAACTGAAAGCGAGACTAATATTGGCGTACGAATACTTTCTATCTTCTGTTAAACGACAAAGAACAATAAGTGTCTGTAGAGCATTTGAAAACTATTATTTAGCTGCTTGCTTGAAAATAAGCTGAAGAATAAGTCAAGGGTTTTCTGGTTCTGACCGTCCCAGGCTCCCTTTACCTCAAAAATTATTCTGCTGGAACCCATGGTCCCCTTTGAAATTATGGCCGCTCGACGTGTAATACAAAACTGCACATTCACATGATTTTATGTTTCTGAAAAATGTATTAAAAAAAAGTTTCTCTCTTTACTTTTTTTCACGTTTTTCTTCATTATTTTCAAGTTAGAAAAGCGATAGTATCATCAATTCTATAACACTATATTTAATCGAATCATTAAATAAAATCGACTAACTGGACCGAAAACTAACTAAAAGCGCAGCGCTATGTCGTCTTGAAAAAAAAAAACTTTGACATTTGAAAAAAATAAGAAATCAAGCAAGCAAAAGGAGGTGTGGAAACCGAAAAGTTGAGGGTTCTAGCATATTTATATGTATTTCTATTTGTAAATGTAGCAAGTCTTCCCCAAATTTAATGGTAATTTAGTCTTCCTTTACCTTAGATTCTGAAGTGCACTTTAAATGGGCGATAATGATGATTATTATGATGGTGACGGGTTAGTACTGTTTGCATGTTAGTTAGTGTTATGGTATTCATTTTATGTATGTCCTATAGGTATTATTGATTAATCCTTGTAGTTTTTGGTTCGGACTGCTGTTTACGTAGTTTGTCTGGTATTTACTGCGTGAGTAGCGCCTGAAATGTGATATTGTACCGGCTTTTCTTTGACACTTCCTATCTGAATTGTATATATGTACATTTCGAGGGCTCAATAAGGGCTTGGAATGAAACAAAGTAATACTTTATGTTCCTGTATATTTATTGATAGTCATCTCGCCTAGCTTTCTAGATTTTGTTTGCAGCAATCTCTCAATTTAGACCTACACTTTTAAGTAGATTAGTTCATTGATCTATCTACCTACCTGCTGTTGTAAATAATATTTGGAGGCATTTTCTTATGTCTATCAGTGAAGGTATAGTGTGTTAACATTATTTAGAAGCAATTATAGTTTACACAGAATCAACTATTGTTAGTAATTTGTGTAATTGTGTATAAGTCCATACTTCAATTTTTACTTGAATTATGAATGTAAACACGTGTATGTTCTACTTAGATTTATTTGTGACACATCAGCAGGCTACATTTCATCCTCAAACAAAAAAAGCTCATAATAAAGTAGGTAGTTGATGTCCTATACTAATATATGAATTATCCAGTTAATTTTATTAAGAGCGATGAACTGTATACCCATTTAAACCTTTTGAATGCCAGAGCATAAACACATTGGTGTGCCCCCGATGCTAAACCACAACCGCCTAGCTGATGGTGGCGTGTTGGCCACTTTTTCATTTGTCGGCTATAGCCGACCATGGTGGTCAAGAGGTTAATTCACAGCAAAGGTCAGAAGGTCTTAAAATAGGTATATAAGCATATTACTAAAAATATCTTAAATATAGGAGAATGGATTCCTTGGGGGCAACACCCGAGGTCATCTACAATTGGGTTGACATCACATCAGACTTCTTCACTCATATTCAAGGTAAATAATAAATAAACTGTTCGCTTTCTTTCTTTCTTTATGGCTTTTATTTAGATATATTGACTATGTATATGTACTGAAAATCCTTCTTGTGGAAGTAGGTCAAATAAACATTGGAAGCTGTAGTTTAACTTTAGATTTACTGATGTTTGTTTTTTATGTAGCCATTAGCCACTTGTATCTCTATATTATAAAACTTTGAAATATTTTAGATCTTCAACTTGGAGAGCTACTCCACGATGGTCACTTATTTGGCCTCTTTGAGGCCATGTCGGCCATCGAGATGATGGACCCAAAGATGGATGCGGGCATGATCTGCAACCGAGGGAATCCTAAACCGTTGAACTTCCAGCAAGCTGTTGCTGTAAGTATTTTATTAAAACTAATATTCTTGTGTTGCAATTGCTAAGTTTTTATTTAGTTTGTTTGCAGACATTTGGTTTTTGCAGGGATGATTGTTCATTGTTTTTCTTAATGAGTTTTTGATGTTAAACTGCAGAAGAATGGCCTCTTTTTTTTTTCAAGGATGGGATATCATCAAATGATTACATCCGCTCTGGGTGAAGCGGAAGGGCGTGTCAGACTCTTACTGACTAAAAACCATTCATGTTCCTCCTAAAGCCCTTTGCGTTCCAGGGCTATGGTGACTCTTTAGAACAAATTCTGCAACTCTGGCAGGCTCCCGCCTTAGCGGGCCCCCAAGAATAGCTTCTTGCCATTGTTATGCAAAGGAACACGATGATTACAGTTCTAGAAAAAAAAAGCAAATGATTTAGTACTTGTGTGAGAACAATTTGCTTTTAGACACTGCCTTAGAACTTCTTTTGGCATTATGTTACAACTTTGTTTCTTTACAGGCTGGCAAGTTGAAAATAGACGATCTCGAGCCTACTGAGCTTATAGGCATCATTGATGCTACAATGGCCTGCATTGTCTCGTGGTTGGAGGGCCACTCGCTAGCTCAAACCGTCTTCACAAACCTCTATCTGCATCAACCTCATTCTATTCTAAATAAGACTTTAAAAGCATATTGCATTGCTATCTACAAACTGTTGGATTGCATCAGGGATTGTATTAACAAGTAAGTTGGATTGATTATTTGAATCTGGAAATATAGGACTATTTTCATATCATCATTCTACAACCATATGCAGCTGAATACCAGCAGTTCTTTCGTGGTGTGACTGCCAACCTCCAGAACTCAATTACTGGATAACACAATAACCCTAAACTAGACCCTAGACTTTTGAGCTTCTGACATTAAATAAACAAATGACAGCTGGAACCAATGGTTAAACTTGCTTTCTAAAGCATGGAACAGTCACCCATCCACAGACCGAACTCGGCAAGCGTTGTTTGAAGATCGCCACGTCGTATCTAGGCGCACGGTAGTGCGCTAGGCCAAGTTCCGGCCCAACACACGCAGTGTTTATATTACACGAAACATTTTTCAACGTCGATTTTTGCAATCAATTTAATAATGACAAAAACTTGCCAAGTTGATTAATAGGGAATCATATTTTTAAGAAAACGATTTTTCGAGTTTTTCATCAGCTTGGATCTTTCTGACTATATAAATATAGTCAGAAAGATCCAAGCTCTCTGTTAACTGGTATACTCAAATGACAAATGTAAAAGTCATGGAATATTCTGCACTTCTGAAATGCTTGGCCTATTATTGATCTCATAATTTTATAGGCCGAATTTTTGGGAATAGAAACTTGGCCTTTTTTCTAATTTTTTCACAACCCCCGTTGAAAAATTACTTTTCCTCTCTAATAAATTGGGTTTATATATCTTGGTATCTTACGAAACAATCCCCCACATTTCCAGGGCACAAGTATTTGAAGAAGAAGACTTCCAACCAATGGGTTATGGTTATCGTCTGGGCTCGAACCCACAGTCAGGCAACTCGTATGACGCTCGACTTGAAGTCAGTGAGCAGAAGTGCGTGTTAATGCTTCGAGAGCAAGAGGAGGAACTCAATAAGAAAGCGAAGAGTTGTGATGATGAGGTGATGCTATAAACAATTTAAAACACTTAGGCCTGATTTTAGTTAAATAAATTTTAACTGAAGAATAAATATGGCCGTGTGACATATTTCCAATACAAAAACTGTCAAACCTCCATTTTTATTCCTCGGATAAAACTTTTCTGACTATTTAAAAATCAGCCCATATTATTACAATTTGCTGATGTTGATGCTAAAACTCTGTGGTAACTCAAGACTGGCCTGATGTTTTAAAGAAAGGCCATTTGACAGCCATGTATTTCCATTATTTCTTTTGTCAAATCACTGAACTCTCCTAAACGCCGACTCTACTCGTCGAAGCGTGAGTGACGTCCCTATTTTTAGGGACATGCTTCAATGTCCATAGAAACCTGAAAAGAACATCTGAAATTATTATGGAAATCTCAAGTAACTGCTGTACCTAGGTTCTTATTTCTTAGTAATCTTTATTTGTTCAGGACAATCTATGGGCCGCTCTACAAGCTCGCGTCAGATTCACAAGAATGTTCTTCCAAGCTCTCCTCATGATCACCAAGAGGGACTCCCAGTCCGGAGCGGATTGCGTCGCTCTGCTCAATGGCTGCACCGAGATGATGAAGGTCATCATCAAGACCTCTGGGAAAGGAACACAGCCAGTGGAGAATTGTGAGTTGTATGATAACATCGTGAGCATTATATGACTAGTCACTGTAGCAAACAGATTTGCCGATTGGCCAGATGAACTTGAGGTACTTGTCTGTCAATACAAAAATATTATTTTGGTTAAGTAATAGTTTTGTATTGATAGTCTCGTAAAGTACTTTGTCCCTGTCATCTCTGACCTAGAGACCGCAATTCAAATTAAAAAAAAAATCAGATTGTTTAACTATTGTGCAAGCTGTGCGGACAGTGAACCAGTTAATAAATTATGTTGAATTTAATAAAGTAACAAATGGAGCCAATGTCCTCAGTTCCATGGTATTATTAAATCCTAGAGCAATACACAGCTAGATTGAATAGAACCTCTTTCTTATTTTTGAAAAGTATGATGTATCAACTAACTAGATGACCAACTGGTCAGATTGAACGTAACCTCCCTCTAGTCAAGCAGTAGTTTGACTGTGTGAGTCTTTTGTGTGAAAAGCTACATGAATATTTACATCTGGTAATGAAAACTTTTTTAGACGTTTCTTTGTAATTCCAGCCGACTCCCCTAACCCAATGGGGTTCGAGCCGATGATCAACCAGCGCCTGCTGCCGCCCACGTTCCCGCGCTACACTCGCATCAAGCCCCGCGCCGAGGCGCTGCAATACTTCGACGAGCTGGTGGCCAGGCTGCGCCACGCATGGAAAATCACCTCCTGCACGAATTTCCATACCGCGCTGGTAATAACATTGTTTACGAAAAATCTATCAACTGCTATGTTTTGTTCAGCGTTCAGTCTACCCAGATGAAACTGAACTCCACAGTTTAGGAGCCTGCAGTTACGTTGAAACTACGTTTTGTGTGTTAATCTAATCTTAGTATCTATTTCACAATGGTGAGTTTCGCAAAAAAAAAAAGCAAAAATTGTATCACAGAAATGTCTTGCTTCCATTTATTTTGTTGCTTAGCAGAATGCATACCTAAGCCCGGTTTCTTGAATGAAATTTATCACAGAATTGTTGTAATAAATTTTCAATCGCACATTGTCTAGCTATGATTGGTTGAATGAGTTTTCAACCGCATCACTTGACAGGCGTTTTATTGGTGACAGGTCAATATGTTTTATAAGGAAACCAGGGCTTAGAATCATATTATTATATAAGTGAGAGTATAGTAATTGTATCTACGATCTCCATCAGGATTTCTTCATGGAGTTCAGTCGCGCGCGCGCGTGCATCCTGTCCCGCTCGGCGCTGCAGCTGCTGTACCTCAGCCCGTCGCCCGCGAGCACGGCGTCGCTGGCGCAGTCCAGCAGCAGCGCGCCGCCGGGCTCGCCGCGCCCCGTGCACCCCTTCGTGGAGATCCTCAGGGAGTCCGTCAAGAACTTCGTCAACCCGGCCGCCCTGACGCCCAAGTCACCCATGTTAGCTACGCCGCAAGTGAGCCTTTTTTGAGCTAAATTTTATTAAGCCATTACTGAGTAAACCCATAAAAAGAGCTTGACAGCAATTTTTCTTGAACTATTTTGTCCCACAATAATTTGGCTTACAAAATAGTTATAAAAAATCATGGCGACTGAATGCCCCATAGATTTAGTTTATTAAAAAAATATTTAAACGTGATTTTATTTTAATAAATTTATAAATTATTTAAAAATATAATGATACAATTTTAATTTACTCCTGTTGCTGACTGTATCAGAACTTGCCCAACAAAGTTAAATGTCTCACTTTCAGATTTTAATATTTTGAATTGGCGTGTTACAGGCCCGTGAGTTCGTAGAGAACTTCCTGGCTCGTTGCGTACGCCCGTTCGCGGTGCTGCTACAAGTGTGCGGACACAACCGCGCGCGGCAACGGGACAAGCTCGCCTTACTCCTGGACGAGTTCGCTTCCTTACAGGAGGAGGTAATGACTTGATTATAGCTTGCACACTCACGTTTCGCCTGTCACATTTTAGCTCGAGGTACAAGGGGACGAACCTATTCCCAATTTTAGCATATTTTTAGGGTTCCGAACATCCGTAAGAAACTGAACCATTATAGGTCAGGGTGTGTCTGTCTGTCACAGTCAATTTTCTCTGAATCTACTGGACTGATTCTGTTGAAATGTAGTACACATATGTACTGCTATGACTCAAACACGGACGCGTTACGTAAATAAATAAATTTTGAGTATGGACGTCATTTTTGGGGGACAAATAAAAAACTTAAAAAAAGTTTTTCAAAATACCGTGTGACATATGAAATGAAAGGGCTTAGTGTGAGGGTTTTTAATTATATTTTTTTCACAATTTTAAAATAAATTATTTTAAAGTTATTCAAGAAAATTTGATGAAAAATGACCATACCCCTTCTTATCTCTGAAACTACCGAGCCTTAAATTTGGAAAAAAATACAGATACTAGTTAGTTGCCATAGATTACAGGAAAACCTATAAGAAATCTATAGTGTCAAAACAATATGTTACAAAAATGAAATTCGTTTGGAAGCCTTTGCACACAAGTCCGACTAGCACTTGGCCAGTTTAATTTTTTATTTTTACCTCTATTCCAGTTGCCATTTAGTTTAGATATCTATAGTATAATCTGAATATCTATCTATCTATACTAATTTAATAAAGCTAAAGTTTTTTTTTATTCTTTTGGTATATGATAGCCACATTCATGAGGAAAGCTATAGGCTATACTGGAACGGAAAAAAAAAGGGAGATGCGCGTACGAAGCGGGCAAAAGCTAATCTATTATAATAATAAAGTGAATTTTGTCTATTTATACCTGGAAGGTAATCTCCAAAACTTTCTCCGTTAGAAAGGTACATTTTTCGGAAGAGGAATGAGGAAGGTTTGTGTGTACAATTTGCACACGTGCGAAGCCGGGTCGGGTCGCTAATAATCAGTAAGTCAATGAAAATGATATGTTTTAGGCGGAGAGCGTAGACGCAGTAGTGAGCGGAGCCGCGGGCACGGGCCCGCGCGCGTGCTTCGGCACGTGGGTGCTGTACCACGTGCTGCGCGTCATGATCGCCTACCTGCTGTCAGGGCTTGAGCTTGAGTTGTACAGCGTGCATGAATACCATTATATTTTCTGGTGAGTCACTTTTTGGTGAGCCACTCCTTTTTGGTGAGCCGCTCCTTTTTGTTGAGCCACTCCTTTTTGTTGAGCCACTCCTTTTTAGTGAGCCACTCATTTCTAAAGTCTGGCGTCGAAGTGAGTGAGTGAGTGAAAGAGGGCGCTTTCCGGTTTTGCCATACAAATGGATGCGACGATCGCGTTTGGGCTTATGCAGTCATAAATTAAAAAATATATAATATACACGTAAAGTAGATAAAATATAAACTTTTACCCACAAAAAGTATCTACCATCATAAAACTATCCTTATTCGCTTACTTTCAATTTCCTTCTTTATCTACAAATCTAAGAAAATTCTTAATCACATTCCAGGTATCTCTACGAGTTCCTATACGGCTGGTTAGTGTCAGCTCTAGGACGTGCCGAGAACTTAGCAGGCGACGCCGGGAGACGAGACAGTAAAGACTCGCGCAAACAACGCAAGAGCAAGAAGAGAGTGCGACCTTATGCGAGAGAGGGTCTTCTGTGCAACGTCATGCAGAATATGTGTGGGGGCTATTATAAGGTATGGTTCCTCTGAATGAGCTAGATGTGCAATTGAAAGGTGGAGCATACGGTGAAGGTGTGCTCTGCTTGAGCGGAGCACCGCCGTGTCCTCGTCGAGGCGATCGGCGGCGGCTACCGGCCCTGGTTCTATCCATGGTCTGGAGCGAGAAGGCATGGGACGCAGTCACTTCTTTCTGCGAAGCAGTAATGCTAGCGAAGTTGGAGGCGGGCCGCGCGAGGGAGAGGCCAACCTCACGCCGCAGCCGCCGCAACAGAAAAGAGACGCACCGGGCGTCGGGACGAGCAGGGCGATTCTCGGCCACCTACTGCGCGTTCCTGCGGACGGCGAGCGTTGGGTGGCTCGCTGTCCGATCAGAACCATGCCCGCCTCAATTAGATGTCAGCATAGAAGACGGGGCTCGCTAAGGCCAGTGTCCGCCGGGGTTACGGAATTGTTCGAAAGAGTTACTGCGGCCCTAGAACGCAAAGGGCAAGGACTACGGTTGAGTTTTCATCAGTTATAGTCTGACAATGCCTCGCGCTCCGCCCAGAGCTTAAGAAGTCTTATGATGCATAAAAACAAAGCCCTAAATTAAGCAGTCTGCATAGTTATTGCGTGTTCCCACTGCTTAATATGACTTGTGATTCTTGTAAAACAACTTTTTTTCTTAATTTTCCAGGCCCTAGTCGCTTTCAAGCTGCAAGGCAAGATCCGGCAGCCGCAGTCGGAGTTCGACAACGAGGCGGTGCGCTACAAGCACCGCTTCGCGCCGCTGTCCGTGCTCACGCCGCCGCAGGTGCACTACCACGAGTTCTGCGAGATGACGCAGCCGCTACAGTGAGTATACATACCTACTAGCATGACAATAGGGAGCGTGCACGAACTGCAAGGCAAGATCCGGCAGCCGCAGTCGGAGTTCGACAACGAGGCGGTGCGCTACAAGCACCGCTTCGCGCCGCTGTCCGTGCTCACGCCGCCGCAGGTGCACTACCACGAGTTCTGCGAGATGACGCAGCCGCTACAGTGAGTATACATACCTACTAGCATGACAATAGGGAGCGTGCACGAACTGCAAGGCAAGATCCGGCAGCCGCAGTCGGAGTTCGACAACGAGGCGGTGCGCTACAAGCACCGCTTCGCGCCGCTGTCCGTGCTCACGCCGCCGCAGGTGCACTACCACGAGTTCTGCGAGATGACGCAGCCGCTACAGTGAGTATACATACCTACTAGCATGACAATAGGGAGCGTGCACGAACTGCAAGGCAAGATCCGGCAGCCGCAGTCGGAGTTCGACAACGAGGCGGTGCGCTACAAGCACCGCTTCGCGCCGCTGTCCGTGCTCACGCCGCCGCAGGTGCACTACCACGAGTTCTGCGAGATGACGCAGCCGCTACAGTGAGTATACATACCTACTAGCATGACAATAGGGAGCGTGCACGAACTGCAAGGCAAGATCCGGCAGCCGCAGTCGGAGTTCGACAACGAGGCGGTGCGCTACAAGCACCGCTTCGCGCCGCTGTCCGTGCTCACGCCGCCGCAGGTGCACTACCACGAGTTCTGCGAGATGACGCAGCCGCTACAGTGAGTATACATACCTACTAGCATGACAATAGGGAGCGTGCACGAACTGCAAGGCAAGATCCGGCAGCCGCAGTCGGAGTTCGACAACGAGGCGGTGCGCTACAAGCACCGCTTCGCGCCGCTGTCCGTGCTCACGCCGCCGCAGGTGCACTACCACGAGTTCTGCGAGATGACGCAGCCGCTACAGTGAGTATACATACCTACTAGCATGACAATAGGGAGCGTGCACGAACTGCAAGGCAAGATCNTCATTGTCCACTATTACCAAGCTAAAAGGAAACAACTAGGTATAAGTAAATATTATATCCTTAGTGCGTCTCGTGTAGTCGGATCAGCCGCTCACAGACTGACTTGTGTTTTCGTCTCTCAACTAAATGTTTTGTACAACAGTTATGTTTTCCTACCCCTGTATAGGGAAATAATAACCTTACAAAATACTTGACATTGGTGTTCGCGAGATGTATTCATTCCCTATATATATTTTCTGTATGTATTACTTCAGTTCCTTTTTTTTCTAACTTTCAGATACGAGAACCCTGTGATACTGTATCTCGGTGGATGCAAACATTTCCAGCAGGCTAGATCTCTCCTCGAAACCATCACAACACCTGATCAAGAAGTAAGTATATACAATCTACAATTTTTTAACCCAGATAAGGTGTGCGCTTCGGTTATCTTCGTGTCATTCAAAGGGGTCATTGTACTCATCATTATAAACAATTCAAATTCATAATGATGAGAACAATTACCCTTTTCAGGTTTTGCATTTATTCTGTTATTATTATGTTTTATATATAGACGTACGGTTGACTAAAAGTTTTAAAGATGTAAGTCACGGATCTTAAAATTCAAGAGTGGTTGAGCATTATAAGGGCTTATTTTACACATAATTTTTTATAAATTCAAAATAGATATTGCAGGTGTTTACTTATCCTTGGTTAATAAACTAAATGTTATCTTTAATTTCAGGTCCAAGATCTTCTGAAGGTAGCTAAAACAAACTTCGTAGTATTAAAATTATTAGCTGGAGGACACAAAAGGGACTCGACGGTTCCTCCGGAGTTTGACTTCTCTGTACATAGGCATTTTCCCATTATCAAACTAGTGTAGAAATAGACATGTTTTAATATGAAATTTATTCAAAGAGAAGTAGATTATGAACAAAACAGCTATCAAGTTGACTCTGAGGAATCTGTTAGCTAGTCCTTTCAGGTATTTTATTGGTCAATAATATATTTATATTGATGTAAAAATGTTGATGAATTGACAGTGTTTTTGGCCTGGGGGGTCTACTATGAAGTCTTAAAACGACCATGAATAGAGACGGAGCTATACATAGCGAATAGCACTATCCTTTTTACATCATCGGAATTGGATGGCATTAGCACGTCATAGTAGGCCAGCTGGTTTGTTTGTAAATTTGTCAATATTTCATGAGTTTTTCAAATTATGTATAAAAAGTCTCGAATCTTCTTTCATCCTATTCGTCAAATCTTGTATCCTTCAGGTATTTTATTGGTCAATTATATTTGTATATTGATGTGAATGGATATTTTTCTTATTCTCTTGCTGGGTAAAAATATGATGTGTGTTTTACACCTGGTTCGTTTGTAAATTCGGCTATGTTTCATGAGTTTTCAATTTCAAAGAAAGTCTTAATTCTTGAATCTTTCTTCCTATACTTTGCAATGTATTCTTCAAGTATCAAGATGTTTTTACGTGCTACAGTTAATTTATCAAAATATTTTATTAAAGCACAGATTATGCAATGAACCCCAAAATGCAACATTATATAAATTATTTGTATTGTAATTATTATCGTGTGTATAGACGGAAATGTAAAATAAAGATGATTTTTAAATGTGCAATAAAAATCATTAAAATATCAAAGGTTTTATTTTTCTCTTCGCCCAATTATGTTATTTATCTATACATATAAGACAAATTTAAAATGTGTACTACAAATAAGATGAATGTGAAAGTTAAAATACTTCTTAGCTGTACCTTCTTAGGGTTTTAGTCAGTAAGAGTCCGACACGCCCTTCCGCTTCACCCAGAGCAGAAGAAGTCATTTGATAATTTCCCATCCCTAAAAATAAATAAATAAAAGGGTTAAAATAAAACACATAAAATACCAAAGCATTGACATATATATTTTCAACGCGATTTCACAAAATATTAGTTTAGAACAGTATTGGATAGATTGATATTTTAATTAAGTTCTTGCTCGACTATTCGAAATTAAATGACTTAGTTATCTTCCTCGTCGGTGTCTGCATCTGAAACATCTGTGTAGCAGTCGGTCTCCACCGCTTTCACTCTCAAGAAGTCACTGGATTGTGGACCTGAAAGCAACGTAAAGGAGATTATTACATCTATATCACTACATAGTATAAAACAAAGTCGCTTCCCGCTGTCTGTCTGTCCCTATGTATGCTTAGATCTTTAAAACTATATTATATGTATAATACATGCATAATATAGTGGAGAAACACTGATAACACTGGTCAACAAAAAAACACTTTTTGTGTGTCACAAGATTTTTTTTAACTATTTATGTTAAGAACATGCTTAAGTATCATAGAACTGAAATTAGAATTATTGAGACACGAACAGTTTTCCTGTCATATGATTTTGAAGTGGTGCTTTGAGACGAAAACTGAAGTTTTCAGGTGATTCTAATACAGGCACGTTATCATATTAAAGGATTAGTTGTGTAGCAGATGGCACGTCATTATACTCAACTATCCTTTTATATTAAAAAATGCCAAAATAAAGCTCACGTTTTTTTTTAAATGTGATGGTGCAGAATTTCTTTTTTGAGTTTTAAAAATAATTTCACCATAAATATAAAGAAACTTGACAGAATCATTAGAACACTTTCTACATTATATAAGCATAAAATAACTCAGTAAACTGAAATAACAGCTACTTTATTGAAAAATAAAAAAATCGGAATTTACAAGCTTGGAAAAATGATGTTACTGGTAACACAAAAACTAGACCTGATCAAAACAAAATAAATATAATTTTGGAATAAGGGTAGGTAGGTAACTCGCAATTAGTAAGCAAATTCCTTGTGACAAAATCTTGTTGACTAGTGTAATTTTTGAGGTTTTTAATGTGATGTCGTAAATAAACACATTTTTTGCGCTGACATTGCAAACGCTGGCTGAACACTACGAGATAGATCAAAATAATGTACTATAGTATTATACATCTTAAAAAGGTCTACAAAAAAGTCCGCAATGATATATGTCTATCTCTTAAGGATAATCCACAATAACCATTTTTTATCCTTAACTTTTTACGAGAAATAATGGCTTATTTACGAAGCGATTTTAAGCAATACAGAATTAATCCTTATCCAATTAAGTACCTTAAATACATTGTGCATTTAATATAGATCAATATGGCCTTAAAAGCATTTGATTTAAATGAATATTTGCGAAGATATTACAGATTTAAAATGCAGGGACGACATTCTGTAGTATATTTAGTATCAGCATTGCACCCGTGCGAAGCCGGGGCGGGTCGCTAGTTAATAATAAAGCTGAAGTGTTTGTTTGAACGCGCTTATCTCTGGAACTACCAGTCGGATTTAGAAAATTGTACTGTTTATGATAGCCACATTCATGAGAAATACTGTAAGCTATACGGGAATGGGAAAAACGGCATATGCGGGAAGTCGCGGGCAAAAGTTAGTAAAAGATAAACACAAATGGTGCCAGTTTTTGCGGGATTCGTTCGAAAGAGTCACCGCGGCATTGGAACGCATAGGGCAATTAAAGAAAAACGGGTAGGTCTTTGCCAGAGTCTGACACTCCCGCTCACTCCCGCCAGAGCGGGAGGAGTTATTCGATAATCACATCCATAAAAATATAAAAAGGTTCCAGTTTCGACTAGGGTTGCCAACCCCAAAAAGTTGGAAAATCCAGGACAATTCAGTTTAAAAACAGGACACAGTAATAGAGTAGCAATTGTTTAAATTAGTATGTACCCACGGCAAAATAGGTTAAATTAAATTCAACTTAACTAACAGGAATATATATTTTGTAAAAGTATCTTAATAAAATTAAATGAGTTATTAAAATATTAAACAAACACTTTAATCAGTAATTAAATTTCGGTTGGAATCTAATAAATCTATCCAAACATGGCAATACATAATTTTGACATGAAACAGCCAAATCGTTGAGCACGCTTTGAACTTAAAGTGGAGAAGAGCAGCACACTAACGAAATCATCAGATCCAATTAAATTGAACTTAAGTTTCTGGTTGCAGAAGGTTGAAATTGATGTAGCTACCGAAAAAAAAAAGAATTAAAAACCCATTTTAAATAAAAGCCCAAGGACAACCAAAGGTTCAAGTCTTCAATATCAAATACCAACTAGGTAGATAGAACACTGAAGGTCGGAGAGACAGACTGAGTAATAGGATTACGACTAAACCTAGCCCTGTGTAACATTCAAATTCAATTACGTCCAACTGACCTTCATTTGACCCGTTGTTTCTTTGCCCTAGTTATCAAGAAGCCGTGATTGTGGGAAGACCCAATTGGTTCCCGTTTGGATGTTTCCCAAAAAGTTTACTGTCTTTTTCAATACTCTCTATGGTGAAGACGCTGATTTTTTTATTTGAGATGAGTATGCTCTTGATTCTAGTCTAGGTCATAGATCGTAGATCGTAGTCGAGCTTACCCAGAAGACGCCTGTTCACTCTAATTTTGAAGAGATTAGGGTTGCATGCGTTCGGAAACACAGACGCAGGCAGAGAGTTCCACTTCCATAGATATGTATTGAGTTAATTTTGGGTGTTGGAAGAAGGAGTTCTGTTTGATAGAAAGTAATTTCTGCATCACCTAGGTTTTCCCTAGTTGTTACCTTATAGATCAATCAGCACCAGCATTGGCTGAGCTTAGCTGTTTTGCTTGTAAAATCAATAGAGTGATGAGAAACTAATTCACAATTATAAAATCGCCCATTAATTTCTACTTAGGATTTGCATGCAAAGCAAGATTCAACCATAGAACAGCCAGTGAATGAAGGTGAACTGGTGAAATGAGCGTGAAGGGAACTAATTTCTCCTAATGATAGGATATAGCTTCAAGGTTCATCTTAGTTTTCAGGGCGAGTTTTTGAAGTGAAAACTTCTTTAGGCGCGTTGAGCACTTTTGGGTGATCAAAACTCATGGAACTCGCGTCATCGTCACCGAACGCTTTCCAAATTCAAAAATAATAGGTAATCTAATAGCTCGACGGTACAACTCACAAGTTACTTCGTTTTCACTTTTATCGGCAGTCCCCAAAGACTGTTTTTACAGAATAACACTACCTACTGACCGCGACAAGCAGTCATGCCGGAGTCATCATTGCTCTGGAATATTGGCACTGACAGCTCATGAATTCGGTTCAGATGTACTTAATGATCACTTACAGTTTTACTGTCAAAATTTACCACATATTTATGTATTTTGAGGCGTTGACTGGTAAACTTTGGTCAAAAAACTTACATGTCTCAGTATAAACGACGTTGGCCCCGAAGTCTTGTATAGGCGTCGGCGTGACGGAACGGTCGTCACCTCCTTCGGCGTTGACCTCCTCATCGTCTTCACTCTCTATTATTATTTCCTCTTCTTCGCACTCTTCCACCTGAAAAGTTTTAGAAAATAAATTACAACTTGGTCTTTGTTAAAATGGTAAATTTCTGTCAAATAAGAAATTATGTCTCTGGATTACGCAGTCTGTTTGAACCGTGTTTGAGTATCACACGCTTGAGTTTGAGACTCAAGGCTTAATTCTAGGTGGAAACAAAAAATAAATCCATAGCTGGACAATAGGGCTCTCCTATCGGACGGATTTAACTAGTCCGTCTTCTGGTCCTCGTCGTTCTACCTAGATAAGCTTCCTACCATAACACAAAAACTTAATATAAACCTACAGTCCTGTTGATTAACCGAGGGCGATGCTGTGTACCACCTCCGGAACCATTTCCGTAAATCAAATCCGTAAAAAAGATTTCCGCGTAGGCGGCGGTAGAACATTTACCTACCACTTGGACGCGACTTGCAGTTGCCAGTCTGGAAATCTCTTAACCGGTTGCCGCCTCAAGTTGACCGCTGTAAAAACAATCTGTCCAAACAGGACATCCTCCACCCATCCTAAACGCAGTGCCAGAGTGGAGCTCCTTTACAGGACATCACCTCCTATGTTGTCCGTCGTGCACAACTACCTGAACCTTCCAGGATTTAAACAAGGCCAATGATAGTGCCGTTCCAGGCAGCTAAATACCTATACCTAAATTGGACCATTCACTGACCTGGATGTCAAAAGACTGCTGTTTATTCTTATAGTCAAGGAGTGCGGAAGACGAGGACTTCTGTTTGTGGTGAGACAAGCGTCTTATGTTGCTAGGAGACGGCGTTCCCTGATCAGGGTCGCCATCGCTGACCAGATACTCCACATCAAGGTTCAACGGCAGATTCGGATTGCCAGACACCTTACGTCTACGCAGTTGACATTCTGATTCATCGGCCATTTTGTTATGATTGGATAACTGAAAATATACGAGAATAGCAATAGGAGTGAATTATTCCAATAGCAGTATGTAGGCAGGGCTGGTTATCGCTCCTATGCGTTGTATCTGTCACCGGAAAATTGCAAACGCCGAAAGATTGTAAAATTTCGCGTGAAATTGTAAACATTTTTTTCTTAATAAGACACGTGTACCTATATATTGGAAATTATTGATTTCCAAAATCTACGTGTCTTATTATTACATAACGATTTTTTCATAATAATATCGAGAAAAGATAATCTAATAAAGATTTATTACAATCTTACGGGTCTGCAATTTTCCGGTGACATATCAATTTCATTCTGCTTATCCTATAGACGTATTTTTGACAAACGTTGAAAAAGTTGTTGATGACACGAGCACTATTGAGATTGATAAAGCTATACATAATAATCGGAGGGCTGACTGGAAAACCATGTCCTACGTGATGGTCCCAGAAAGTGATGGTTCAAAATATTTTATAGAAACCTCTCAACAAGGGGAACATATTATATAGGTTGGTACGACTTTGAAATTCGTAGTCTTATTATTAGGAAGGTAATAGGGATGATTCCTAAGTTAAAAATATAATTCTGTTTATTCGGTCAGGTAGATGTCGAAAACTATTGGACATATATTTTTTGCTTTATCAAATCAATAAAAACTTACGAAGATAATACGCATCAAAGATCAAGAGTGGGGACAGGTGACAATTGTGTAAAAGTGTACTCAAATGTGACGACACACGAATTTTCAACGCACTATATCGTCATCATTTTTTGGTTACGTGAAAAAAGAAAAAATACGAGTCCAATATTTTTTGGAAATTACATTAGAATACATCCAACGCTGCAATCCAGAAGCAAATAAATACAAAAGTACTGAAATATCGAAAAAACACTTACCAAAATATGACAGTTCTTTAAAAATACACACCAGCTGGCGTCTTTTAGATGGTAGAACACGTCTTGATTTTGTGGAATGACAAGGTATCCATGAAAATGGTGGGTGGACACTGGGGCGGGCGGACGCTAAGTAGATCGCTTGCGGGTTCTAGAACGAAGCCTTACGCCACTAATCTGCACTGTTTTTTTTCCAGTGGTGCGTAACATTTTGATAGGTAAGTACCTATTAGAAAAGTACAAGCCAAGAACTATTTTCTTAGGGTTCCGTACCCGAAGGGTAACCAACGGAACTCTATTACTAAACCTCCGCTGTCCGTCCATCTGTTAGCGGGCTGTATCTCAAGAGCCTTAATAAGTAGACAGTTGAAATTTTCAGAGTGTGTATTTTATTGCCGCTATAAGTAACAACAAATAATTAAAGTTAAATAAAATAAAAAAATAAAGGGGCTCCCATACAAGAAACGTGTTTTTTTCGGTTTGTGGTACGGAAGCCTTCATGTGAGAATCCGACTTTCCCGGTCCGGTCCGTTGCCCGGTTTTTTAGTAGATGATTTCTAAAAAAAAAAAAACAATTAATTAAGGATTTTTAACTTAATATTGTTGCTTATTATTACGTTTTTGGCAGTTGCGTGTGTCAACTTGCCAGTATACTATTGTAGTCTTTGGTGTTAACTTATTGAGGAGAGTCGTTATTGAGGAAAATAAGGTAAAAAAATAATTAAATAAATCAAACCTTGTAGGACTTATCGATAAACTACAATATACGGCTTTACTTTTATCCAACTTCCACTACATACGTAGAAGTGCTAATCCACTTTTACGACGATATTGCAATGTTTTGTCCCATATTCTTATCTGTCAATAAATTCCCAATTGTGACCTTCAAAGTTAATGTGTCATAGACCGTTGAAATTAATCCACTTTATATGAACTAATAAATTTTAATAACGTAGTGCAAGTATACAAGCAAATAATAATAATTATAAACAAGCAAGTGAAAGGGGGAAAACACATTGGGCATAATAAAATCTGTCCGCATCGCTAAGAAAAGTGCACAAAATCAATGTGCATTTTGTGTGCTTTTCTCAGCGGAAAGGACCAAAAATATAAATGTAAACTCGAACTATTTTCGTATTGTTTTTCCGACCAAATGTTGGTGTTCTCTATCACTTATACGGATTCAGCACTTCATGATATTTTTTGTCGTTAGGTATGCATATAACTTGAAAGGTATTGAAACACGTCAGTCACTTATATTGTAAAAATGCTCAAATCTCTCAAATATCATTTTTCGGTCTATGATAAACGGGCGTTTTCGAATTGAGAATTAGGATTCAAGAACGTGTCAAAACCTATTTAATACAAAAGTTTGACAAGATATACATCTTCAAATTCATCATTCATCATCAACTGCAATTTGTCTACTGTCTTAGTTAAATACAGACAGCCATCATTCAGCCTTATAAAGGTCCACACGATACAGAGTTTTGTCTGCGCAGACTTTGAACTTTGTATAAAATGTCTAGCACACTGACATTTATCTGCATTGCTAACTTGCGCAGATAAAATTCTATAGAAGTTTATGGAAGTCTTTATGATGTCTTTATTAAAAAAAAACACCACATGATTAGTTTAAAACTGCATGATTAGCAGATTCTATTTTCCTTTTAAAAGGGAATTTGATAGAAGATTCTGCTAATCAATATATAAAATAATCATACTATTATGGTTAGATTTTTTTATGAATAAGCCAATAATAGTTTGCCTGCGAAAAATTCATTTTCTATTTTCACGATTTTACTATTTACTTCTCCAAAACGCCGTAAAAAAGCATTGTTGAATCGATGATATATTAAAATAATTAACACATTTGCCAAATCACAGATTGACGTCATTGGTCAGCCTGGTTTTAAATAAATTCAGATACAGAATACACGTACCTACCGAGATTTACGTAATAAGCAGATAAGATAAGCATAGGTTAATGAAATACTTTGGTAAACAATAATGCTTTGTTTATTCTTTATTTACTGAGGTAATTTCATGGCGGTCGGTGGTTGCAAAGTTTCGAAAACGTATCTTAAATAGGTTAAATTTTTTTCAAAACAAATGTGTCAGTCAAATACTTCCGCGATTTCTAGACAGAAATTATTGAAGATCGATCCAGAACCTGGGCCTCCATCTATCATTAAACATGATAGCTACCTATTTATTTTAAATAGTAGCATAACAGTCATCTAGCTTATCGATTCAAATTGTTGAGATTTTTTAATTCAAAAATATGCATTGATTTACAAATATTACTGAATGAATTTCTGTGTCGTTTGATCTTACTATCAGAATTGCATAGTAGAAAATCTTATCTAGTAACATCTTAACTAATACTTATATACCTGCTATACCTATCAACGTTAGATTAAAAACGAAATAAATGTAAATGACGACAACTAAAAATAACGAACTATATAAACTTATATATATGTGACTAAATCAAATATTATTAAAACAAAATTATTCTCTAATCCCGTAGTTTTGAATGAGAAAAAATGTGTTGGCGAAACAACCAACACCAAAGAACCCTTATGACAAACATCGCCACAAAATTTATCACAAATATTGGTCCACGATAGCTGGCCATTTTGAGAACGGAACACTACATCTAACTTAAAAATTAAAAAAAAATGCATTCGTCAGCAACGAGTCTCTTTGACTTCGCTTTCAGTTGATACACTAGTAACATCAACGTCATCCATTTCAATCGGATCATAACCCTGACCAACCACCGGACCATCCACTGGGTTATCTATCGGATCATCCACTGGCGTAGCAGTTCTAGCATGTTCAATATCCAAACTATCATCAGTAGCTGCACTATTATACGACAACCTCCTTACATCAAACGCGGAATACCCATAGACACTAGAACTGTTGGAGGTTTCACTGAATCTGCTAGCTTTGACAGCAAAGTAGCGACTCCTGTCTTCGATCCTGTAGAAGTCCATACTGTTCATTTTTTTGATGAGGTTAAAGTTCTCGTCGAGGGGAACGAAGTAGGTTTTGACGTAGCCGGCTCCTTTGACGAAGGTTTCTCCGCGGCAGGTCGTGAGGATGCCACATTCGTCTAAGATGATGGCTGTGTTTTCTGTCACCTGGAAGTTAAGATATTGTACGTTGCAATCGTTTGAAAAAAAAACACATCTTTTTTATAAGAATACTTGAAGATATCAGAGACAGTTAGGAACACGCTCGCCACACGATTCCAAACGATTGCAACTCTTGAAAGCCATGGTAACGGCTTACACCTGAAAAGCGCCGAGGCAACAAGCTACGCGAGACTCAGGCAAATGATTCATCTATCTCAGTCCCTCGGCGATGGAATAATCATTAGAAGAGGAAGAAATATGTAATTTCCACATCAAGCAAGAGTTACAGAAAAGAAATTGCTTACCTGTATTCTCCCAGATTCGCCAGTGGAGTCCATTCGTGACGCCATATTCACAGCATGTCCCCAAATATCGTAGAGCGGTTTCTGAGACCCCACCACTCCAGCTGCCACTTCACCATTTGATATTCCTATTGACATATATTTGTTCCTGTTAATATTTGTATAACCAGCCAACTTAGCATGACCATAAAAAGATCTGCTGCAGCAGGTAAGTAGTAATATCAGTTAGAAGATAGAAAAATAATTAATTAAAAATTTCAGAGGAAAGGAAGGAAGTCTTAAGAACTCACCGATACGCAGATTTAAGCTCTGAAACGAGCCTCGATTGAAATTTTGCACCTGCATCATCATCGCCGCAGCAAATTCTACCATCGTTAGCACCACAGCTCTGCCATATGGACTGTTCTGCCGAAGACTGACGTTGGATAAGGAGTCTGTTGATTCTCTTCTACTTGGGTCCAACCCACAAGCAGCCATGTAAGTCCAACCAGCCAGTTTTATCTTCTCCACCTTGTAATCCGAAGTTCCCGCAAGCAACAGCTAACAGAAAATTTGAAGTTAAATTATGTCCAGGAAACACTAGAACTGGTTCAAGAAAATCATGCGACAAAATACGTACTCTATCGAAATCTGATATGATTTCATCCAGGATACTCAAGAGGAATTTGTCACTCATATCAGCGTCGCCTTCCACGCCCAGTTTATAATCAGTTAAAGACGCAAACATTACTGCCACGTTGTCATACTTCTCATTATACAACTCGTCTAAAGATCTGTTCAAGTTCAGATATACTTGGACTGAAAATAATGAAAACACCATTGAATAACTTCCAATCACTTTCAAGGACAAGTGGTGTTAAAACTCTACGTACCTACATGAGCCGGTAAAATGTTCTCAAGAAGCATATTATTTACTTTCAGCATAGTCTCTGCCTCTGTCTGCTCTGCACTCAACTGTAGTTGCCACAAGTGGTCCAATCTGTTCCTATACTCTGTTGTTCTATCAATCCAGTACAAAGTTACAGTTATAACGACCACAGCTAAGGTATGGGATATTCTGGGATCCAGTCCAACATTCCATGTGACGTCGTCGATAAAGAGCGACGTTTTGATTTCCCATACGATCCACAAGTAGAAAAATGTCATGCCGCCTGCGACGATCCATTTAAAGATGAAGAAAACTCTGCTGAACAGGAAGTTCAAGAGTAAGGCCAGTCCCCAACACTGAGTCACATGCTGGAATTAAATTTAGCTGTGAAACACGCAGAAGAAGCAATAATAACGAATAGAAGGAATATTTAAAAATGTGATTACCCACGACGATATGCAGTTAGACAGAACAGTTTCACCTTCGGGCACTTCAACTTCTCTGCATGCGATAACATTGACCACCGAAGTCACAGCAAGTCCAACACTTATTACTAGATATATGACAGTCCTTATAATAGCTGATTTAATAATCTTAGCAGAAATATCGTAGATCCATCGCAGGTATTTATTTCGCGGCTCTTCATAGCCTTTATATTTGGTCCAGAGAAATTGGAACCAAGTGAAGGGTTGCATTATAATGAGACCAAGTAGAAGAGCTCCAAGGAGCGCCCAAGCGTACCATTGAAAACCTTGGAACCTAAAATGAACAAACAATTATTGGTTTGATGAATCGATAGATGGTGTAGCGTGGCGTGGCATATCTCCCATTTAGGTGGACCAATGATCATAAAAAGGTGGCTTTGACAGGCCGGATGCAGAAGGCGGAGGACCGGGACTTCTGGATCGAGCGTGCCTGAGAGCTACTTTTCCAAACTTGTAAAAAAAAAATTGGTTGTCTGTAAAGTCGTTTTACGGACGATAGTTTAACGTGACAAAGTCATAACAAAACATTGATGAAATGATTGTAACGTTACAATGAGTCATCCTTTTTCGTGCGTGCAGCCGGCGTTCATCGATTTATTAGACGTTGTCACGTAGTAGTAGTAGTAGTTAACCAGTAAAAAAGGCTACTTACCACATTGTGGTCAGTCCGTTAATTAACAACATCAGTGAAAAAATGATTAGGCAGCACGTGATGTAATACTTAAACAGTGGGTCTGGTAGCAGTAGAAACTTCTTCTCCATTTGATAGTTCTTGTACATCAATGTGAATCTGTTCAGCTTGGACTCATTTCGGAAATGTTCTCTGAAATTAAATACAATTTTAAGAGACAATTCGCAAATCAAATTTTACAGTTACTTATATCATGTGTTTTGTTGTTTAGCTCAAGGCTCATATATTCGTGTTTTATAGAAGTAGATTCCTCCGTATCTATTTATTGTTAGCAACGAACAGTTCTCAGCTGAAATGGATTTGAACTTACTTGCCGTTTGTCATATCTTCAATTTCCTTTGCCATTTGAGCGTCAGCAGCTTTCAACATTTGCTGGTATTCTACTAAATTCTCGTCCATGAACGTCGTGGTTCTTCGGAAATTATTTGTGTTTCTACTTTCCGCTCGCTACTAGAATACATAAATAATGTATCGAATTATTGTGTGATAATGTCTTTTATAAGTAATGCATGAATCGGACTTACTCTAGTGGAAGTATTCGTTTTTGTTATTATTTTGTTGAAGCCGACTGATGCTCGTCGAAATGGTTTGTATTCAAGAGCCTGAAACGAAATAGTTAAGTAGGTATTTAATAATACGAACCATAAAATGTTTTCAGCTGGTGTTAGATGTTTTCATTATTATTAAATATCAGTCAAAAGATACTTACCCTTGATGGTCTCGACAGGAGATAAGTCTCCAGTTTGTTTTGCGCAATAAAAGGATCATTTTGAGATTCAAAGTTTGGTTCAATAATATATTCTCTGGCGTATTCTAGAAGTAATTCGAGAGTTTGTTTAGTCACGTGCACTTTTCTGAAAAAATAAAGGAAGTTTAAGTCATTATTGCATCAATGTCATGTGCATATTCGTCCTAATAACGATAATAGGTAAAAATCGTATTTTTTTTCTAGTGCTGTATATTTTATGGTTGTAGGTAGAGTATAGAGCTTATATATATACTCGAGGAGCTCGTGGCTAAAGAATATCAGCTGCACGGGTCGATCAAGGTTAAGCAGCGCTTGCCAAGGTTGGTCTGTGGATGGGTGACCATCTTAACTTACCGAGTTCCTCCGTGCCTCGGAAAGCACGTTAAGCCGTTGGTCCCGGCTGTCATTAGTAGATCTTTGGCAGTCGTTACGGATTGTCAGAAGCCAGTAAATCTGACACCAGTCTTGCACAGGAGTACCGTGTTAGTACCCTGGTTAATGGGTTGTGGAGGTCTGGTAGGCAGCCGCTCCACGTAAAATACTGGTATTCAGAGCTGAATCCGGTTTGACTGGAAGCCGACCTCAATATAGTTGGGAAAAAAGGCTAGGCAGATGATGAGGTAGAGTATAGAGCTTAGGGGCAAATTCCCATTGTTCGATGCCCATTCTCCTTTGTTTATTAACAACCTAACAAGATGATTATCTCAGCGCGGTGTACAGATTCAACCAGCGAATCCAAAATACTTGGATTCACTTAATTTATACATCACTAAGACAACGGTTTCACATACCCAGCTTGACCAGTAGATTCCATTTTGTTAGCAATTGTAACATCTTTTGACCAAATATCGAATTGCCATTTTCTGATACCGATCAAGCCACTAAGGATCTTCCCGGAATGGACGCCTATCCTCATGTCAATGTTCAGCGATCGCTTTTCCCTGAAAAATACGTTAAAGAGCTTAAATTAACAATATTTTAAACCAATTTTACATTATTTAGTGACAAAAAGTCCAAAAGAGAGAGGGAGGCCAAGAAAAGATTGTGTTAGGAGTGATATGAAAGAAAAGGGAGTTAGTGATAGCGTGACGGTTGACAGGACAGAATGTAAGAAAAAAACGTGTTGCGCCGACCCCAAGTATCATGGGATAAGGGCAGGAAGATGATGATGAGTGACAAAAAGTCTCCAGGTATTTCATCATGTTTGATCATGTTCTTATCCCAATTATTTAAGGTTGGAGCAATATGACTTAATCCATACTACTCTATATGTTGGGATCTTAGTAGTTACCCCCTTTCTAGTCATAATAATATCATCTTTCACATATTCCAGGTCTTACCCCCTTACACTATTTCTTCCATATGTGTCACTTAATTTTGCAAACAGGCAAGGTTATAAAACAGTTCCGTATAATTCTATCAATTTGTTGCAATAAAAATAAATTTATAAACCGTTATTATTTTAATCTTACATCATACCAATTTAGGAAATCTGTTGTCGATTCTATCCTAGCTTTATAAAATAATTATGTAACTTATTTTTTCTACTCGTTTTCTTTCTATCTAAGAAAGCAATCATTAATTTATTCATTCAATTCATCAACCACTGAATTTAATCGTTCACTCCATTCACTCATGTATTTTGTTTTCAAGTTTTTTGTTCTCACGTAGTATTTAAAATCATCATATTAGTAATAAGTGGATAATGTCGCTAGTAGTATATATAATAAGTATTTTGTTTAAGTAGTAAGACAGTATGTATTACATTTAATTGTACTCCTGTTTTTTATACCGAAAAAAAAAAAAAATTTTTTTGGAAGTTAAGTTATCTTTGTTTTGCGATATATCGCCGACAGTAAATTGAAGTAGGTGTGGCTACTCTAAATGTCGAACGTTGCAAGTCACAAATAGCAAAAATAAAAATATTAACAGACTTGAATTAACACAAAGTAATCGTTTATCTAATCTAAAAACATATGTAATGAGGCTGTCGGTTCTTTAGATTGTTGAACTTATAAATGAAAGCATTTAAATTTCAATCTACATGAATTGATTATAAAGATAAAATAGTAGTGTCCTGTTTGCTTGCGTCGACAGTAGCTCTTGTCCTGACAATGATTTCAAGCAAATTTTCACTCGTCCGAAAAAACGATACGTCTCTTTGAAAAGTTGCTAAGCCTACTTTGACCACGTACAAAAGAAAAGTGAAGAAAAATACAAAAAAAATGTTGTTCTTTTTAACACCTTACAAAAATGTGGAAATGTAAAATGTGCGTGTCTTTATACCTGACGTCTTTGATAATGTGGATCATCTCCAATCCAAGGTCTACGCAGTTCTTGGCGTGCTGAGCACTGGGCTTCGGTATGCCACTGACACAGTAGTAGCAGTCTCCCAAGAACTTTATTCTTAGTACATCATGTTCCTGGAAGGGTTTTCATTAGCATCATCACTCTTTTGTTTTTTTTTTGGCTTAAAATATGGCTGATAGTGAAAAAATTGTTATAAGGTTTTTTAAATATTTTTTTTTTCTTAATCGATAAAGTTACAAAAGTATTGAACAAAAAATTTTGAACATTTACAAAATAAAATTTGATCTTGTAATCCCCAAAGTTATGTCGAGTTGCAAGAAATTGAATTAGTTGCTGCAGAGAGCTCCAACTCGACAATGCGACAACTTGTTTTATCACTCTACACTAGAATTTATTCTACGGATGAATATTTCTTCTTCTTCTTTTCTTCCCAGCCTTCAATAAAAACTAGTTTAAAACAAAAGCATACCTCAGAAGCTTCATCGAATCTCCCGAACAGTTCATTAAGCAGTTCCACCATCCTCATCGGAGACAGAGTGGTAGATATCATCGTGTAGTTCACCACATCCGCGTACAAAATGCTCACATTATCATGTTCTTCTACATACAGCTGGCTGTAAACGACCGATAACTGTATTGAGGATTATTTATGTTATTGCCTCGAAAAATGCTGACTTTTAAATCATATTTATTATTTCAGATAATCAGCGGATCTTTATTTATTATTTATTTATTTAACAGATTATAAATAAATAAAAATATTTTATTTCAGGCATAGCCCAAAATTATCACATGTCAAAGTCAAAGTCAATTCATTTATTTCAACTAGACCATTAAAAGGCACTTTTGGTTGGTCGTGTGGAGTTGCTGGACTCCCATCGACCGCGTCCCCAGGTGGTGGATAGTGGAATGCCCCCCAGATATGGGAGGTACTAGGTATATCAAATACCCAGCGCGAACCAAAACCAGTAGGCATGGGCGTGCCTTAGTCTTCCTGACGCGGCCTAAGGGATCTCACCCCGACAGAAAAGACTAAGCTGTGGATCAGCGAAA
Source organism: Mamestra configurata (assembly GCA_002192655.3). Classification (NCBI taxonomy): domain Eukaryota; kingdom Metazoa; phylum Arthropoda; class Insecta; order Lepidoptera; family Noctuidae; genus Mamestra; species Mamestra configurata. The sequence continues at coordinate 253,840 of NDFZ01005441.1, read as the reverse complement.
ATCTATGAAATGGCGGAATCTAAAACATATCTACCCCAGGAGGGTACCACAAATCGTGGAGAATCCCTCCCTGAACACTGCTCCCATGAGCAGAGCTCAGGCAGCCCCTCGGATTCTGGGGGGGGGGCAAATTTCGCTCTAAACCTAATCTCACGCAACAGATCTTCCATAACGGAATATTCATAAACAGACCTAGATCCAACTCCTACAGTGGCATGCCGTCGAAGGCCCCTGCAACTGACACAAAAACCTCAGAGGCTTCGGACATGGAACATACTCAAATAAACGACACACAAAAATGGCAAGAAGAGAACAGCCGCAAGAGATTGAGAACCAGCCCCGAAATAACGTCACGAAGCCAGAAACAACTGAGCTATTGGCTGGCGACACCAATACCAACACCAAATATGTTTGCGGAACTAGAAACCACTGAAGAACCAAAAGCTGTAGACCAAGTAACACGCCAAGCAATAAAACCACCACCTTTCTTTGTCGACAAGGTCAGCAATATCCAGCCCCTAACAAAAATGCTAGAAGACGTGGCTCATGAAAATTATGAAATTAAAATCTTACAAGGTGAAAAAGTCAAAATCCAGGCTAAAACCCCAGAGTCATACTCGACTATCTACAAAGAACTCAAAAGCAGGAACACTGAGTTCTTCACATACCAACCTAATCGCGAGAAAAACTTCAGAGTAGTCCTAAAACGCATGCATCCTTCAACTGACATAGAACAAATAAAACAAGCCTTAGAGGAACTACACCATAAACCAAACAACATTTGGAACGTCAAAAACAGCAGAACAAAAAAACCCCTACCAATGTTTTTNTAATCTCACGCAACAGATCTTCCATAAGGGAATATTCATAAACAGACCTAGATCCAACTCCTACAGTGGCATGCCGTCGAAGGCCCCTGCAACTGACACACAAACCTCAGAGGCTTCGGACATGGAACATACTCAAATAAACGACACACAGAAATGGCAAGAAGAGAACAGCCGCAAGAGACTGAGAACCAGCCCCGAAATAACGTCACGAAGCCAGAAACAAACCAAACTGAGCTATTGGCTGGCGACACCAATACCAACATCAAATATGTTTGCGGAACTAGAAACCACTGAAGAACCAAAAGCTGTAGACCAAGTAACACGCCAAGGAATAAAACCACCACCTTTCTTTGTTGACAAGGTCAGCAATATCCAGCCCCTAACAAAAATGCTATAAGACGTGGCTCACGAAGATTACGAAATTAAAATCTTACAAGGTGAAAAAGTCAAAATCCAAGCTAAAACCCCAGAGTCATACTCGACTATCTACAAAGAACTCAAAAGCAGGAACACTGAGTTCTTCACATACCAACCTAATCGCGAGAAAAACTTCAGAGTAGTCCTAAAACGCATGCATCCTTCAACTGACATAGAACAAATAAAACAAGCCTTAGAGGAACTACACCATAAACCAAACAACATTTGGAACGTCAAAAACAGCAGAACAAAAAAACCCCTACCAATGTTTTTCCTAGACTTGCAACCAAGTGCTAAAATAAGGATATGTATAGCATTAGATCACTCCTTAACTGTCGTGTAGAAATTGAACCACCAAGACCTAAACTTCCTCAATGCTCCAACTGCCAACAATATGGTCATACGCAAAAGTACTGCCACAGACAACCAAGTTGTGTGAAATGTGCTGGACAACACCACACTATAAACTGTCCGAGAAAAGAACGTTCCGACAAAGTGAAATGCATTCTTTGCGAAGGCAGCCATCCTGCCAACTACAAGGGCTGCATTGTCTACAAAGAGTTACAAAAAATAAAATATCCCGTCTTGCAATCCAACAACCGAAAGTCCAAAATCTCAGAAAATGTAATCAAAGTAAGTCAAAGAAACGCTGTGCCTAATACAGGAAAGTCATATGCAACAGTAGTAAAAAATGGTCAAAAACCAGATTCAAACAAAGATAATACTACCGAACTACACATGACGGATATTCTTCATACCTTTAATAGCTCAATAGCCTTATGAACCAAATGCTCACAATAACTCAGATGCTAGCAGAACTCATGTCGAAGATTACAACACATTCTCATCCATAAAAATATGTGTCTGGAATGCCAACGGCCTGTCAAACCACTCAAATGAGTTAAAAACATATAAAGTAGACATTATGCTAATTTTGGAAACTCACTTTACAACTAAGAGTTACTTCAAAATCCCCAACTACACATTATACCATACGATGCACCCAGATGGTAAAGCACACGGTGGATCAGCTATTCTCATCAGATCCAACATAAAACATGACCAATCAGAATCATACCAAAAGGACCAACTGGATAAGTACTGTTACAATATCAGCGCTTTACTGCCCACCAAGACACACTATTAAAGAAGAACAATTCAATGATTACTTCAAATCTCTTGGCAATCGTTTCATAGCAGGGGGCGATTACAATGCTAAACACACGTTCTGGGGCTCCAAATTAACCCTACCAAGAGGCCGCGAACTTTTCAAGAGCGTACAGGCAGGCACTACGAACGTAATCACAACAGGACAACCCACATACTGGCCTTCCGACAAAAGTAAAATACCAGACATCATTGACTTTTGTATCACCAAAGGTATAGCAAAAAACAAAATTTCTTGCTATAAGTAGTTGCTGGGATCTATCATCGGATCACTCTCCTTTTGTAGAAATTGGGGCGAATGTTACAGAAACAACCAAAAAATGTACATTGCACAATAAAAGGACTAATTGGGACCTGTTCCGTACTCTCATAGATGAAGCTCTCGGCCCACCAATTGCACTCCAAACGAAAAACGACATTGCAAATGCTATTGAATTTTTTACCGCTAGAGTGCGGCTTGGAATTCGACTCTAAGAGTTCAACATAAATCAATAGAGCAATACGTACCGCCAAACATACTTGACAAAATTAGTGAAAAAAGAAAACTTCCAAAAAAAAAGGCCCACCTGAACACGAGAAGAGTGTAACAGAATACCTGAAAGCCTCAAAAACAAATGAACATTCGCCTATGAGATTTACAACGAAAGAGGTCAAAAAAGTAATAGAAAAAGCCAACTCAAAGAAAAGTCCAGGGTACGACCTTATTACCAATAAAATCCTACAAGAACTAGCTGACTCTGGGATAGCAATGATTACTGAAATTTATAACGCCATAGCTAGACTTCAATATATTCCTCCGCAGTAGAAAGTTGCACAAATAATCATGTTGCTAAAACCAGATAAAAAGCTGAGGATACAAAGTCATATCGGCCAATAAGTTTGTTACCCATACCGTCAAAGATACTCGAAACGCTGATACTACAACATATTATGCCTTTAGTTGAACAACAAGGACTGATACCTGACCACCAATTTGGTTTTCGTCAAAAGCACGCCACCATAGACCAAGTGCACAGGTTAATAAACGAAATAGACAAGTCCTTTGAAGATAAAAAGTATTGCGCGAGTGTCTTTCTTGACATATCACAAGCCTTTGATAGAGTATGGCATGAAGGATTACTATTCAAGACAAAATCTTTGTTCCCCAACTACGTCTATAACATATTGAAATCCTTCTTAGAAAACAGATATTTCCTGGTCAACCATGGTGAGGCTTTCTCAGGCCTTTATAATACCAATGCTGGAGTCCCTCAAGGTAGCGTCTTAGGACCGATACTCTACTTGATCTATACCTCAGACCTACCAACATCAGACTGCATAACAACTGGAACCTTCGCATATGACACAGCAATTTTGTCCTCTCATGAGGACCCATTAATTGCCTCGAAAATTCTACAGAAAGGATAAAAATAGATAACATCTCAAACTGGCTCAAGAAGTGGCGAATCAAAGCAAATGAAACTAAGTCCGTAAATGTTACCTTCACTTTGAAAAAAGGTACATGTCCACCGGTAACGCTCAACAATCTCGAGATTCCCCGAGCAGACCATGTGAGGTATTTTGGCTTACACCTGGACAAACGACTAACTTGGCAAAAACATATCTTCACCAAACGAAAAAAATTGGGATTGCAAATACGGAAATACTATTGGTTAATAGGGCGCCGGTCACAACTATCAATGTGCAATAAACTTCTTTTGTACAAAGCAATACTAAAACCAATCTGGACCTATGGTATCCAATTATGGGGGACAGACTCTCACTCCAACATTGAAATAGTACAAAGATTCCAGAACAAAATGCTGCGAATGATAACCTTCACGACCTTCAAGTACATACTGTCAAACAAGAAATTCTACGACATACAAAAACCTAAAAAGAGAGGATCACAAACCACCCAAACCGCTTAGCAAAAGTCTTGATGAAGGAAAACCACGCACCTCGTAGACTAAAACGAAAAATGCCCCAGGACATACTTAAATCACAATAAAGTAAAGTAGGATGTGACCCAGGTCATATTCCGAGCACGCCATTACAGACCCCGACCAACCAGCTACTAAATGTCCCAGTGTGTGACAGAACGTAGTGTTTAAATAAACAAAAAAAAACTAGACCATTAAAAGGCACTTTTGAACGTCAAATTTACAGTTTACACATGAATACACTTTTACAATCACACAATAAATAAATACAATAGATTTGGATATGGCATGTCAAATTGAACCAGCTCACAAATACATTGATTAAATCACAATTATAACAGTGGTCAGTAGTATGTCGAAAAACGTGATTTATGTACACACATTTAACAAATAGATAAGACGAAGGAAACAGAAAAACAGGTACAAAGGTGGATCTTAGTTCAGACATATGAAGTAAGAAACCTAAACTGGGACTAAATAGCGTGCAGAAATACCGCCATAGTCAGTTAACCCCCAATTTCTAAAATAATGATTTGAAGCTGAGTATTGGTCAAACTCTATTGAAAACCTGTCAAAGTTTGGTTGTCATTTAAGTAAGACTTGTCACGTTCTTAACTCCAAATACTTAATTCCAGAAACTAGACCTTCGTGTCTGAAAGTGCCTTATCAAGGCGAAATAACTACCAACGAAGTTTCCAGGATCAGTGGCCTTAGTGCATGTTTTTTAACGTTCTCGATCGCGTTAGCGTAAACGACAATTTTTATTGAAACTGTAAAGTGCCGTCTGGTGACACTCACGGAAATTTTTTTTTTTTCATACAATTTGACAATCAGCGAACGTTTACGTTAACGCGATCGAGTACGTTAAAAAACTCGCACTAAGCCCTCAGAAGTAGGATAACGCACGAATATCCCAAGATGCATTAGAAAAGCTGTACTTACTTGAAAGATCTCAAATTGCTACTTATGGAGCGTGTTTCGAGTCCCATGAACATGTTTCTTATGTCCTGTCGCACCTTGGACACAATGTGTTCTGGTAAAATGCTCATCATCAGACGTTCCTGGAGCAATAAGAACCTACGTTTATCAGGAATCAAAATTTAATGCCTGGATAAAACGAGGATTTAATAATCCAGGATATTTGGGATTTGATTGCTGTTGTCAGAATAAGTAAAGGATTTGCACAAATAGAAATGAGAGTAATTGGAACTTATATGTAGTACGAGGTCAGAGTAACTTGCTTGTTAGCTTACGGACGGTCTCAATAACTCATCTACATTTAACGAACTGTCAAATTAGCTACCAACAGTAGCGGAAATGTAATTTTTGCCTTTCGAACATGACGTTTCAGGTGCTGTTGGTAGCTAATTTGACAGTTTTTATTATTTCAGAACGTCTTGACGTCATTCTAATTCTTATCTTTTGTACAGAAGAGTGATAAACTGTGATATTATTACTTAAAGAACAAATGAAGCAAGAGAATCTCACGGTTCTCTTGTCAAAATAAACTATCAATCATTATTGGATAATCGTTTCAAAGGTAGTTAGCAAGTGTCTCTTATCGGCAGATTAGATAAATTTACCACTGGTTTTATGTAATTCGTGAAAGGGAAAAAACCTAAACATAGAAATCATTGTAGCAAGGGCAAAACAACGTAGGCCAATAAAGATAAATAAATTGCTAGATACATTTTATAGGTTACTCGCAGATTGGTAGATAAAAATGATGATACCTAGCAGAACGTGAAAGCTGTCCAAAAATAAAATGAAATTCTTTGTTTTGTGTGTTTGATTAGAAGATGACAAACAACATAAATACGTTAAAACGAAGCAGTTATTCATAAAAAAAATAACCACAATATAAGATTAAATACTGAGTTGATTCAATACTATATTTCTGTGTGTACATGAATAATAAAATAAGTAAATAAGTAATTCTTTATTATAATCTATAGAGAATTTGCTAATCAGTTTTTAAAATAATCATGGTTTGATTTTTATGAAGAAGAGCCATTTCCGAGATTGTAAAGATACTTAGAACGTACTTTGGCTTAGCATCATCATTACTGTCATAGTCGCATCAAACGACAAACAACAAGAATGAGACGGGAATACATCTAAGCCAAAGCTCATTCAAATTAACATGATGCCCTAATTCATTAAAGCCTAAATATTTTTGCATTGTTACAATTTCAACCGCGTTGAACCTTTCATGTAGGCATTCATATTAGTGTCATTCAGTGTTATCAATATCGAGTTTCTTACCTCTTGATCCTTTACAAATTTCAGTCTCAGTGTGCTTTCAACACATGCTCTCCTGTCCAAGAAGGATCGCCTCGTCACTATCTCATTCATGAGCCTGAAGTAGACACCCATGAGATTTACTCCGATCAGATAAATTATGTCTGAAGAAACCTGAAAAATATAATGTCGAGAGATAAGAAAATGGCCTTTTAGTTATCCTCAATGATGAGTTAGGCTTCCAGACTACCTGAATGCGGTAGTATATATATGTTTTGAACCAAATGATTAATAGGACATTATAAAACATACCCGTGCAGTTTGAAAAATGCCCAATATGAGAGGGCAGTGTGACCACAACTATTGAAATAATCAAATCGTCTGGGTTTTAGCTATACCTAATGATTATTACCTCACTTGGGCAGAGTAATTATTAAACCTAGACACATAGAGCGCCTGCATATCTGACCTCTACAATTACCACATGGTTACCCAATGGTAATACTGGTGGTCAAACCTTGCTCAATGTTTGTGGAGAAGCAACAAGAGAAGAAATGCTTGAAAGCAAAATATAGAGATGCTTAATATAAATTATAAACGGTAAATCGGAAGCCAAGGATGGGAAATCATCAAATGACTTCTTCCCCTCTGGGTGGCTCCACCCAGAGCGGAAGAAGTCATTTGATGATTTCCCATCCTTGGCTTCCGATTTACCGTTTATAATTTGGAAGGGTTTGTCAGATTCTTACTGACTACAGGTTATGCCTAGTCCGGCCCCAAATGCTAATACTTTTCTGTACTTTAAGTTTAGATTAAGCACTCTACTTGTAAAAAGAAATGTACATATTTATGTTAATAAACATTATTATTATTTGACTAAAACCCATCCGTGTTTCTTCTAAAGCCCTTTGCGTTGCAGGGCCGCGGTGACTCTGTCGAACATATTCCGCAAACGTCAATCGGAAGCCTACCCTGGACTTTAAAAGCCTGAATGAGTTTCTCGTCAGATTGATTCTGCTTTTGTATTTCATGTTCCTTATTTGTGTGTGTTAAATTAGCCAAAATAATAACAATCGGTCATAACTTCAACTTCTTAAGCCAAATGGCTCTTAACAGGATGTATTGGAATATTTTACGAAGTCGTTAATGTAAGTAGATATTTTGTTTAAGCCACTTTATCTGGTTGGTGGCGTGATTGATTAACAAGTGATTAGAATATTATAAATAATTTACAGAAAATTAATATCATCCCAAAAGAAAATGTTGGGAAAACCCAAAGGATTAAAAATGTTCAAGCCAATAAGGCGATTATGAGTGAAAATTCATAACAAATTTGTACATAACAAGTTCACGACTTCGGGCGATACGACTTGCGACGCGATTTTAGATGAAGCGAAAAGTACGCGCGACTTCAACAACGATCTTTCAGAGGCGACGGTGACTTGTCAGTCTGAAATCGTGGTAGCTGCGATATTTGTTTGAACATTAGATTTACTTGCGTGCCAAATCGATCGGCACCTGTTTCCGTCGCGCAAGTAATACGCATAAAACCGTGGTGACTCCAAACAATTCTACCATTTGTGTTTTTCGCAGTGGCTGTCGCAAGACGAGTATAAGTGTGTAGGTCGTGGCCAAGGTTTATTGTACATTAATTATTATCCTTTGCCAGCACTAGTTTTAACCAGAATTACTGATTAAAAAACGTTAATGTATTTACACGATTAACTGTGATAATGATAATTAAAAAGATTATCAGGTGACCTTTGGTGACTTGTTTGAGCAGACCTTATCAGCAAAGAGATGGTTATACTAGAAGCTAAGATTGATAGGTTTTTCTTTACAACTTCATCGTAAAAAGTTATTGATATCTTTCATTACAATGTCCTCAGTATTTGCCAATATAATGGATTCTGAATTTGTGCTCTGTTACTGATAATACTTACCTTAGCTTCACAGGCTTGCTTACGGTTATTAACTCGGTTTTGTGATAAGAATTGGAAGTCTAATAAACGTGATAGCAAAAACATAATTTCATAAATAAACCATTAACATCACTCACCACAATACCAATTTGAGGATCCTGGTCATAAGTGAAGAAGGCGAAGATCAGAACGTAGACAACACTGACAAAGATACCGAGGAATATAGCCAAGAAGTTGTTCCTCATTGGAAGGAAGATGTAGTTGGAGAGGAGGGCCATCGTCGCGTAGGCTGGCCTTAAGGATATGCCTTCGAAGGAGCTGTAGATGCTAACAGTGATATCTGATAAAAAAAGATGAAAGTTAAGAAATGAAAGTGCAGATTATTGAACAAAAAAAATTGAATATTTATCATCATCATCATCATTTGAGTTGAAAAACGTCCATTGCAGACCAAAGGCCTTCCCCAAGCGTCGCCACATCAATCGGTCCTGTGCTTCTCGTATGCAACGAACTCTCATGGCCAGTTCATCGGCTCATGTTGTTAATGTGTCCCAGAAAGACGTGTCCCGTTTTGGTTTGGAAGATACGGGAGTCGATGACGGTGGAAAGATATACCCAGGAGACATAAGGGTTCAATTGTCATGAGGAACTTGCCTTTGAACTAGATCGTACGAAACTGGCCAACTTGTGAAAATATCTCTTACCTGTAAAAACAAGGTCCAAAGTCACAATAAAAGTGACAATGATTGGCATCAAGAAGCATTTCTTTTTCATAGGATAGTACAAAGGTTTCCAAAGGGATATGAATGGTATTGCTATCCTTAATATGTACATCCCCATCGTTAAATACGTTGATGTTGATTGAATTTGCTGTAAGAAAACCGCGATTGATGATAATGTCTCGTCTATTTCGGTTTCCGTTGCCTCCTGTAAAGTAGCTCGTAGAATAAATAGTTGCCCATTATAAGAAAACCTCCACCCGGCATTCAAACTTGACGTTAAAGTATGAAAGTTCCTACTATGCATGGAATGCGCGTGACTTCTCATGAAATGTAACTAGGACAAGTAAAATTTGTAAAAACAGTATGTTTTTTTATGGAAATCTTCTCAAGAATGCAAACATTGGAAACATCCAATCATATCATTATATTTAAAAACAAAATGAATAAAAAAGAGGAAGACGAAGGTTTAAACCACCATATTCCTCTCCATCTTTTAAAATTTTGAAAAATGGATGTGCTGTACGAGGAATGTCATGAAAGAAAAAGGAGTGAATGGTATCATGACAGGAGACAATGGAAACAGAAAACGTGTTGCACAGGATCCCAATAAACAGCAGAGATAGAAAAGCATGAGACATTGGGTGGAAATGGACCTATTCTAAATTTCTAACAATGTATTGCAATATCTGCATATAACGTTAGTTTGCAACACATGAATACATAAAAAAGGCTAGAAAAAAATAATAAACGTACCTCAAAAAAAGTGCTAGCGATAACTAAAACTACATGTACGGTGGAAAATAATACTAATAAAGTTAAATAAATATAAATAAGTGTTTCTCTCAGTTTGTCATCATATTTTCTGTACAAGCCTTCTAAGTCTTTTTGGTCGAATTGGTCCTGAAAAATAAAGATTAACTAATTTCCGGTTTTCATCAAGAGTATGCAAATACTTTTAAAGGACTCCATTAAAAAATATTACAATAACTTTCTTTAGTGGGTATTTGGGGTCATCAGTGGCAAGTGGCAATTAAATTAGCATTAGAGTCAAGCACATTATTAGCACTCTAAACCATATAACTGGATCTCTCTAGGCCGATATCTAGTACTTCACAGTTTAAAGCATGAAACTACTTAGAAAGCTTCGTTCTGAGACAAAAAACTTTTCCAGTCAAACCAGGAAGTATGAAAACTCACCCTCAAATACTTCCAATTCCATTGTTTCCCATGAGCTAGCTCCACCTCTTGCATTCTGAAGTCATGTAACGAAGACAGAAGGCTGGTAGCTCTGCCAGAATTCATAGAGTACCGTGCTAGGAGCTCCAGGGCTCCCACTTGGAGCACCACGGAGCCCATCGTGCGAGAAGATTGGTCATCCTTAGGAGAATGAAGTGCTTATTACTTTTGTCATGGGTTTATAAAATTGCTGATTTGGGCAATGATTGCGATTTTGTGATTCTATTGAACGTAAAGATGAAAAGTCGTCTTCAACTAAAGTACTAATCATCAGCTGCATCCGAATATGCTGGAAACGGACCCTATTATAGTTGTGAAAACTCGGCGGTTTTTTTATTGTTCGCGTACGCCATTTAGCATGCGGGGACCGCGCGGTGCGGGCGGTAAAATCGTTGCTTTCGATTCGAACTGTCGTTTTCGAGGTACCTACCTACAACCGTAAGGCTGCGTTTCCACCAGAGATGTGCGAAAGATACGTAGCGAGGGATATGTTTGTTAAGAACCATTTGCTTGCGCTGAGCAAGGCTGGGTAAATGAAGCGATTCTATTGGTTCTTCATCCTCGTACATCTCTGGTAGAAACGCAGCCTTAAGGCTCTTCTTCTATGACTTATTAACACTCTTGTCAGTTCTGGCCCTCATATCTTTTATACAAAAAGCCCCCCTTATTTTATCACTTATGACTTCGGGTCAAAGCTTATGGTTATATTCCAGCGTTGCACAATGCACATGTAGCAGACGCGCCCTATATGCCTGGACGGTTGTTTGGTTTGGATTTATTTTTTATGCTTGAGTTTTCCTATTTATTATTTTATATTACTAGCTTTTGCCCGCGACTTCGTCCGCGTGGAATAGTTACTTTGGGCAGCCATTTTTATTTTTACCATATTTTTTTTTCAAAAACGCTTGAATATAAATGTTTATTTACTTTTTATCAAGTGCCTAAAAACAAAGGTTCATGGTTTTATCTTCAATAATGACGGACTCCCACACAAACTTTCATCCCTTATTTCAACCCCTTTAAGCCCTTTTAAAAGGTAGCCTTTGCCGGACCTCAAACTATTTCTATAACAAATTTCATCTGAATTGGTTTAGCGGTTTAATCGTGGAGAAGTAACAGACAGACAGACCCACTTTCGCATTTATAATATTAATAAGAATTGTTTTTCTTTATCATTAAATGACAAAATATACCTCCAAACTTAATATACAAATGTGTAGCTGGGGAGTTGTAGCGCCACTTCTTCCCAGCTTAAACATTAGGATGTGGTGACGGACCTGGCGTTTTAAGGGACTGTCTTCATCTGTTATTTGTATTATTGACGAACAAAAAGTTCAGCTTAGTTTCAATAAATGACTTTTAATTTTGAGTAGACTTGATTCACACAAACTTTTTTGCTTGCTTTAAGAAACAATGCCGTTTATGATATCTAAGATGGCGCGCGAACACTTTCAAGTAATCAGTCAGTCCTTTGGAATGTATCCATTAGGAATTTATCTAATTTGATATGCTGTAATACCTACATATTTTGTGTTATCACATAATTATTTTGTTGTAAATACCTGCTTATTAATCTGTGATATCCGTAAGCATAGATTGGATTGTATTAGATCGGGTTTAGAACGTGCGAAGATTTTTATTTAAAAGAAAAGCGAAAATTAAAAAAAAAAATTTGCTCAAAAACACCATCAAAATCTCCAAATTAAAAAAAAACAGGTACAAATTGACACTGTCTTCTAATGGAATTGGAGATCATTATCTAATCTCGGAACAATAAACTCTATGTCACACAAGACAAAGTTCAAACTCCGATGCAAGCCATACATTTCTTTGGGCCTTTTTAAAACAGATGGTCACTTGAAAATTAACGAAAAAGATAATGTCTATACTTAAGCTGGTGGCGATGGATGGAAATTATCTAGGATTATTAATTAAGGTGGGCGCATATCCACCCATACCTACCTAAAAGTCATATAAACTGTGTGTTTGGAAGTTAAAGTTTATTCATCACACCTCAACGGCTCAATCGATTTGGATGAAACTTACTTTCAATTTCCGACTTTCACGCGGCTGAATCCGCTGGCAAAATCTAGTTAAGCAATAATTCAAACTAAACTATTTTATCCAATCATGCATTATTTCAAATCATATCGAAAGTCAATCGTGTTTTTAAATAGCGCTTATAATCCCGGCTGTGATGTTTTCAGCAAGTTACAGTATACAGGTACATTTACGATACGAAAATCCCAAAATAACACATTCCATGGCCCAGTTTCTCGAACGACAAGTATCACAAAATAATTGTGATATTATCGAACGCGCATCATATAGCTGTGATTGGTTTAATGAGTTTTCAACAGCCAATCTCATTACATGACTTGTTTTTAATTTGTTATGGTTCGATGTATTTTTTCCAGAAACCGGGGGTATGTTGGTCAAGACAGTGTTGAAACAAACACAGAAAACATTTGTTAGAATTAATTACTACAAGACAATAGAAGCAGATGCATATCAGTCGATACGGTATCACGGCACTACCGTCCTTATCCATCCAAATTTAATGATTTTATTGATAACACGATTACTGGGAAATAAGACATTGGCGTTACCATATATCTGCAATGTCATGGGTCTAAAGTCATGTTCAAATCGATAGGAAAATAGTTTTGGGTACCTATTGTATACTTGTAGGTATGATAAGATGGCCAGGACAAAGCGACGTCCAATCAGCGACAACTAAATGGTATTGCTCATGTTGGTAGTGCACCATGCTCATACATATGATGCAGTGGTTGAGCGATTGACAGCTGTGCTACGCGGGCTCGATTCCCACACGGAACGGATATTTGTATGGCCTACAGATAGTTGTTCCGGGTCTGGTTGTTTGTGATTTTGTATGTTTATAAACGCATCCATGCTACAGGAGTAGTTCCAAGTGTGAGTGCGTAGCAAGGTTTAAAAAAAAAAACTCGTGTTTTTAAAGTGCTTTCGAATCCGTTCCTCAGTCGCACACTGTCAAAAACATTTCTATTCTAGGAGATGATTATTGCAACTTTCATTTGTACGTTAATTAGGACCTTTAGAACAGTATAGGTACATACGAAAAGTCTAAAATATTTGGGATTAGCATGCCCACCCCAAAACGTCACGTGAGTAATCCCTAACATTTTGGATTTTTGACGAAAGTACAGCCCAAGTACAGTCGAGGCTTCTAACGGCAACTTTGAGACAGGCAAGTGTGTGCTACTCCTTATAAACAAAATAATGTTTGTAAACAAGCCGCTATATCTAGAATATTCATTCGTTTAGACTGGGCTAGACTAGGATTTGTAGGTTTTTAACCATTTTTTTTTGTTTCGTTGATATGCGATTTATAGCAAGTCGTTAGCTTTGATTACAAACCGTTCTGGAATTTCATGGTTGAGATAATTATTGGAACCGAAGGTTTTTCACCATGAAGACAAACAAACCTATCAGCCTGAACTGCGGAGATTAGCAAGATCAAGACTACTGAAGACTTATCCTGCCTCAGTCCAAAATGGGAGCTTTTTCTACGATTCCCGCTTTGGGAAAACGCAAAGTAAATAAAAAATTATCGATTTCTTTTCCGTTAAATAATTTTAATATTTTTTTATGTATATTATACGTACACGAGTTCCTACCCTCAATGCTGATCTCTCTCTATCACTCAAAGGTTTGCTGGGAGAAATCTCAACTTTGAGTTAAGCTCACCTTTGTACATGAACTTTATTATGACTGTTTTATAATTTAAGTTGTTTTGTTGTACAATAAAGAATTATGAATTTTGCACATTATGTATCATCATCAGTACCTATTGCAGATGTAATAAATCTAAGCAATTTAAAGGGTTTAACACTGAAATAAATTCCGACCTAGCAAACAACCTAATCACAACCAAATAAAACATTGATATCCAAGCGATTATCGGGGAATAACATTGCACTATCATTTGTCGCTGACAAAACCTACTACATTGCATTGTCACATAGCAACAGCACTAAATTAAATAAAAAATAAACACAAACACTTACCATCGTATTATTTGTCAACAAAACGGCACGATCACAGAAAATGCACAAAACAAACACAACATGGTACAGCACTGACTGACACAAGCACGAAACACTGACTGACTGTTACTGACTAAGGAATATGATTAATTTTGATAAGCGCCACTCAACGAACGAACGAAGATATTAGTAGATTGTGCCACTGATTATCGTATTAAAAGTGATTCAATCAGGTGATGAATTAGGAACTGAAATATTCGGTTGATTGTTTTTATTTTCTTAATTTGTGTTGTATAAAATAGTGCTGTCTAGTTTTATTTAAATGCTTAATATTGATTGATTGGTTTCATTTAGATTGAAGTGCACTGACTTTATTATTAAATTATTAGTTTTTATGGTGAAAAGTACCTATAGAAAATAGTTCAGTTTCGGAAGTAAACCAAATAGTGTGTTTTTTAATCAAAACTAAATAATAAAATTGCAATGCTTGCAAGATTTACAGTTCAGTATAAAACTTAAATCCGAAAATAAATAAACACCTATTACAAAATTCCGGCTTATTCATAAAAAAACCACATGATTAGTTTAAATACTACTGATTAGCAATTAGTTGTTTTTTATGAATAAGCCTAAATTATGTTTTGTAAAATAATAAGACAATTTTATAATAATAAGACCTTTTTAATAACACAATTTTATTACCTGCAATTGAAACACGATTTGCACCATCTTACTATTTTCTATTTATCTAACAGGATCCTAATTTTCCGAGCACACTCATGGTTTACTTCACCACTTAGGAACAACTGACGGAACACGAGTATTACTGACACCTCTGCGTTTACACAATAAAACCATTGTAGGCTCTAACTAAATGGCTTGGCGTTTCTATATTTGCCAATTCTTTATTAGTTTAAATGGCGTAGACAAACTACTGTTATTTTTGTTGTTTCAGGTTCAATTTGGATGTGGGGTATTCGAAAATGGTCTGCATTTTTTTTTTTTTTTTTTTTTTTTTTTTTTTTGACGATGACCACTCGCAGTTCAGCACACTAAGGCTGGTTACTGCTTAACCGGACTATCCTGTGGTGGCCTCAAATGACTTTAAGGCCCCCAGCCAGGGCTTACAAACTAAA
>NDFZ01005441.1:129191-237979 GCA_002192655.3 Mamestra configurata | reverse complement strand
TTTTTTTTTTTTTTTTTTTTTTTTTAGCATTTTATATTTATTGTTTCAGTATGTAATAAATAAGATTGACTATAAACTAGAATGTTCAGTTTTTCTTTTGTTTAGGTATGCCATGCATAATCTCAGAAAAAACTGAAGAAGAAAAAGTTTTAAATTTTTTCTTTTAATTTTGTCTTGCATGATCTCAGATTAAAATTAAGTGTAATTATAGTTTTAAAAATGATCACTGTACTGTACTAGTTTTCAGTAGTTGTTATCTAAATTTTAATGTTTTTTTTTGCATGCTGAAAATGAGTAAGCAAAATATATGGAACGATTTTAACTTAAGAGCATTATGTTAATTTATGTCCATATCTTACGCAAAAAAAAAAAATCTAATAAATATTCAGAAGAGCCGGAGATGTTCCATGTAGTTTTTTTTACACATCATAACAGCCGTTAGAACCCAAGACGTAAAGCCCGTTTTAAGCGCTGAATCTAGCTGACATTAATTTGTAGACCTTTGACAGTTATCACAGTAGTCAGAAGCCCTACAGTCTGGCTTTGCGAGTTGCTGAGCTGCGGCAGTCAGATAACCTTAGTACATAATTTTAATACATATAACTGACAATGCGACATATATGTATGTCAAAAACTGACATGATTCTTCCTAATGTTTGCGATTAAATTTTCGAATTGCCTGATAATTCCCTGCCTGTCGCCTGTCAATTTATTCAATAAGCCCCGGGTTTTCAGCATCATCTCGTAAGACCAGACGCTGACCTCCAACATATATAGTTAGAAAAAGGCTAGTCGGTCGAATTGTTAAGGATATATCCGACATCAAGTAAAATAACTGCTATTTTCAAAATAGAAGCAGCAGTTTCGATAATGACACTGGAACTCATTGCAATTTCAGAAGCTTTAAATTTTGTAAAAGGTCAAAACTACACGAATTTTGTTATAGTGACGGATAGCAAAAGCGCCTTACAGCATTTGACTCGATTCGCCTCTAGTTATAGCAGAGTCTATACCATTTAAAAAAAAACAATATATGAATTAATCACAAATTATAATGTGAATCGGAAATTGCAATGGGTTCCGTCACATATATGGTTAAAAGGGAATGCTAGCTAAATTAGCAGCGATAGATAGTACTCACTTTCCAATTTTGCCAAATTATACAGAAATACTTACGAGATTTAAAAATACATGTTATTTAAAATTTAAAGAATACTTTGATGAAAGGAGTAAAACAAAGGGTATCCGGTTTAAAACTATACAATGTCAGCCTCCTCGAGTACCTTGGTTTTATAATAGTAGATAAGTTAAATAGATCCTACATTGTTACATTAGATAGTTTACGCTCTGGTCTTTTTAATGAAAAAAGGTTGATTCCCCAAATTGTGATTTGTGTGATAAGTTAGATGATTTACAACACATTCTTGTAGAGTGTGATAAGTACCGAAATGGGAGGGAGGCATTGGTGCAAAAGTTTAAAATAAACAAATACGATCAAGGCGCATTCCTAAGCATATTAGGAGAACTAACATCTGACGCAGCAAAATCAATTGTTGAAAATATAATTTCGCACCAGTGACACTTGCACTTTAGCTAAGGATGTGATTTAGTTCTCTCATGTCTATGGAGATAAATGCCCCTAAAGACTATCAACAAAAAAAGAAAAAATACCCGACATAATTACGATAAACGGAAACGGAACAGTAGCTGTAATCTTTACTTAAAAAAAAACACTAAACAGGCTAGACATAAAAGATTTCTCAGATGTAGGAGTGTCAAACGGAAATGATAATTTCTTTAATGGTTTTCCGCAAAAAGTGCTACGATAATGATGAATTTTTAGAACCGAATATCAGCTGATTGCGTTTACAACGTTAAGATTATGATAAGTTTATTTTTAAAACTGACAGTACATACCTGAGCTAATTATAGGTAATGGCTCATCACAATAATGTTCACATTTTTTTATGGTGTTGTTTATTCTGAATAAAAAATCACCGTGAAAACTAAGCTGATGTGAACGTTAAGTTTTTTTTTACTATCGATGGGCACGTGTTATGTGTGGTGTCGGATGTAAAAGAGTAGCACCATCCCATCACTTCCCGTTGGTGTCGTAGGAGGCGATTAAGGGACTCAGAAAAGAATGGGCAGCAGAAAAGCCCCCCCCCTTCTCCATTTGAGGGAGGCCTATGTCCAGCAGTGGATGTCCTTCGGCTGATATGATGATGATGATGATGATGATGATGACGCACGTCTTTGACCACTATCTCACCAGGTGGTAAGCGATGGTGTGACTGAAAACAAAAGCCGGTTTATGGATTTCAACAAGAAGATTTTGAAACAGCCTTGTAATGAAAACAAAGCGAAAATAGAAACTGATCGATTTCTATATTATGACGATACACCCGTGAGAACATCTTACTGCAAACACGATGGACACATACATGCCTCTAATTGACTGCGAAGTTCGTTTACTTCGTTAGGTCCAGTTATGAACTGTACTTGTGTGGTTGCATGCACAGTCTGTACAATCTAATTGGAAATAAATAATGCAATGTTTTATTACTGTCACCGTAAAATTGTAGACTCCTAAAGATTGTAATAAATCTTTATTAGAATATGATTTTTCGATATATTAAGAAAAAAATGTTTTTATACAATAAATCCCATCCAAATTAAATAGTTTCCAATATATACGTGTCTTATTAAGAAAAAATAATAGTTTATTAATTATTTTTTTTTGATATTTTACAATCTTACGGTGTTTTCAATTTTCCGGTGACATGACTACAAAAGCAACTAGCCAATAGTAAGGCTGGAAGTGGAACATAAGTTCCACTTAAGTGAAATGGGAAAGACCAAAAGATCCTTCAAATAAAAAAAAATACTCGATGATTACAGCAAATACAAACCAATAAAGACGAGCCTTAAACGAAAATTACTGTAAAAAAATCATATTGTTATAAAATTGCTTGCCCTGGTAAAGATAACTATTCTGATTCAGTTAAAACGATGGCTCTTACAGCTTTTGTTCTATATGAGAGCGCCCTCTAACGAGTTCCAGAGGTACCAGTGTCTATTGAATCCGTGGCTGAAGGCACAGATAATACTCGTGTAATACATCTAAAGGTAACCTGTTGACAGAAACTGCGTCGAGATGGCGCGCGAAGCCTAGATTAGAAAAACAGCTGGAATATTATTGTATGCTAGTTTGTGTTTTCGGTATGGTTTCAACCATCGATTGCCGTATTAGTTTAACCAACTGTGATAGAAATACAGTTATTTATTCAAAACTGACAGCTTATTTTACCGCTGAATTTTACCGTATTGATATATATATGGAATAAAAAATAGGTACAATAATAAAAAATGTCTTCATGTTTTTAATCTGGGTGTGAACTTAAATCATGTTTTGTAACAACGTGGAAACTATTTGTTATGATATGTAGTTCTCCAGACATTAATTACTTTCATCATATCAGCCAAAAGACGTCCACTGCTGGATATAGGTCTCCCCCAAAGGGAGGGGGGGGGGGTTGCCATAATCGCCACGCTTGGTAGGCGGGTTGGCGATCGCTGTGTAGCTGTTGCAATGCACAGATAATGCTGCTTCCCATTCTCTGGTGAGTCCCTTAGTCGCCTCTTACGACACCCACGGGAAGTGATGGGATGGTGCTATTCTTTTACGTCCAAGAACAACAAATTCATTACTTTGTTGATCTTAAAATGCGTCCTTCTAAGAGTGACGATTTTTGATGTAAAATTATTGTATTTGGACATAATATGCAAAAAAAAAAAAAACTTTTTAAGCAAAACATTGCCCCACACTAGGATTGCTCCTGTATTGGGGGTGCGTTTACAAACATACAAAGTCACATACAGTCAGACCCGGAACAACTATCTGTAGGCCATACACATATTTGTTCCGTACGGGAATCGAACCGCGACACGCAGCGCAGTAGTCAATCGCTCAACCACTGCGGCAACTGTGCGGTCAAATTTCAGCATTCTAAGTTTTAATTTCAGGATTTTTCTTGCATCGTGGGCGCATGCATCTACCTACAGACACAAAAAAATCAAACTTCCTCAGATTTCCAGTCGGGACAACAGACGGTCCACCGTTTAGACACGTATTTGTTACGTGCGGGAATCGAACCCGCGTCACGTACCGCTGAAAGTCAAGACTCAAGGCGGCCACTGCGCCAATCTAACCGTCTGGCAATTCGGACACTTTTAGATTCCGTAATTGTAAAAGACCATTTTTATTTTCATTTGTAAGAGACATTGCAGTAAACTGTCCAAGTAAAAGAATTTGTATTTCCTAGCATTGTCACTAACTAAATAATATTCTTTAGCGAAGTTGTAACAAGTTCCTTTCCAATCTAACTTTTCGTTTATCGTGCAATCCATTATTTTTGTTTAAGAATGCGAAGATTTTGTAAATTACGTACAGCTACGGGCGAAATAATTGCCAAAGTTGTTCCGCTTCATTTGGATGTAGATAATGGAAATTATGCTTAGGTACCTACCGGGTTTGTAGCAATTTTGAGTGCAAATCCATTTCTCCAAACCACTTGGAATTAAACATCAGTACTCTAATTCTGTAAAAGAATAAAACCTTTATATTTTTTTTACGCTTTTATTTTAATTGTGACCTGTTCTGTCACTGCATAGCATTATCAGGCTTTAATGCTCCTACTGCTGTGATTCAGGCCTCCTCTCCGTAAGAGGAAGTGGGTTGCAATCCAGCACGAGGGTCCACTAGGGATTGATGGACATCACTATGTTTCTTAAATTATTGGTTCTAGGATATGCCACTTTCCTCACGGAGATTTTTATTGTTAGTTACCAAGATTGAAGACGGTGATAATGCATTGTTTTTTAAATTGAAATACGTGGTAGGTTAATCTAGGTAATACAAAGTCAAAGCGCTTATTTCAATTAGGCCATTAAACGGCACTTTTGAACGTCGTGTCTATCGGTTTTTGCAAATTACCAAAATGGTTCTGGGAGGTTTTAGTCATAATTGTCTCAAAGTCAAAGTCAAAACGTTTATTTCAATTAGGCACTTTTGAACGTTTCATTCGAACGAGTCATTTACACAGTTCAGTAAAATAATAGTATTAAATTAATAAAGTGACCCTACTGTCCATTCGGAAAGGTAGATTCTAATGGAGAAAAACAATATTTGGTATACAAAAATTGATTTAATATTATGTGAAGACGATGCACCCAGAGTATGCTACTTATAGAAATAAAGTATTACCAGCAGAGGTAAACTTATTCATTTTCTAAATAAATCTAGGTAATTGGTACTCACATATTTACAAATATTGGAACCGTTAATTAAACAGTGTGTAAGTTAACAGAAAAAAATAAAAACACAACAAAGAAATAGTATATCTATAAATTTAATACATAAATCGACCAGTTTGATTTTGTGTACACCCTTGATTGTCCTATGGAGCAGGACCAGCACGTTTCCAAGCATTCTTAACCTGAATGTAATCTTCTAAATTGTGATATGCTTGTTTACAAAGTGTGCTTTTAACATAAGTTTTAAATTTTCCTTCATTTAGTTTTAATAAAAACAAGAAGAACACTCCTGAGTTCTTCTTGTTTTCGCGTTGACTCGACATTAGGGTGACAGTAGTTTATTTTGGTGCTATTGGTCATGACTTTGGTTTTAGCCCGATTTTTGTTTTATAGTCATTTACGACACTATTGACGACACGATTGGCGCAGTGGTTGAGCGATTGACTGCTGCGGCGCGTGTCGCGGGTTCGATTCCCGCACGGAACAAATATTTGTATGGCCTACAGATAGTTGTTCCGGGTCTGGCTGTTTGTGTAAAGTGTGAATTTGTATGTTTGTAAACGCACCCACGATACAGGAGAAATTCCTAGTGTGGGGCAACGTTTTTAAAAGGAGAAAAAAAAAATAAGTATCGATCGACCCATCAATCTATTAGCTTGCCAATCATGTTTTCTCATCTAACTAGCATTAGGCTTCTGGTTGTTCGTTCTCCATAAAAATCTTTTGCATTATATTTAATACTCTACTTTCTAATTTAGTACTTTAAATACTTACTACACAATAATAAAAAAAAAACTCATAAAAAGTATAAATAACAATCGATCGCTATGTGATCCTAAGAATCAAGGCAAACGCACCGAGAACAATATACACCTGTCCTTTTCTTATGGCCGTGAGTCTGGATCATTTATTAGTTGATTCATATTAGAATACACCTGCCCGTCTGCAGATACACCTCATGAATCACTCCGTGCATTAGTGAAAACCATATGAAAATCAATTCGGTAGTTTTTGAGACTATCTTGTTCAAATAGACAAATAAATAGACGCGGCATGATGTGCAGTGTTTTTTTAAAGCGGCTACAGAAATATATAAATCACCGGAAAATTGCAGACTCCTTAAGATTGTAATAAATCTTTCTTAGATTATAATTCCTTGATAAATTATTACCAAATCGTTTTGTATACGATAAATCCCACACAAATTCAATAGTTACTAATATAACAGTGTCTTATCAAGAAAAAATAGTTTACAATTTCAAGCGATATTTTACAATCTTACGGTGTTTGCAATTGTCCGGTGACATATACACTCTATGAAAATTTCAACTTCTACTGTCTACTTATTACGGTTCATGAGATACTGCCCGCTGACAGACAGTCGGACGAACAGCGGAGGTTTATTTATAAGGTTTCCTAAGGTACAGAACCATAAAAATCAAACACTTAAAAGTTAGATATCATCTAAAGCTATGGTCCTAAGAATCAAGACAAACGAACGGAGAACAATATACACCTGCCCTTTTATAATGGCCGTGAGTCTGGATCATTTATCAGTTAATACGTATTAGAATACACCTGTCCCTCTGCAGATGTAATCGTATTGCGGTCAGTTCCTACCTGACGAGTTGGGTTAGAAAAAACGTCGTTCCAAAATATTTGTGAATGGGTACGATAGAGATGTTTGTGCAGCTAGAAGGCGTTTTTGTTTACAATTACCACCTAGTGTGTACGGTTGTACAGTCAGTTACCATAATTACCTATGCATAAATGTTTGAGATTATTTTATATTTTATTTACTTTGCTGAAATGGTAAAAATATAAAAGTATTGTAAAATTCTATCGATTCGTATTCTAAAACTTCTCAAACATTTATGCAAAGGTGGGTCAGCTAATTGTGGTAACTGACTGTATATATTTTGGGACTGAGGGCGGATTGTTTAATAGTCAGATAACTTTTATCTGAGGAATGACAATTCAAAAGTGCCTGTAATGGTTTAATTGAAATAAATGCTTTGAGTTTTTTTTTAAAGCTTTTGTGAAGTATGTTAAATCGCCATTTTTATTTTTTAAATAATATTTAAAAATAAAAATTTAAAAACAAAAATATGATGAGTCTTGATAATTTGTGTAGGTATTTAGTATCAAACTACCAGAAAATCAAATTAAACGTCTATTATTTTGATAGCCTCGTTTGTCTGGGGGTGACAGCGCTTCTGCATGAGCATGAAGTTCGATTCGCGGGTCGTTTTAGTTTATGGGTTTTGCCATCTAGAATTTCTCAGTAGTAATCTGGCGTTTGAATACAATTCTGGCTGATGAAGTGATGACAATAGGCTCGCTCCCTGTAACATGTGACAAACCAGGGAAATGTGAGCATAACAGATAACAATGGGCACGCATCTGCGTAACCCTTCGGAGAATAGAGGCGTGATATTCTTACTACATAACAAATGCGAAAATTTTGATGCATTGATTGTAACTCAATCACGACAAAACGGCTGAACGAATCTGGGTGAAATTTGGGGCAGAGATAGATTATAGTCTAGAGTAGCACATAGACTGTTTATATTCCCTTGGTATAATATCCGACATTCAAGCAGGCTATAATTTCTTATTAAATTATTTAGCAATTTAACTTACACATTCAAGTTACTACAACAATAATTAATTTCACAAATCGAGCATACTCAGCGAATTGCTTTTTCTAACCTGTTTGATTCGAGGTTGTTAATAGCTGCGCATGATTTGCAGAATAAGAACTTTTGTGCTTGAAACGAGATCGAGTTGTATAGGCTTAATGTGAAGTTTTTGATTTTTTGCTGTCGGTCTGACTTTATTGGGAACCTTATAGAAGCCAACAGTCACGATTTTGTTTATATTTCTTGGCATTATTAAAAAAAGTTGGGCTTGATAATAAATCAAAAAGCATATCAATTATTACCTGGGACTTGAACATAGCTGACGGGCAAAATGTGGGCATTCTTAATTCTAGATGTATTTAGAATGACCACATTTTGCCCACATAAATCATGTCCACTACAACTATTTTCTTAATGTGCCTCGGCAGACTTCGTGTTACGTCAGTCGTCGGATTTCTATAAGAAATAGAATAGAAAATAGTTGCACTGAAATTCCACGACCGACAAAACACGAAGTTTGCCGAAAGCCATTAAGCCATTAAAATAGTTCTACTGTACCTGCTTATACCAACGACGAATAAAGCGTGGTGATGAATACATTATTGATTTGACACAGAATTGGCGATCCGTGCTATTCAGGGTTTCATAATAAACACGGTAATCACCGCCACCGCGAGCATACTCTATGCGAATTTGTTTTGCAAACATTCGTTGCACGAGCTTTTGTTTCTCGACGAACATTCATTTGCGAATCAAACAGTTTGACAAGTAGATCATCATCATGTTTCTGCCCTTGTCCGATGTTACTAAGGGTTGTCGCAATTTATTTATTTAGGAAGGAACATACTTAGGTTAGGCTCCCATTTCCTAAGCCAGGACATGGTCTACCCGTGTGATAAATTCCATCTAAATCCTTCAGCCTTTACGGCATGGAAAGATAAACGGACAGACAAGAAGAGTTACTTTCACATTTATAATATTGGTATGGATTCCGTCCGAGCTTGTTGTGTAACAAAAGCTCACATTACGAACAGTTTGCGAACATATTCGCAAAGTGAATGCCCGCGTTGAGTAGCGTCCTTAAAAGGCAATAATGGGATGACGTCAAACTCAGTGGCGTCCAGCTGTCTGCGAATACATAATCTGCAATGACCAATCCGATTGGCGAGCTTTTCCGCAGTGAATATTTAGTCTCTTTAAAACGTTAATTTTAGCGGTCATTGACAGGCCGATGTGCAGCAAGGGATAATTATAGACTGATAAAATTAAATCTTCTGAATAACTTGGAAACAAAGAAAATTCATTATAAAACAGTAGTTTATTCAAATTAGACGTGACCGTTATAAAGGCAGTCCCCAAAACGCCTGCCCGCCACCACTTCTTAGTGCAAAATTAATACAGAAGTAAAATTCATAATATTTAAATACTTTAGTTTGTTTAAAACTCTGTGTTTACCTATGTTTATTAAGGACAATCTCATTAAATACCGGACGGATTACGAAAGTTTTAAGGTTCCTTTTGCTTGCTTTTTATCCCGATAAATGTTCTTGTGACATAGGGCTGAGAAGCTAAGCTCAGGGAAATCTAGAATTTAAACTATGATTACTTAACAGTACGTACTCGGAGTCTCTTTTTTCAGTATATCTTTGTCTAAAATGCTGTGATGGTATGTTTGTTGTGTTTATTCAAATGAAGCCAAAAAGGGACCGTTTTTATTTAATAAGAAACAACGTTAACCTTGTATTGCTTCTCATTATTTTATAGCTTACAGAAAATATCTTCAGATCTCCGATTTTTTACAAGGAAAAAATCTCTTAAAGTTTTATCAGATTATTTAACTTAATTAGTAACATGATAATATAGTATCTCCAGTTTTATATCGTTTTATTGTATTGACGTCGTACGATCGTACTGGCCACACAGCTCGTAAAAACGTATAAACGGGCGAGTCTCACGATCAAAACAGTTTCATTGAGTGTTCGCTTAATTGCAATAATATTAACATGCCGATCGAGCGGCAACATGTGTGAGATATAACTGTTATTTAAATATATCGGCTTATTTTGTTCGACTCAATGGTTCAGTGGTTACAAGCGTAAATGTTGAGCTTGGAGTCTTAGGTTAGGCAAAGTGCTATTATTCCATTTTCAGAAGAACTCTATTTATCTATTATGATTTGGTTTCCGCACTAAATCCTTGTGGTGGATCATTGGACGTGGGCCATGGCGGCCGTAAGCAAGCCAGCAGACTAGGCTTCCAAATTTGTGCAGGATGTGTGTTAAGGAATTCGGCGGTCTCCACGCGCAGAAAAATGTCCGTTATAATATAACTATCGTGTGCAAGTGTTTTTTTTTTTTTAAATGCCAGGGTTGCGGAATTTGTTCGAAAGAGTCTCCGCGGCCCTGGAACGCAAAGGGCTTTAGAAGGAACACGGATGGGTTTTAGTCAGTAAGAGTCTGACACGCCCTTTCGCTCCACCTAGAGCGGAAGAAGTCATTTGATGACTTCCATTACTATAAAAAAAAGTGTTTTTTTAAGAGCTGCTCTCTTAAAAAAACACTTTGTGATAGTCTCCATCACTAAGTACCTACAGGCTGTCTCTATATAGTTGCTGCAGGATCAGGGATAGGAGAGGAGTAGCACAATGGGATCGGGTCTGAAAGTCACCGTGCCAGATTCCCTTCAAGCCACTTCATCAGCCACAGAAGAGCTCAAAATCAGTAGTAATCGTGCCCGGTTACTGATCCTAGGTTCGCCCCATTACCATGAGACTTAAACATAACCGGCAAAAAAGTCCTTTCCTCTGCTTATCTCTATGAAGTACATGGGCGTGATGGTATAATGTTATAAACCAGCTAGATAGATCACTATGTAAACTATCGTGAACCCTCAGTTATATTAACAATGTTTACGCTTTTCTTTACTTGTTTAGGGCGTAATAGGTAAGTCGATCGCTACACGAAGAATTTGTGAGTCATCATCGTACCTAGCCTTTTCCCGACTGTATTGGGGTCGGCTTCCAGTCAAATTCAGCTAAATACCAGTATCTTACGTGGAGCAGCTGCCTACCAGACCTCCACAACATACACACTGGGTAACACAGTCCTTTTGGGCAAGACGAGACAGATTTTCTGGTGTCTGACAATCCGTAACGACTGCCAAAGATCTACAAATGACTATGATCTATGAATGCTTTCCGAGGCACGGAGGAGTTTTGGTATGTTAAGATGGTCACCCATCCACAGACCTACCTCGGCAAGCGTTGCTTAACCTTGAAGATCGACCCGTGCAGCAGTTATTAGTTAGCCTCACGAAGAATTTGTTAGTATGGTATCGAAAACTTTTGAATAATCAATAACATTGAAACATTACAAAAGTAATTTCTGTTGATTTATTCGTATTTCAATTTACAGATAAATTCGTAAAGAAAATGTTCGAAACAAAACAAAAGTTTATCTCAATACTTCAGCCGAGTAGGTATGTTGTTCAATTAAAACTTCGGAACGATGTTTTATTTACAGAAATCTCGTTCAATCTGGAACAAAAGAGAGTGATCTTTGACGATTTCCATTTCATTCTAAGGTTTACAGCTAACAACTTCTGTCTAACGACTTTTGGGAGTTCGCGAAAAAATGCTACGCGGCCGCTACGAAAAAGCGTAGCGCTACGTCCCAAGATATTAGGTGGAATAATGTAGCCATTCGCTCGTAGCAAATTAACGAGCAGCACCATAATTGTGAACCGATATTTTTAACAGTAACGGTTTATGTGCGGTAAAACAAATAAAACGAAAAAGTCTTAAAAGAAAAAATCGTCGTAGCATCTAAACAACTCGTACCGCGGCACAGGTAGTTTTACGTGTGCTTATTTTCAATTTACTTTTCAGAACCCCGCATTTACACTTAATTCAATTAAAACGTGCACACAGCGTTTGGGGGCGTGCTTCAGTAAAAACAGCTTTTGACAGCGCGGCTTCGGAGCTTATGCGAAAATTTATAGAAAATTGCATGAAACACGCGTTGCGCCCATAGGGTGCGCGGGAAACGTTCGGGGGGTGTATATTTAGAAATGCTTCTAGCCGCCAGCCGGCAGTCCACGCTTGGCGCGCGGTCCGAGCGCACGCGTCCCGTCTTCCCCTCTCGCTATCGCATCGTACCCGATTCCGTAATTAACATAAATTGAAATTAATTAATAGAGCATTACTGGTGTGTTGTGTGCCCTGAACTGGATTTGATCGTGCCCTGTGCTACCCTGTGGACTATTAGAATTATTTTCCCGGTTTTCAGTGACTGTATGATTATTTGATAACTGCTCGCATCTTTAACGTGACTGGACTTTTATTGAAAATTAACAATTTCTTCGATACAAGGTATGGAATACAATTGATTTTAATTTTTAATTGTACAGTAAACCCTTTCTGGGTATTGCAGACTATAATTAAGTGATAGGACTTTAATTTACTGGTCGTCAACACTTACAACAATGTTTAAAATGGGAAGATAATATTTTAGTTTTTGTATGTTTGAAATTAGATAACTCAGCATAATATTCTTGTTCATAAAAATGATTGTTAACAAAAGTACTTTTGTTAACAATCATAGACAGCATTAAAATGTGTCCATTAACTTGAACTTAAGGCAGATATTGTAAAATATGTGAACAGCAAAAAATAAACAAACATCATAAAAGCTTGTTTAACTGCAATTTTAAACGAAAACATAATTGAAATCTGTTTTCAAATGGAACGCCTTTAGAATTTCCCATTACTTAAGACACGAATAAAAATTAAATATATAATTAAAAATAATTTACCTCTAATGACATCTATAGCTTTGTCACATAAATATGACACATTTGTAAACACGGAAATATTAGAAAAAGAAATATGACAGCTATTCTGAATGGGTTAATAAACACCGCTTTGATAGTTTTCATGATGATAAAATAAGTCAGTTTTATTCAAAAATCAACCCAGTTTCATGTAAATTCGAATAGCTTTAATATTTTATCGTATAAAGTAACGGTTTGTTTAGTATTCTGTGCGATAACAAACGATGCAGATGTATATTTAACGTCTCAATAAGTAGTCCAGCCATCAAGTATTGATGAGTTATTGTCAATGATAAGACTTATCTCTGTACACTATATATTTCCTTTAATCATGACATCTTATACCGGTTGGTTTGATTTATTAAAGTTTAGTTTCTATTATTATATTTTGTTTGTGTTGTTAGAAGTAAGATTCCGGAATTAAATGTCCCATTGTGTCTTTGATGAAAAACTTTCTGAAATTGAGTTTGAACTTTGTCTGAATTTAGAATGGGATTACACGTCGTAGAAAACTTTTGCTTTGTTAGTAGATACTGATTTTGTTATTTGGACACTGTTGGCGAAAATTTCGCTCTGAGATATCTGATTTCCTAAAACATCCAATTACCTCTCTTAGGTTTCAAAGTTCAAACGTGATATTTTCAAATAACTAACAGCCAGAATTTGCTTCGACCGCGCGATACCCTCTCAAAGGCCACTATTTGTTTAATAGCGAATCTTTAACATGTTAAAACGGCTTCTCGGTCAGTGAGCTGCTCAGGTGGTTCCCGTCAGGAATTTCCACTTTGCAAACGTTAGCAGCCGGAAATATTCAACATGCAAAGTACTGCAGAGCTTTGACTAGAGTTAAGATAACCAACAGATTATGGGAGCACTTGCGCTGTTTACGTTTTAGATGGTCCGTAATGATGAATTTTTTACGGTTTAGGAATTTTTGATGTAAATTGGTAAAGTGGATTGGGTTTTGTTTTAATATTTTTGTGATTTTATATGGACTAAGACATTCGACTTTGAAAGTTTTTTCCTGTGTATTTATGTATATTTCTACCTCTATAATATTAATTTAGTAGTAAAATGTTTCGTGCGGTTTTTTAAATGGTTTAAATAAATAAATATCACTTTATTTATAGTACCATGTACTGATAGCAAGTAACTTATAAAATATCATTTAACGATGTTTTCACCAAGGCTAAATAAATCCATGAACACCAAATCACGCGAAGGGATAACCTCACCGAACGGAACATAAATAACTGAATAGAAGTATGTGGCCCCTCTTTACTATTGAGTATAGCCTTTCGACA
Organism: Mamestra configurata; assembly: GCA_002192655.3. Taxonomy (NCBI): domain Eukaryota; kingdom Metazoa; phylum Arthropoda; class Insecta; order Lepidoptera; family Noctuidae; genus Mamestra; species Mamestra configurata. The sequence goes on along the minus strand of NDFZ01005441.1, from coordinate 223,887 downwards.
CAACTTCTGGAGCAAAAAATCGTTGGGAGCGTAGCATTTCACTCGACGATTTGTTATTTCTTCGAGTAGCTTTCATGTTTGCCGCAGCCCCAAAAAGTATACAAATAAAATATTATTTGCAGAAAATCTAGTTTTGGATTCAGTTTTGAAGGGGTGAACTGAAATAAATAGCGGATTATTCTAAACATTTCCTACATAAGAATTTCTTTCGATGACTATATTATTATTTTGTATTATGAATATTTTATTTAAAATAAGTTGCTTTATGATGAAGTTCTGACTACTTTTGACACACTTTTGGGGTCAGTTTACACTGAAGTGCCAATTTCTTCCATAATATTCAAATTAAGTTCCAAAAATATGATGTAGCAATAAAATCCTACATAATTTATGTAGAGCGAAACGTTATTAGCAACCAAGTGTGAATTAATGAAACTTTAAATTTAATTAAGTACTTAATTTAATTGCGGTGTTCAAATAATTGTCTACCCTGCTTAAGTTTTTACTTATTAAGGCATGGTTTTTAATGGTCTTACTTAAAACTATTTGTAAGAAGAATAAATATTTTGACAAAATTATATTAATTACAGAAATTCTTCATTTATATTTCTTATTATAAAGTTTATCTAACGGTTGAAACATTGGCTTTTTCTAAAATAAGCCAAATTTAAAAATCTGGAGACAAGAAAATTGATAAGTGGTCGTTAAAACACTTTTACAGAGTTTATGTACTTACAATTTATTTAATCAAATTATTGTTTGAGTAACCACCATTGGTTACTCAAACATGTTCAAATAAAAGCTCAACATTTCGTAATACGTAAGTACACTCAGCGGCAAAATAAAGTACGTTGCACTACGTGTATGTACCTAAGTAATGTGCTTGACAAAAATATTCGACATATCGATACCGACAAACTTTGTCCAGCGTTCATTACAAATCGAAAATTTAATTGTTAAACTCGTTATAGTTGACTCAGTAAATAGGAACCTACTCAGTCAAAATATTTAATGATTATTTAGTATTATACTGCTTATTGTATGCCTGTGGTTAAGTAATATTTGCTTAACAGGTTTCCTATGCAAGAATACATCGACGTGAGATTTAAACTCGATGGGTTTACACCGCACTCTGTTGATTTTGCGTTGTGTCTATTGAATTTACTGCAATTTACGCATGTTCTCCGGCCTCATTAGAAAATCAATCTTTCTAGCCATTTCCCAACTATGTTTGGAGTCGGCTTCCAGTCTTACCGGTTAAGCTGAGTGGGTACCAGGATTTTACGTGGACCGACTGCCGATCTGATCTCCACAACCCAGAAACTGATAATACAATATCCCTTGGCAACCCGTAACGGCTGTCAAAGATCTAAAAATGACGGCAGGTACCAACAGCTTAACGTACTTTTCGAGGCACGGAGAAATTTTGGTGAATTAAGATGGTCACCCATCCACTTAGTGACCTCGACAAGTGTTGCTTAACCTTGGAGATTGACTCGTGTGGCTGTTATTATTAAGACACAAATAAGAATCAGAAATCCTTGATAATCAACAAAAAAAGTTTAAACTTTTTTCTTACGGGGTGACAATTTCTAAACGGTAGATACGACAATTGGTAACCCCATTGCCCTCGACCATTTGAGAACATTTAATTTCCCTTTACCATTTAGAACCCTCTGGAGAATGCAAATTATTGTACCCACTTTGTTACTGCATATTCTCTGTTTTTGCTTCGTTCCCAGACCATTACAATCATAATAGCAACTAGAGTTAAAAACAGTGATATTTTTCCAAAGTACCCGTTGCATTTATAACCTAGTAGTCTAATAACTGCAATTTCAAGTAGGTCATAATAATGCATTGACATCACTGCCGAGGTTTTAAAAATGCATATGTCATTATAGGTAACTACCTACAAGTTTTTACTCCACACACTTAACAACACTAGGAAAGAACTTTTACAAGCGGTGGCTATAAATTTTTGAGCGGACTGTACTATGAACGTCAATAAAAAAAAAACAAGTTCTTAATTTAAATACTTATAAAAGGAACCTTCGTCGTCCTAATTAAGACTAATACTGGCATATAAAAAGTTGTATGTCCAGTATGTTGGGTTGTAAATCGAACTAAGTTAGTTTATAAGAGTACTATTACAGGCAATTAGTCCAGCAGTCGGTTTTCTTTGATGGTATTGGGTAGTAAACAGAAAATTGATCCGGACCGCCCTGGAGATGATGTGTAGTTTTATTTGAATGCACAAAGTATTTCGAGAGTGGATCAATGGCCATCAATCGTGTTCAATTTGGTTTGCTTCAATCGGCTTGTTTGTTGGTCACTTTAGTTGGAGTTTCAGTTTAGTTTACGAGGCAAAGTTTCTGTTTTATTTATATTGCGTTTATCAGTGTACATTTTATGAATGTACTAGCTTTCGCCCGCGACTTCGTCCGCGCATATCCCGTTTTTCCCGTTCCCGTATAGCCCTTAGGCCTTCCTCATAATTGTGGCTATTGTATACAAAATAGTTTTCCAAAATCGACTGGTTGTTCCACAGATTAGCGCGTTCAAACAAACAAACAAACTCTTCAGCTTTATTATATTAGTATAGATAAGTATAGATAATGCAGCAAAGTTACATTAAAGACATGCGTAAATGTACGAACGTCTTACTAAATTATTTTAACAGATCGAGCTAATCACATATAAGCTTACTAAAATTGCGCCTCTTACAAAGAAAAACTCGTTATTACAAACCCTATCAAAACTCCAGCAAAATCAATCAAAATAAAATCACTTTAACATCGCGGCAAACAATTTTCAAAAGGATCTTAAAAATGTACCGCAAACACACGCTACGTATTAAACTTTAAACCGAGCGAACAATATCCGTTCATTATTTACCAGAAGAATGGCTGTTCTGAACAACAGCCTGAGCTCAGCCCGCGGGCAATGAACACCAGGTGTGGCTCAAATAAATAGCCCCACATAGCCCCAACATAGCCCAATACATAGCCACGTTCACTACCAATTATTACGATTAATTGGAAACTAGTCAGAGCCTTTATTTTTGTTTCTGATCGTTATAACTGTAGGAAATAGTCTAATATATATGAGACGTCGCCTCGGGCTATCTTCGGCCTACGGAATATTTTTGTATGCACGTAATTTTTGTGGAGAAAATTACACGGTGTGGAAGCTAATAGTGAGGTTTTAAACAGAAGTACGATCAACAGTGGCACGGAAGTACCCGAACACGATGTATAAATTATAATCTATCAAGTATTTGTATACCTATTATTAGAGGTCTTAAATCAAATCTGTCGAAGATGTACTTAATTGATTGTTTTGACTGGCTAATTGCAATATCATTCCGACACACAGCATTCCTGTAGACTTATAAATTTTGTATTCATAACAACAAATCTTTATTTAAATATAAATTTGATAATAACATTTTAGCTTAGCCGTCAGTCAAAACCAAAGCAATTTCTAAAACTTTATTCAAATATTTGAAAAGTCGATAAAGCTTGCATCTTTAAACCGCGAAACTACATTATAACTAAGCATGTGAGTGACTTATCTAACTACTACTAGGTAAGGTCAAAGTGTATTGACTCGCGTTTATCCTCAGCGTAGGGAGAATAAATGCGGCATGAAAGTTCACAATTTTATTCCATTATCGGACGTTGAGAGAGCCTCTCGCTGGTAACGCAGTTCTCATGTAATCCCAGCTCCACGGAAAGCGTTAAAAGTTCGTCCTACGAAGTTTCTTCGTACATTCATAAACATTTTACTTGTGCAAGTTCCGTGTCGGTTTCAGTAACTCTGTATCACTTGATATTTTACATTTAAAGCACGTGTTTTCCAGTAATATTGTTCTTACTGAATTGTCGTCCTTTAGAGTGTTTGAATCTCAATAATTTATGGTTGTTGAGAGTTTTTGGCCGGGTATTAAGAGTTTTCGGAAGTGTCTACGAGGCTACGGGCGTTTCCAGTTCATGCTCAATCTTTGTGGCCGATCTTTAATGGGCCACTGCATTAGGGGAGTCTAATAGATATACCTATTCATAAGGATATTGTCTTTTAACTTATATGGTGGAATACGGTTGGCATTGTCGCCCAAAATAATCGCCGTAAAGAGCAGAGACAATAAGTCAAATTCAAAGACCAGTTGTCTTCTTACCGCAATAAGTTTATTTTCCCTGAGATACGAAAAAAGCCAGGTGACTTATATATCCAGTGCGTGCTGCTTTACATCAGTCAATTAAACCGGAATTGCTATTGACTTAACCCTTCAAAGCCATAACATAAAACACGACATCTTACTTTTACGCTTCTAACCCTCAAATAAAGTATTTATTGCACAAAAAACAACGAAAATTCAGGGGTAGAGGGTACTAGGGTAACAAGAAAGTACGAAAAGTTGTCGTATATTATATAATTTGCACACAACTCACGTTCATACGGGGGCACACATGAGCGGTATGAATAAGTTATTCCTAGGCCAGGCCGCACTGTGGCCTATACTTACCCGGACTGCTGGATTTTAATAGTTTATTCCACTTTTCAGACCAAAACTATGTGCAACACGTTTGTGGCTCGTTTAGACATTTATATTCAGGATTTTGCTCTTTGGTTATTTTAGAGCAAAGTTGGGAGGAAGAGGTTTTCAAGTGGATTAGATAAGTTTTGGATTTTTGAGGTGCTCTTTACAATTTTTAGGATTCCGTACCTCAGTCGGCAAAAACGGACACCTTATAGCATCACTTTGTTGTCCATCTGTTGGTCCGTCTGTCAAGACCGTTTTTCTCAGGAACACGTGGAGGAATCAACATGAAATTAATATCAAATTCCCCTTAGAGCAGTGAAAAAATCAAACTTCTAAGTCAACGCAATCTAAAGATAAGGCCGTTTATGTTCCGTTTATGGCGCATGTTTTGACGCTCGATCTAGAGTGATGGAATTTGGCAAGAAGATAGATCTTACAGTGCAAGTACAGGAAAAGTCTGAAATTTGGGAATTTGTCGTTTTATCTCAAAAAAATATATTTTTGCGATAACAAATTTATATTTTCGGTTGAAGAATTGACCGTGACGTACATTGATGTACAGGAGAAAAGTTTTTGGAAGAGTACTTTCTCGGCGTGGTCCAATTTCAATTTGGTGAAGATCTGATGAGGAACTTCGGAGATAGGCAACGGAAGTCCTCAATAAACGATAGCAAATGGACTGGGATTCCTGAAATCTCATGTCTGTATATTGTTTACACCAGTTCATAACATAACATCACGCCGGTACGCTCTGAAGGGGTAAGCACATGTGAACCACTAAAAAGTGAAAAAAGCTTTTTACAAAAAAATACAACTGACTTCCAAATAAAAAACAATACAAAGTATAAAATAACTTTAATTTCGGAAGTCGGTGTCAAAAAACGAAAAACAATAAAAAACATGACTGCCGAAATTAAAATTATTTTATATTTTGTAGTGTTTTTTATTTGGAAGTCAGTTGTATTTTTTTGTAAAAAGTTTTTTTATACGCGATGGCTTGTTTTGGTGAAATACGAACTGGGATATTTTTTTAACTCAATATTGGAAGCATTTCATGTAAAACCCACAAACTTCACCAATTTGTAATATTAAAACTTTTCAAAAAATGCTGTGATTTACTAATTCAATAATGCCATAATTATATAATGTAGGTCAACTAAATTCTCCACTCGTTAAAATATTCATAAATCAAACACAGGATGACCTATTAGCTTCAAGTTACATCGTAAAAATATTAACGATAACATCTTTCGATGTAAACGTCGGGCATTTTGCATAGTAGATGGTCATTGGACACCATTTTGTAAAGTTTGGTCATAAAAGTTGACCCGAACTATGGACTATCGGCTCCTGTCATCTGGCCGTAGGAGGAAACAGAAGTTATGGACGGATTTGGTATGTTATGGTTATGTGGGAGTGGGTCTGATAGAGCGATGGGTTAAATTAATGGAACATACTGTTATGCTACTGATTCCTAAAGAGGTAGAAAAATGTCATCAGAATAGCGCTGCTAAGACTGCTAGCCTGAGGACACGGTGGAGCATACGGTAGAGATCTACCATGCTCAGGCGGAGCACCACCGTGTCTTCGTCGAGGCGATCGGTGGCGCCGACCTCTTGCTTCCGGCCCTGGTTCAATCCATGGCCATGCATGGGAAGCAGTCACCTCCTACTGCGAAACAGTAATATTAGTGAAGGAGGCGGCGGACCGCTTAAGGGAGAAGAAAACCTCATGCCCCAGCCACCACAACAGAAGGAGACGCCCCGGCAGTCAGGAGTCGCATGGCAATTCCCGGCCACCGTAGGCGACGGTCTGCGGACGGCGTTGGGTGGCTCGCCGTCCGATCAGAACCAGGCTTGGGTCGACGGCGCGTTGTGTTCTACGCGCGCCTCAAATTGATGTCAGCATAGTAAAGGGGGCTAGGGCCAGAGCCTGCCAGGGTTGCGGAATTTGTTCGTAAGAGTCACTGCCCAGAGCGGGAGGAGTCATTTGATGATTTCCCATCCATAAAAAAAAACACTGAGTTTTCCTTATTTCTCAACTAGTTAGTTATTATGTGACTCCAGTAAAGTATACTGGCTACGATTTTGATATTTTAACTGAAAAATGCTTAAACCCTTACATGCTCACATCACACTCAAAAGGAAGCAAAGCTGTAATTAGCTCAAAGTTGTGCATACCAGTGGATAGAGCTTTAACAGCCGAGACAGAGTTCGCTGTCGGACTTAGCTTCATTTGAAAGCAACGAACGCCAACATTAGCAGGTAATTTCGCATTTTCACTGGAAAAAATAACAAATCCTATCTAATATTGTAACGCGTAAGTGAGTTTGTTTGTATGTCTCTTCACGTCTAAATTTTGGATGACACTTGGCACACAGGTAGACCATGTCCTAGACGAGGACATAGGGATAATCTCCGACATACACTCAAGCGAAGTCGCGGGCGACAGCTGGTTTTTCATACTCGTATATTAGAGCTCGTGTTAGCAACTAACGTGGAGATAATAAGATAACTCTGACTGGTACAAGCAGGCTTTACAAACATATTCATAAAAATAATCGAACCGCGATATTTTCCAGCAGATTCTAAATTCAAATACTCACAAAAAAAAAAGTTTAATCACTATTTGAAGTAATCATGTGGTCACCTACTTAATTATTTTTGTGAATAAGGTTGTTTCTGTCTGAATTAGTTCGTAGTTATGAAACCCTGAAAAGCCTTGAATCGAACCATAATGCTTCTGTTTTATGGGCCTTTATAATTATAGATTAGAAGGGAAGAGGCCTACGTAGCCTGTATGTAGGTTGGTAAATGAATATGAAGAGGTGTAATTATAGACTCCGTTGGGCTGCTCGGAATCCACAGGGGTTAGCCTATAAATATATTGGCTACCTGCATTTCGCTGTTAAAATGATCGATGTTAAGGTTTCTCTTAGCTTAAGTTACAAGCTATTTATTACTTTTGATTTTATAATTTGTAATTTATTATCCTCGTCTATCCTCTACACCAATTTGTTTGTATTGCATAACTTATGAAGGTAACCCTCAAACAGCGTCGAGTTAACTCGAGTTCCACGAAAATCCACGAACTCAATTCAAAACGGATTAACAATATACGTTACAACACAAAGCTAATTCGATATACGAAAACGATCAAAGAAGTCATAACAAGCAATCAATGGCTTTATTATGAACCACTCGTTTTTCTATTATTGTATTTTTTACCGGGCACAATTGAATAATCGCCGAATATCCTTTTATCATCCCTGAGGGCCGGTAACGACCCGATACGTCAGGGTTAAGGGTGTACGATCAATATTCAATATCCGGATAGAATTCGCCTCTTCCGATCCGGATATACCGGGTATACTAACTAGTTACATGACCGGATTTATCTGTGCCGTACTAGTTAAAAGTAAGTGAAAATATTGATGTATTTTCATGTGTGAAAACCGAATTGACCACCGAGTTTTCCGGCTATCGTACTTTAAAATAACTGTCGTGTCTATCTGTTTTTGCAAAGTACCAAAAAGGTTCTGGGAGGTTCTGGTCATAATTGTCTCAAAGTCAAAGACAAAGTCAAAACGTTTACACTTTTGAACGTCATCATTTACAGTTCAGTAAAATAAAAGTATTAAATGGATAAAGTGACTCTACTGTCCATTCGGAAAGGTAGAAGAACGGACAAGAAACTCCATAGTTACTCTTTTCAAATAATGGTTTTACAAATCTTGGTATACTTACAAAAATTAATTTAATATTATGTGAAGACGATGCACCCAGAGTATGCTACTTATAGGAACAAAGTACCAGCAGAGGTAAACTTATTCATTTTCTAAATAAATTTGGGTAAATGGTACTCACATATTAACAAATATTGAAACCATTACTTAAACAGTGTGTGTGTTAACAGAAAAATAAAAACACAAAAAAGAAACAGTAAATCTATAAAGTTAATACACAAATCAACCAGTTTGATTTTGTCTACACCCTTGATTGTCCCATATTCTCATTCTCTATTGGCAAATTGATGGATCATTGATTTTTTACTACGACGAAGGGCAAGAAGGAGCAAAGAAAAAACCTGTTAAATTATTTATCAAAAATCCGTCGGCCAAAACGCAGTACTCTAAAGCAAATTGAAAGTACAAAGACAACGCAATAACAAATGCAGCAAACGCTATGCAGCTGCAACTGTAAGTGGCCAGCACGATAATAGAGGTAGTTGACCAACAACGCCATTAAGTAATCAATTCCCTTCGCTTACTCACGATAAGCAGTCGACACTTTCTTTTAAATTCTTTCCCAGATTAACTCGCTGACAAATAACTGGAAGGAAAGATTATGCAAACTTCCTACGAAGGTTTGAATACGTAATATCGTATTTTTAGAACGCCAACTAGGGTAATGCGGTAATCGTGTACTTAGGGCTCTGTTGCTATGGGATTTAAGTATTCGATCACCGATTTAGAGGTCGGATATTCAGGGTCAAATATAAGCCTCTGAATTGAAGATGTGAGTGTTGTGATGGAGCTTGCGTTTAGCTATGAACTGTGATAAGCTGAGTTGAATTTATTTATACTTAATAGAGTGCAGTGAACTGACTGACACTAACATAGTTACATGATGAGCATTCTGAAAAGGACACTTGGATAATACGAGTATAATTGCCACTGCCATACAATTAATTATCATTACACAATGATTATATGATTCTAGTCTTCTGTATTTCTTTATCGTAAAAAATAAAGTCGCTGTCTGCCTTTTTCAACTTACTTTATCTAAACCACGCAACGGATTTTGATACGTTTTCCGCTATTAGAAAGAACATTAAATGATGAAGGTTTATACGTATATAATTTACTAGTTTTTTCCCCGCGACTTCGCGCAAATCCCGTTCCCGTATAGCCAATAACCTTCCTCGATAAATGGACTATCCAACACAAAAATATTTTTTTCAATTCCAACCAGTAGTTCCAGAGATTAGCGCGTTCAAACAAACTCTTCAACTTTATTATATAAGTATACGTAGATAAAATAAATATTAAAGATAAGCGTGCGAAGTCAGGGCGAGTTGCTAGTTTCGAAAGATATAGTCTAAGTCTTTATTCCAGTTTATTCCAAAAGTAGGAAGACACAATATAATATGCAACTGATGTAGAGAGATTAAAGTATAATGCTAGCATTAGCCACAGGTTGCCGGTGCATCACCACCGAGGATCGTAACCTAAATTCCCTTCCCTATAACTTCTAGCGGAGATACGAGTCAGGCATAAAAGATACGAGTAGTTCGCATTAGAATAGGACCACAACGTGCGAATTTTATGAAGCTTTTTGTGATATGTAAAGTGGAATACTGCCGTCTAAAGAAAAAGGGGTGCATCCGCCCTTTTGTGAATTGAGCGATGGGTAAGGTCTATGATGGAGCCAACGAGCCCAGAAGGCGCCTGTTTATTCTTGCTTTGAAGCTGGCGGGTCATAGTTGGAGGGAACACGGATGGTAGTAGTTATTTACCTACATATTCGTAATGAGGAAAACAAAACGCATCTCATACCTATTACTTTTTATATTTTTCTAGGAGCTTCCATTCCCTAGTTAAAAGTTTCCGAAAAAACTTCAACTATACAGCCTTTTTGCGTTTTAGTCAGATACGCCCATTTTTCTAACGGCGGCGGATGAATTGCAAATCTATGGTGGTAAGGTTACACCCACGTGTTTAATAAACATGGTAGGTATCGGGAATCGTGATATTTGGTCCGCAATCGCGAATCGTGATCACTATTGTGCGTTGTTATATTATAATTATCTTCAAACGACCGTCATGACTGCCTCGTTGCGGTGGTGGTCAATAGCGTGACTGTTTTGTGATATCCGTGGTTCAATGCCTGGATTACAGTGATACTAGGTTTTAAAAGGCTATTCTTGATCGCATGGCTATATGGTTGCGGACTTTTTCGAAAAAGTCACCGCGGCCCTGGAACGCAAAGGGCTTTAGAAGGAACACGGATGGGTTTTAGTCAGTAAGAGACTGAAACGCCCTTCTGCTGCCACCCAGAGCGGAAGAAGTTATTGATGATTTCCCATCCTTATAAAAAGGATATTTACTATTAAATGACACTTACCCCTGTCTTCAATTCAATTCAAGTTGACTGTAACTGCTTGTCATTTAGTGACATTAATTGAAAGTTTTTTTCCGTTGAGTTCGAGTAGAGAGTCGATTGGAGTGGAGGTAGTTTCCTTCAACAGGACTTAGAATATATAGACTTATTTATTATTACTTAATTGTTTTTGGCAATCTGTGAACGTACTATTCTTGCCTATCCTTTCGGATACGGACGTGATAAACTTTACAATCCGCCTTTCAACTTTGTTATTTTTAAATTCATTAACTGGTCGACGAGATGGCAATAGAGGCCCAGTTAGGAACTGTAACGGAGAGGGATTAGCCATCTGACCCATTTTTGCTCGATGCAGGAATCTGTTACAAAAAATCCCCTCTGCCAACCTCACTCATTGGCTTGAGTGACGCATGCTCTTATATGAATCTAAAACACTGTAATAAAGTTGCAATTTTGTGGCCATTTAGGTTTTTGTTTAGTTGGGGAACCGTTCGTTAATGGGTTGCAGTGTTATGGGGGGACGTGCATGGTTATTAGGTAGTTACTGAAAAATATATGATTTATGTTTTTTATGACCAAGAAAATGACAGCAACGTCGTTATGATTCATGGTTTTAAGATTATTCATTATTTTTTTGCAAAAATTGCTCGGTTTTGGAACCTTAAATCAAAGCCCGTTTAAGAGAATGGTTTTTAAATATGAATTATTTGGGAAAAAATCCTTTATTATCCTTCAAAGTTTCATAATATTTCAAAAACAATATATTAACCTAAAGGCTTTACCTTCAAAATTGTGTACTGAAACGTGCTATTTTTACTTGAGTATCGTCAAGAGCCACGTCCGGTCATAACCTGTAAGGTTTATAGGTCCTACTTGCACAAGTAGCATGTTGCTAGCCCATCGTCTAAGGACAAACCCATAACCCGTTTCCCTTCGGCTGACTTTTATAACTTGCGCATGATAAGCTGCTCCTATGCGATATATTTTTTATTTTTTATACGCTTTCGGTCGCCGTTTTGATCGCAATTTAGGTAATGTATAAGTGTAGCTTAATTTTGATAGTCATAGTGATTTGTTGCTAATTGGTTTTTATTGATTGATTAAGTCCAGTTAATAACGTTTCAAACTATATTTTAATGCCACATTTTGACTGTCTTTCAAGCTAAAATAGACCTTGAGAAAGCTTAACTTAGAAATCGAGGGGCAGTGTTTTATACCAAATGATGATTCGTTGACTTTTCATAAAACGACCTAATATAATTTGGTACAAAAACGTCTATATATAGTATGACTATATTAACCTTACCGAAAGTCTCATTTAAAATCCGTCAAGTCGTTTTATATGTTGCGAGTACAACCAGACAGGCAGAGCTCTCCCCTTTTTATTATAACGTGACTTAGGATGTCGTAACATGCAATACTTTTCGCCTTAATTACAAAATACTAACGCACTGCCATCACTAACTGACTCGTCAGTCTAGCGCCGCTACTGCTCAGAATGAGGTTCTGGGTTTGATTCCTATGTCATGTAAAGTGTTAATCTGGAATTACTCAGTAGCATTCAATTTTAATCCCAGAGAATAATTTGACAGGTGCAAATGTCAAACTACAAATTGAGATAAAAATTCAAATTAGTCTCTGGGATTAGAAAACACACTTTAGAGTATGGATTTGTACCTGGCCGATGGTATTAGGTTCGTCCACTATTACACAGGGCTTACGCATAACTGGAGAAGTGTAGGTGTACTATTCAGACTTCTGAATGATAATACTCGCTCAGCGATGCTCGCTTGGCGGGCAGAATTCAGAACTCACGCCGAGAGACCAACCAGCGGTCATGTCTACCTATAGTGCGGGCCAGAGCAAGTGGTGCGAGTGATCGCCCGTCGCACAAGAGCACTCGCTTATAACCGCGAAAAATATCGGAAGTACACACTCTCTACTCGTCTCTCTCTATTGTACTAAAAGTTTAAATAAATTATGTTTTTTATTGCACTAGCCGTGTAATCCGTATAAATCGAATAGTCGGGAAAATGTTCAGTCGTTGTGAAAATCTTAACATGATCCGACCGAAGTTATCTCGAGTATAATAGGGTCTATACAGACCGACAGATGCGTTCGAACCGAGTTTGTTATGTAACAGGTGTGTATATTTCCTGGAATATGACGTCACTCTATTATGTACGTCTTATATTCCCTGGAATATATCGTCACTCAAAATATTCGATTTTTAAACTGAGAATTCAAAAATAAGGTTTTGTTTCGGAAAACGATGTTGACCAAAAAGTTTTTACGTTAACCGTACTTATGGTTGAAACGTGACTTGAAAACTGAAATATTTTGTTTCTTCGTTCTTCTTGTTGTGTGGACTACCAATTTCTATTATTCAACACTCAAAAAACTTTGGTCTCAAGAATAAAAATGGCGGTTTGACCATGGTTTGACCCATTTTCTATATATGTAAAAGCTTTCAAACTTATTCTACCGATAAAAGTTATCTCACTAGTGAAAAAAACCTTAACTTATATTTATTGTACAAATAGTTAATCTGCGTATTTATCTTTTTCAGGTAAGCTGAATTAAATAAGGAAACCTGTATAGAAAATATTGGTAAGCATTGACTAAGCAACAAATATTAAACCACAGAAGCAATATTCAAATAATATTTGCGTATACACGAATAAATATCATCCATTGTGCTATTAAACTAATGTTTGATGTAATTAGCAACAACACAATCATATCGAATATGAAGCAATAAATAATTAATTATCAATAGTTCGTCGTATAATTGTCATATATTATTCAATGGATAAAGTTATCAAGGGCTGTCAATAGAGCCTACTTGATTAAGTTAAACACCGAACCGAACTTAACGGAACTTGAAACTATTTATTTGTGTTGAAGAATACTTCAAATATTGTCGTATAAACTGTTGTGGTTGGTAACTTACACTTATCCCCGGTTCCTGGAAAATAAAATCGTCCCGTCACAAATTAAACAAAAGTGAGAGGATCAGCTGCTGAAAACTTATTCAACCAATCACAGCTAGATAATCCGCGATTGATATGTCACAATAATTTTGTGATCGTTCGAGAAACTGGGCCTTAGTTTCTAAGACTCGATGAACAGCGATTCTGCTGTCAAGTACCTTAGGAATCGTAGGTGTGCTATAAGTGTTGTGGAATTTGTTCGAAAGAGTCATCGCGGCCCAGAATCTCAAAGGCATTAGGAGAAACACGGATGGGTTTTAGTCAGTAAGAGTCTGACACTCCCTTGCCCCCCTGCCCAGAGTCATTTGATGATTTCCCATCGTAAAAAAAAGGTGTGCTATAGCTATCTACTTCTCTGCCTAACCCTTCAAGGAATACAGACTTGATATTGCTATAAAAAACTTAGTATTTCGAAGCTATTAGTTTTTTCTTATAGAATTGATACAATAAAAAAATCCAATACAAGCATTTGCAAATTATGCCATTAAAAACTTCGCAGACATCTCCTAGACATAAGTTTTGTAAAATAACTAAGTTATTATTTAATAGAAAGCAAGTCCGAATACAAATAAAATAAATTTTAATTTTATCCCTCAAAGTAAAATAATAGGGAATCGGCGTCGGCGTCGGGAACGCTTTCAAACTATATGGTAATCATAATTTTTATTCCAAGTTTGTTCTGAAAGAAAATATTTCAGTTCTCGTTAATTATAATTAATTACTAAGGTTATTACTAGCTTAGTATGAAAACACTTAAGTGTAATGTTTTAGTTCTGTAAAGTATTTTTTAATAATGGTTTCCGAGTTGGTGTTTCCCTTGCCTTTTGAATTTGATATCTCATTAATATAGTTATGATGGTATTCAGAATAAAATAATGGTACGTTTTATTTTTTTTATATTTATTTGGTCTCATTGATTCAGTGCAATACGTCGCCGACCCAACGTAGGAAATAGATTTAAGCAAGATTAACATGTATTTAATTTGTGTATTTTTTATCTATGGGCCTCAGTTGCCTGATAATAAAGAGTTATTATTGATAATTGATTGCTGCCTTCAGCAACCCTTCCATAAACCTGTATGGATACATTTAGGTAAGCTCATTTACTCTTTATTGTCCTTTTCTCACGACTCGTAAGTCCACCTTGTGAAAGGATGTTATTCTGTTTTTTTTATCCGAAACATCGGAGCAGGTGCTTTCTCATGTCTACGCTGACCTTTTTTAATCTTTCTGCTCAATAATTACAGTTCTGACCCAACCGCCATTGCAAAGATTCCAGCTTCAATCCAACTTGGCTGTATCTCCGTATATTGGCACGTGAATTAATTCCGCAATTGCCTTCCTCGGCCTCACCGCGAATCAACACGGTATCAGTAGATATTTGCTGACAGATACGATTCTGCATCAGCACAACGCCGCTGCGCCGCCGCGACTAGCATTATCTCGACCGCAGATCTAGCGTCTGAAACGTTCTTATCCCGCTCTGGTTTCTTCACCACGTATCATTAGTTAATTTATGTTGCTTTCTGTTCAGAATTATGTGGCTAGCGTTATCTATCTGGAGATACTCGTTCGAGCGGCCGCGGGTCGACGTCCTTGCGATCGCATCTCGCTCGACCGCGCCGCAGGTGCAGCGCGTACACCTGCCCGGCCCGCCAACTTACCATAAAATGCGATTCCAACCAACCCCGTTGAAACAAAGCTTCATCTCACTCACACTCGCACAGATAAAAGGGACGGCCGCACAATCACGACCGATATTAACTCAATATACGACGGACGGAACGCGGCCGAACGGAATATCAGTTTTTACCGGCGCAAAAACTATCGGAATTTCAAGTCTGGGTTAGCTGCCGGCCGTAATCACCCGCTCGGGACTTACTTTTAAAACAATATCTCCGCTTTATATTTCATCGAGGCAGGTGTAATTTATGGGATGTTCTCATCCTTTTTTTCTGTGAGTTTTGATTTTTCACTTGCCTTTGCCCCTCGGTAGCATTGATCGTGTTCTCAGAGTTTTGTTTTTCTTCTGTCTACGGTTCGTCTCGGCCGTCTTTCGCGGTGTTTACTCCGGACTTTAGATTGGATTTCGCCGTCTCTTTTTAACATTCTTTCGTGTTGTGCTCGTAGCTAATCGTACAATCAGTTCGACAAATAAAAAATCAATTATAAACAACAATATAGAGTGCAAGATGGAAAACATGGCGGTGCTTGGGGCTTAGTCATTGTGTTGTAGAATTAATAGGCTTCCCAACGGGTCGCAATATCACAACATCGAATCAATAAAGAAGCGTGTCTGTACTGTGAGCCTCTCATTCGGCGAATAACGGTACACTAGATTATTTTTATTACAATCTAAGAGATTTATTATTGCGCTCTCAGGCGCTTCACTCGCGATAACTTAGTTGAAGTTAATAGTAAAAGTTAAAATGTTATGATACTTCTTGAATACAGCAACTATAAAGATATCCTATTAAGTCAGTCATTCTCATTAGCTAGTTTCGCATAAAATCTACCTTATACGTTAATTATCTCCGCTAAGTAAGAAGCTTCGGAGAATTAAACAGCGGGGGCGATATAAGCATACAAATATATACGAGCATATAGAATAATAAAGCGAGGTGTTCTTGACGAGCTCACAGAACTTAATACAAAAGTTACATTATCTAAATAACGGAAGGCCGTACCTTTGCCTACGCATGTTTAATGGAGTGATGTGAAATGCGGCGAGGAGTTTTTAAAAGCAAAGTCACGCCTCGGCTCGATGAACAATACATCTTAATTAAATCGTAACTACGGCGTCAGAACTTACGGCCGTACGTACATAATATATAATTATTTAATTATAAACGTTCCCGCGAGACAATCAATAATTTAAAGCCGCGTACGTTTGCTTTGTAGAGGAAATAGTGGAAATCAAAGTTGAACTAGTGCAGAAGTGTTAATAAGTAATGAATCGGAGCTAACGTGCTATACAAAACAGTCCGATTAAAATAAAATATACGTTGCCAAAAGGACGTTCGTAGTATTTCGGCACATGTCGTGTTAGGTCGGCAGAATAGAAAAATAATTCTCATGTGTCACGACACGGGTGTGAACGTGATGCTCGCAATTCTGATGTTTATAAAGTCGTATAATTAGCGCTAAAGTTATTCACAATTAATTTATTTCAGGGAGGTTTATGTCTACTTTAACGATGTTGGGTAAGTATTATTAAAAATGAGAAGGCTGTAGAAATATTAATAACTTGGGTAATATTTTGGTATCATCTTCATCTTTATGTCGGCTGTTCGTAGGCGATGGTATCAAGCTGTCATCTATGCACTTCTGCGATATCTAAGTCCCACGCGCTAAAAGGTCCGATGAACGTCTTTCTAAGGGAAAATATCTTACAACTATTACCTGAGAAATACGCAACAATTCTCTAAGTTAGAACACGATAGAGTATACGTCAAAACAAATTTACCATTTGTTATACAATGGCCAATTTAGATGCCGTTCCCAAACCCACAAATTAGGATAAATGTACATCTTTAATTCGTTCGCGAAAGCCAGAATTATTTATGGCATAATTATATTAAGTAATTATGGTGCACTGAGATCCGCCAGAGGCGGTGGTTAGGGATTTACAGCGCCACATCACGCTAACAATAGGCCGGACTGGGCTGCATAGTTCGTACTCCGCATTCGTTTTGCTCTTCTTACGTTCCAGCTGTCTAGACGTAATATTTCTAAGCAATATGCAGACATATCGTATAATTTGAAACGGACCATTATCGACCTGTCCGTCTTCCAGCATAAAGTCCTTTTCGGAATGTTTATGCAGGCTCAAATACTCTGTTTGATGTCATCTGATATTTTTTTGAGCGCACGAGAAAGTATTATGAACTTGGCTGCAGCATTTAGTTTGTATTAATGAGTGCTAACAGACCAAGTCCATGCGTCGAGTTCAACCGAATAGATTTTTTTTGTGTGTGACAAAGTTAATGCGAGCCCTAATAGTCATAACTGGAACTCGTTCGGTGCGGGAGAACAAATCAAATAAAAAGCTCTCACTTTGAAGGGAAGTATGTGAGTTTATTAAAACAAAACATGGAGCGCACTCATTTCTAATTCCAGCGAGTCGGCGCCGCTCCTTAACATTCACGGGGCGGTCGCGCGCGGTAGGTGTATTTAATCTGAATTATTCCAAAATGACTGACAGAATGTCTAAGCAACACCCACAAAAAACACAATAAGTTGGCTACCTAAAGGGGAAAAGTTTCGAATAAAGAGAATTCTTTGTTTGGCGAAGAATATTAAAATGGCAGGATGTCTCCGAGTCGTGCCAAGTCGCTGCCGGATCGCGAATATTAACCGCTCGACTCGCTTCTGATTAAAGAGAAGCGATTTTGGACAGGATGACTGATGCGCACGTGATTTCGAGGAATAATGTTGTTTATTAAAATATGGACGGATATTTTAACTTCGTGAAAGGAAGGGCCCGCTTATTACGTGCATACAAATTAGGGTGAGCTCTTAAAATCGAATAAAGTTTAGCCGAGATTTTAAAGCCAGTCACTGATTTATGGAATCTTGTAACATGAATGTAAACTCCTACACTTGGCGGGTTTGAGTAAGAGGAACAAGGAGTTCAGTCGACTAGTCTCGATAAATTTCCGTGGCCCACGTTTGCGTTTGCTGGAAGCGTAATTATCTCGAATTAAGCGAGTCATTACAGGAGCGGCTAACGAAGTCGCTCGTCCCGGCCCGCCGCCGCCGCGTGCCGCCGCCTCATAACCGGAAGGTTCAGTTTCGCCCCCGAATACGGCGACGACTCGAAATCATTAACGCGGTACTGCCGCACACAGAACATTCGGTGCCTATATTTAATTCTCTTCTTGCCGTAATGACCGTCATTGTACATTTCAGATTATATACTAATTAAGTTGCGTGTTCGGATCCTACGACTTTTCTTCGAAGAAGTACGTGGTACATTGTAATTTTGTTGCTTCCAGTGAGCTAATAGTGTAATGTGTCGCGTGAGCGGTGAGACTGGGGACAGACACCTTGCAGCGTGTCTGATCCAGTCCTCAGTGATCATCTAAATATAGAACGCGTGTCGACATGATTGTACTTACTGCGAACGAACCTGTGGTTTGTTCAGCTTATCTGCGGTTGCGCGTTTTTGTTCACACCTGCGGTCATCTCCAGTTATGAGATCTCGGCGCGAAAGTTCCACGCCTCGCACTCCAAATAATTGTGTTTGTTGTCCAACTTTTGGGCAGCCATACTTGTGTGGAGGACATCTAAATGGTTCGTCACTTCCCCATTGTGACTTAATAATGAAAACATTTATTTTTCACAGCTCCACAAAGACGAAACATTTATCTTTCTGGGCATTAACGCGCTAAAATCGTGTCGTGCTACTGTCGCCATAAATCATTATCATCAAACAGTATACCGGGACGCGACGACGTCGGCTTTCATCGGACGCTTTCAATCTGGCCCTCCTTTATTTCATTACAATAAGTAATTCACTCGCCTACCATTCAGTCACTTTTCGGTAAACATTTTCTGAAATTGGCAATAAATTCTCCTCTAAAATATCGCCCGTCGACTGGAACTCAGCCTTTCGTAACAATAGCCTGAGATGTCGTCTTATGAAGATGTTCACTTGGTTTTGTTTGGCGCAACAATAGTTTTATTTAGCTTCGAGCCCACTGCCCACACGCCTCGACTAATGGTCAGGATTGTATGAAGATGTAAAAATGAATAGCCTATCTTATAAAGGGCTAATAATAAGTTCTCATGCGTCTGCGATCGACGCTATTGTTGTGTTATTTTTTGTGTGCGTGTGGATGGTAGTGTATAATGGGGTAGGTGTCAATCGCGGCCGAGGCGAGGTAGGCAGGTGGAGTCCGAGGCTCGCCGAGAAATAAAAATGCTCATAATTTCATTCTGCAGCTGCCCGTCAAGCGAGCATCGATTCGAACCGGGCCGAGACCCGACCGTCCTTTTATATTTGTACCGAATTCCACAAAAATGTTACAGACAATCATTATTTTTAATTTGTACATATTCAGTTACGCGTATCGTTCATAATGTTAAGTAATTAAATGGTTTAGCGTGCCCTCGCTAAACTGATACATATGTAGGTCGGTGTCACAAACCGCAGCTATTTCACGTTCGTGAAACTGTTCCGTATTTTCTATAATAGTCGGTTCGATAGTTTAAAATTAATCCTGATTTAGATTAGACTGTGTCTATACTTGGCTTGAATTGGATAGGCCTTTAAATTGTTCTATTATTGTTATTTATTCTATTAAAAGCAACGTAGCCTACCTAGACACAAACAAAACAACAGCAAAAATGCCTACTTTTTTACCAACTCAGTCGATATACTAACTCCAAAATTTTGGAGATAAATAAAAAAAGACAAGTTAAACTATTATAAATAATAATAAGAAGAAATAATAATTAAGTTACTGAAGAAATAATATTAAAGCTACTGTTTAATTGACCTTAAAAGCTTTCAATCAGAACTATCAGTTTACATTTAACTCGTTGTCAGAGTAGCTAAATATAATTTCATTTACAATTTTATTAAACCTCGCCGAGCAATTTGGAAACTTTATCAAATTACCTAAAATATTATACGAACAATATTTTATTTAGTTAGTGGACCCATTACATAGAAAATCACAAATAAATTGAAGTTAGTAGAGGTGAACCGAGCGAACCCGAAATCAATTCTACGATTAATTAATCAACATCAGACACTTTTAGTAATTTTGTTTCAACAGTGCTCGCACGTATGAATAACGCACCCGTTAGCGAATGTTAATTAAATCTTAATAAAAAGACGCGTGTACTCGACTGAAGGGGGAATACTTAATGTTTAGATAAAGGAAAATATGGGTTCGCGTCTTTATGTTATGGTTTATGAGTACAGCGAAGTTTTCAAACCGCCCCGGGCCACGTCGTGATAGGACTAATGTGTAGGTAAAACCGACGGAATTACCTACAATCTCAGTTTAGTCAAACATAACTACAATATTGATTTTGGTGCTTTACGTTTCTCTAACATATTCGAAACAATATTGGATATATGATATTGTTTGCTCACGCTTGGTAACAGAGCACATGATTACCTACATCAACGTGTGCACATAGTCAATTCAAATTAGTCGTTATTATGTATAACTTTTCATTGTGACCGACGCGCTTGAGAGCTTATCCGTATAATTATACATTAGGCCGCTAAACAGGGCCGTTAAATATTAATTTATGTGTGGCGTCGTTTGCACAATCTCATGGTATCAATTAAACCCGCCCACGTATCTCCAAAACTCTAGAGTCTATTCCCCGATCAATTTGCTTTATCTATGGATGGCTCTTATCGTCGAATAAAATATTTACAGCACAATAAAGGCGTCCTCCCCGCAATAATAAAGCTAATAACTACGATAGTGAAATTTATGAACGCCAACGCTAAGTCCATCGTTATTTTTGTAGGTGAATTTAAGTTATCTATTGTATACCATAACTTAATATGTTATAACAATTTAGAAATTTTTGGAAAGCCCCAAAACAATGCTAAAATTTAGTTTTAAATAAACAATCCCGAACAAATAAACCTCTTAATGTAGTATTAGGATATCGATAGACATAATTAAAAAAAAAGATACCAAACAATTCGCTTTGCGCGGTATTTCATTTATAGTTTGCGCCTCTTATTGATATTCCTTGCACATCGGACGAGATATCAGCGGGGGTGTAAAACTTTACGTGAGTGTGAGTAGAGGGCGCGAGTGACAGCGATTCGCGGATCGCGAAACCGCGAAACCGCCCCGGGCGACATCTATATACGGGGCGGTATGGAGTTGATTGCTAACAAGTGAACCACAGAGGCGGTAAATGTTTGCCAACGTTAATATTAATTTACAATCCCCTTTAGATACCTAAATATGTATATCATATATGTACTTATTGAGCTTTACAAGTGACTTCGCCCGCGTGAAATTCTAAAATCATACGTACTGTGATCAATAGTATTTTTTGTCAGAAACCAGGTCATGATATGATTTAAAAAACAGACAAAAGTACTTTCAAAATTAGTTGAATTTCAAAATATTCTCATACACATGAGAGTTTACAAAATACGCACCACTTTTATTACCCACTTAATATTTTATTGAAAACCACTAAGTTTTAAGTTTGATCTTTGATAAGAACATGATCTAATGTAAGATAAACAGTATTTGGTCATTGGGATTTTATTACCAATCAATGCGTAGTTTTAAAGTCGTCACGGTTCTGTAAATAAAAACAAACAATTAACATATTGGGTTTTTATTGGTGAAGCGAAAGTTTTTATTTTCATTTTGTTTATATTTTCAGTTGCGTCATTAAAGTTTCCATTGTTTGATAACCAGTCTTATAGACTGAGATCCCAGTTACTTATTTTCTCCCTAAAAAGGTATGTGGGATAGAGTAGTGTTAGTAAGTATGTACTTTTAACATACGCAAACCTGCTTGCAGCCAGCATGCTAGCTTGAGCCGACGGATATTTTTTTTTGTTATTTATAAAAGGTATTTCACTAGTCAAGAAGGTAGTTTTGCATTCTTCCAAATTCTGGCAGACTCTAGCTTTCGTTATTTGCACTTAGTAAATAAACTAAAATATATATATAAATCGGTCATCGGTCCAAGCTAGCAGGTATACGTATGTTAAAAGTACATTAACACTACGCTATCCCACACATTTTGTTAGTGAGAAAATAAGTGAGGTCGAGCAGCTCTTTGATCTTAGTCCATTACCAAGAAGTATCGTGTTACCCAATAGGCTAGATAGGCTGTCGCTTCATGTAAAATAACTAGTATTCAGCTGCGTCCGGTTACTCTGGAAGCTGATCCAGTAGTCCTGTAGCAGCATTAATGCCGCCAGATGAAAAACTAAGAAGCAAAATTTGTACGGCAGCAAAAAGAACCGCTACGCCATCTATACTGTCAGCGACCAAATACCAATGAAATCCTACATCGCGCAAGCAAAGTTCTCCATGCGATTTGAACATATACAACAGTCCGAATATCAACTATCGAGCAGTTGCCCACCAGATACATATTATGTAATTCTAGTTAATCTTCTGTCTATTCATCTTTCGTATTCCATAATTTCATAATCATTCTTGTGAGTACAATGGCCCGAGTGCGGTCTCGGTTGAAGCGATGCTTAAGTTCCTTCGTAATTGTTTAGTATGAAGTAATTACTTTTAATTTGTTCTAACTCGGCTTCACTTTACGTTTTACTTAGTTTTCTTAAGAAACCGATGCAAAGATAAAAATACTCTAGATGTTGACTAGATAGCTATCAAGATTTTTTTGTTTCGTAATCGCAGAAATTCTGGAGATGGTCAATGACGAACTAGGCAAAAATTTACTGGAAAGCTAAGATAAAACCTGAAAATATGTCTTTCATACTCTGATTACTGATTTATGAATTTAAAATTCAGTATTTGTTAACTCTGTGTACTTAGACTGAAAAAATATCAAATGTTGGAAATATAACAGGTTTTGACACGTCCGTAACTCAAGATACTCAATTCAGAAACTGGCCCTAATTCTTACAATACAACCGTAGTTTTCTCAAAAATAGATTTTTTCAAATCCACAGATCAGCTTTACTTTCATTTTTCTCCTTAAAACACTCTTCGACCCTTACCCCGCTCCCCGTTGCCACTGACACCGCACCCCAAACACCGATGCAGTAGGCAGTTACCGTCACGATCGCTCGCGGGCGGCATCGTCTGAGGGTGGCCCACAATTCATTGTGCTTTGTTTGTCTAGCGTTTCCTGCATCGTTCACTTCACCGTTAGTGATGTTCATGCAAATTGTCGAACTTGTTGTGAAACGTAGTGCTTTACTGAAGAGTGAAGTGAGCTTTTGAAAGGTCAATTTGTTTTAGAATAGTATGATCATGGAAGTTTATTAAGCGTTGTCGTTTGTAGAGACAGCTTTGTCTCAGTTAATGCTTTGAGCTCTGTGCTTGATTTCTCATCTTTAGTGGCCTATTTGTTTGTTTAATCTTGAAAGTCTCTCTGTGAAAATTTAAGTTAAGTGTGCTAGAGGTGCGTACGCATAGTCAATCCTTCCTCCAAAGTGTTCAAGGTGAGTTGTTTACAAATTATCACTGCTGCTGTTCTATCAATCATCAATACGTTTTATAGTATACTTATATAAAATTCTTCCTTTACTGGTGACTGAGTGACTGCGGACAACGCACAGCCAAAACTACTGGTCTTAGAAAGCTGAAATTTGGCATGTAGCTTGCCTATACTCCGTTGGAGAGCACTAAGAGAGGATTTCTCGAAATTCCTACGGGAACTGGAAAAAACGGGATATGCGCGTACGAAGTCGCGGGCAAAAGCTAGTAGGCTGTAATTATTTATTCATCTAAGTTAAAGAAAGCTTTACGCTTGTCTATGCCCTGTACAAGGGCCTATACAGTATATAGCCTTATTGTATAACTTTTATACGTACTTACCGGCAAGGTCTGTATACTTAAGTAAGGTAAGGGGAAATATCTTCCATGTGAAAAAAAAAGAAAACTTGTACATTCGCGTTCACCCTCAAAAGAATAAGCCTTCTTTCATAAATCGTCTTCAAGTAAATAGGTAACTCATATTTTAGCCTACTTATGTTTGAAATACAGTTTCGGAGCGAAATAAAACATCTACCGAGTACTAAGCGTGTATTTGAATAGGAGGCACGGAATATAAAATGAAAGGTTTTTAGATTTTTCGCAAAGTAGTCTTAAAATATGTACGTTAATGTATTTGAATACGAAGTAAGAATGTCGTCTCTATCTAGACAATTTATTTTAACTAGTACTCGCTTTTGTCTGCCCTTTAAGCAAGGTTTTATGGAAATGCGTTGTTAACATGTAGAATTTTTCTTTAGGCATGTTTTATTATTGTGACTTTTGTAGTGTTGGATTTTGATTGATTTAGCTTTGGCTCAGTTTCTGGAAAGAAAATTTTCGAAGAAATAATGACACAATTTGTCAAAAGCGCATTCGCTGCTTTTGAAACATTTCATTATACTCGGGTTAAATTTTTTCGCGCCGGTCGTTTTCATGTGTTTCTTTCCAGAAACCGCGGGTAAGTCATATGGTGGCATGAATAAAACTAATATTCAGACGTCATTAAAATGTATTTCTACTCTACAGCATACGTGGCCAGAAACTCATGCAAATATCTCCATTCTGTGCAGCAGACCGGTCCTGCACGATCACATTAACTCCAGCTTTACAATCATTATAATACGACAAAGGCCTGCAACCGATCGCACCGGATCTAATGCTAAATACCAACTTATCGTGTGTGTGCCTTCGTAAATTGTATGTAAATACGCGAACACCTGCTGAATATATTTGTATAAGCGTTAGTCCACAAGGCGTGTTGGAGAATGCTCAATAGGGTGCATTTGACTGTGTAAACCTATTAATATGGGCAGTCCAGTATGATGCGGTGAGGTGTTATGTAAAGTGCCTGGGGATGAACGTGTGACAACTCATGAGAACTACTTGGAACTTGTTATTATAATGATACTTTGTTCATTTCCAACGTAAGGCCCTTGATTGATATGACAGAAGTGTGTGAAGCTCTTAGCTTTATTTGAAGGACTTGGATAGGTAGTCTGGGTGTTTTGATTGCATTGCTTTTATAAAACACACTAGAAAATGGTTGATTTGGAAAGTTATTAATACACCCTATAGTAAAACACGTGAAAAACTCGTGAAATTACAAAAAAAAATTTAGACCTTTAATTAAATGATCATTTCAACATGTCCTGTGGACATAATATAATGGATATTAAATAATCAGTTTAGTTCAGCACTTTTCTAAACAAAACCAACAAGAAACTATTCCAATTTTACAACTACTTTACGAAAGATTAATCATTAGTTAAACTTGCGAAATAAACCGCCTCTAGTTTAGCAAAATTTTAAAGTTCCTATATTGTATTTGAAAACCCCTAAAAGTTTAGTTTAGTTAACAATAGAGAGTAATGACTGGACATATTAGACAAACAATGGTCCTTTTTTGCGCACCATTAGTAGTTTGGTCCTTCGTACTACTGAAGTTGCACGAATAGGGGTTCCACAGTAGGATGTCATTATTGCTCCCAGTACGACAGTTTGTATTTAATGTTATTTTTAAACGACATGAATAGGGAATTCTTAGTATTGAGATGTAGGGGATGATAACGTACCCTTATAGTTTTTTATGACATTAACTGCACAAATATTGTAATGGGACATCCTAATTTATTGTATAAAAAAAGAAAACGGTTTATATTTTATTAAATTACGATTTAAATAGATGTATTTATGAAAACAAATTGTCGAACCTTAAACTATGTATTAATTTATAACTTTTCCGGGTAATCTTTTCCAAATTCCACGATTTTTTTTTAATTCATTGAAATGTATTCAGAAAATTATCTATAATAGCTTAAATTCACAAAAAGTCTACCACCACGGATATGAGAGAGAAATAGAAAGTAAACAATAAAAAAAATCCCGAAACCCATGTATTACATGATTACACAATAAATTCAATGGAATCTGATGACGCTATTAAGCAGAACAAGTATCCCCGCATCTAATCAATAAGAGACACGAGATACTCATGTAAGACATATAGAAATAATAAAACAAAACCATTATCGTATACGAAACTACAATCTTGTTAAGTAAGCCTTGGTGCACGTATAATGATATTGACAAGATTTCTTTTTATCTATCGCTCCCATCGAGACTCTACTCGCGATAATGGTCATACAAGAAAAAAGTTTTTAACTTATCGTCGCTGTCACTAACACTAATCTAACATCTCACGGAATGTCCGGATACTGACGTTTCGAAATCGTCACTAGACGAATTATTAGCCGTTAATGCACCGTCGTAACATTTTACTGGTTTACAACCGCGCCACTTAGGACCAAAGCTCAAATTACCTCAAGCTTATCCTATTAAACCGCTATTTTGTTATCCAAAAGTATTCCTGGCTACTTTATCATCTTTTCTCCAGATAAAACTTTATGCTTAATAAGTTTTATACCTATTTTATTGATAACTTATTAATAGATTACATTGTCCCCAGACTGCGTTACGCCGTATTAAAATTGAAGATGATAATTCTTCGAATATTTGAGTGCCAGGTCAAAAGAGCTTTGACATTAAGATAATCTTTATTAAGAGTAAATTGACGAACGTATAATAAAATTATAGTAATACAAATGCGTAAAGATTGGAAAAGTGGTATAAAACTATATAGCTTTTTTATATCGTTGATTAAATTTTTGAAACGCTGTATTTTCAATTTCGTTTCGCCACTTCGAAAAGTTGGATAGTCGGTGAAATGTCAATATTTTTGTTTGCCGACGACTTTGATCGCTCCACATATGACTATCAAAGCGAAGCAATGACTAAGAGTAATAATTTGTTACCGATAGCAGCAGGCCGACTAACTGACCGGGATTACCGTTACCAGATTGAGTTGATGACCAGATATAAATCTATTAATAACATTCGGACAGTGCCGACGGATAGATCTATAAATGATGAGTTTCATTTCAGATAAGATCATATCGGATATCTCGGATGATTGATGGAACTCCGCCTGATATTACTTAGGAATTCTATTAAGTGTGTGCTCGAGTATTGTTTTCTAGCCCATTATACACGCATTAGCATATTTCGTTACTTAACTTGATACCATCTATAATACATTGTATATTACTTCGTCCTATGTGGTAACTTTCCAACTCGTGGTAGTAATGTATTCTAATTAATTTTCAATTAGAAAAGGTATTTCGAATACTGAGGAAAATGGAAACGCCTGTGAAGTTCTCATTGTGTATTAAGGCTTTGGAGGAACCTGATGAGTAACTTTGAAGGAAGTTTCCTCTGCTTTATAATTCCTATAAAAAATACTTCTTGGGTTAAAATAACCTGAACACTTTATTAGTTTATAATAAAAGTTTATCATAAAATGACTGTACCTACCTTCCTGAAAGCACTCTTAGTGGTTAAGAGAAAGGTATTCTTGTACTCCTGATGTACAAAAAAGAAAAAACAAACAAGAGTAATTGTAATCATGTAAGAGATCCATTCGACTGTGCAGAGTCATCGCCTCACGATGTACTAACCTTCATTGTTAACATGCTTCAAAGAAAAACAAATGAATTTAAATCACTAGGCAACATTGAGACGAGCGGAAATGCGGAGGCGTTGTTACGAACAAAACTTCCAGACATTGAGTGTATTTTGTATCACTATCTCTTTTACACTCCACCATCATCCTGAATAAGAAAGAGATGCAAGGAAGAGAATAAGAAAATTCATGAAAGCTTGATGTAGCTATTAATTTTTGCTAATTTCCCGGCGTTAAAACAGTTCGCAAGATGAATACCGGTTTTATTACTCTTTATTTTTCTTTTGCATAATCTATTCCGTACTTCGAAATACTTTTTGTTGATAAACCCGTTCTTATTAGATATTCAAGTAAATTGAAAGCAGGAAAATAAGCGCGTGCTAAAATGACAACTTTATAGTTCATACAAAGTAATTGGTCCATTTGATCCGATCCAAATACACTACCAGATAAACTGAGACAAATGTTATAATCTAAAGTGGATGACGAAACTAATAACTTTGTGGGTTTAAATCGAAATTGTCGTATTATAACACCGTTGGGTTAGGCACGGTTGTCCTTCAACAATCTGGATAATAACTATCATTTGGGTAATAGCTATTAATTAATTAAAGGCACCGTACCGAATTTGAAGCCTTCCGCTAACGACCCTAATGACTTAAATGCTCCACACGCGTTGGATCTTGTAGCCCATTGATTTAATAGGAATAAAATGTTTTCGATTGAAAAAGGGAGGAGTGTATGTGGAATACTTTAGTGGGACCACACACCGCCGTATCTCTCGCTGCTGTAATGATATGCACATTTATTTTAAAGTTAATGTAATACACTTTATACATGGGTGTTGATTCTGAACAAGTTGGTGGTTTAATTGAAAGGAATGAAGAGCGTTGTAATTTATATCAGGACAATGTGTTGTTGAAAGAAAATGTTCTCAGCGTTTTCTGGCCTATTGTCTGCTACGGGTTATGGGAATCGCAGCTCTGCTCTGATAACATTTTGTGTGAAAGGGTTTATTCCATCATTTTGCCATTGGCTTTTTAACTTACCTTTGTGGTAGTTAACATGTTTACTTCATTAGTTTCATTTCTTAGCCGAGTAGAATCTGAACGTACTTTTATTTGATTGTCAGTAGAGGCTTCGGCTGTTTGGCTATTGTCACTTCACTTTATTATTATAAACA
Source organism: Mamestra configurata (assembly GCA_002192655.3). Classification (NCBI taxonomy): domain Eukaryota; kingdom Metazoa; phylum Arthropoda; class Insecta; order Lepidoptera; family Noctuidae; genus Mamestra; species Mamestra configurata. Next base: position 194,841 of record NDFZ01005441.1, on the reverse strand, counting down.
CTACATTACTAAATAAAACACTCTTAAAGCTGTCCATAAAGCCTTTCGTATTAGCATAAACCACTTGTTTGTTTGTATCCACACATTTATTTGGCACTCACTGTTTATAGTTAAAAATTTCATTTGAATCTGGCACTTTGCCCGCGATATGAATCGTGTTCAGCTTGTTTATACAGTCAAGTTTATTATGCCTCCTTAACATAAGCGTACTTACTTAGCATTATTGTGTATATTCTTGTCGACTTATGACTGTCTAGTGCACTTTCTTTAGTAGCAAAAGTTGGGTCAAGGTCGTCTTATTTTTTTTCTTGTTTGAATTAACAGACTTTCTTTTGCTGTATTGTTGGTTTAACGATCTTTTTTCTATGACCTACATAAGGTATTCTAATGACGAAGGTTCTTTATGTTATTTTCTGAAGCCAATCTTTTGTCATGTTCTAAAATAGTTCTTTAATAGGTTTTTTTGGAACTACTTTGCCAAAGATTAATATTTTGATTAACTTCTTTCAAACTTCTCTAAGTTTGCCAGAATCATGACTGGGGAATACGTATTGTTTTAGAACACTAAGAGTTTTAAATCCAATTGGAAGATTGCACTGTATAAGTTTAGTAGTAGCAGTTATTTGTTCTGAGCCCAAGAGAAATATAACAACTCATTACAACTAGCACCAGAGACTGGCAAAGTTCAGAAAATGAAAGAAAGCACAAAGTTCAGAACTAATATGAACGAATTGTAACAAAATAAAAAGTGAACGAAAGTCACGTTTCTGTATAATGTCGATTTACAATAAATAAATGCGCGGATTAATTCCAACATCATTTTGAACACCATTTAAATTGATAAATTTACTGCGTGTACTCTTAAATTTATGCGATGTAAATCTTTATGTTAATAAAGTAAATGTTAGCTTCGGTTTATCCCTTGTACCTTGATCTCGGCGAGTGTACAAGCTAAACAATGATAATTTCAAAGGGCCCACGTGTGTTCCGTGAATCGAAACGTGGCGCGTTGGGCGGCGCGGACAACTGTCCCTCCACTAATCTGCATATTGGACTTCCAAACATTATATGCACACGTCTACATCATAACATTCAATTACAAACCTTATGGCTGGTACCATAAAGGTTGAAAAAGTTATTTTCCGAAATGGACAGCGAAAATACCCTTGTCGCGTGCTTTGTTCTTGATTTTGAAGCGGCGATGAGTTCATACATTTTATGGCAGTGTAAAAAGTATTTTATTCATGGTCACGTGAACACGAGTAGGACGTTACTTTTATAAATTATTAATACATTTATAACATGTCACGTCAGCTTGTTTATGTGTCCAAAATAGAAAAAAATCTGACAAGTCAATTCCATTAATTTAGCCTTATACAATGTTTGCAAATAAAGAGTCGAGCCTCCGTTTCGCAGCAAGATGTATCTTCTTAGAAGGATAATATAAAACGGACAATATTTCTCGTTATATCGCGTGATGGATGGTCTAAGCAGCCAGGTAGACGTGGTGATTATTAAACTTTTTTTGCCCAAAAAAATTCTACCCAAACATAAACACTTCTATTATTCGAAGCACAATGGCGGACCAAAACTGGCGCGCCGAATTCCGATCGGTTACGCTAGTTTAACACAGTTAATCGTTATTTTTTACTTTATGTCCGTAGTCGTTATTAACAATTTCATCTCATTAATAAGCATTCGAGCGAAAGAGAACACATTTGAGCGGCGGGCTCGAGTTACACTCGTCGGTACTGCTCGCATTAATAACATTTAATGTTTTATTCAGATCATATGCCGCTATTGCATCAGTACAATATAAAACTTCTAATTGATATCATGCTCTTCATTATAACGGTGATTAACCTCGCCCGCCTTTGTCTAATGCTTCTTTCCGAATTTCTCTTATTGCCATCATTAAAACGAATAGTCGTTTTTACGGTAGAAAGCCCAATTTGTCTGATTTATATTTAAAGCATTTGGCTATTAGCAAATGTTTGCCCGAAATAATAGCACCCTGTGTTCAGCAACCGCATAACCACTCAAATCCAATTCACAGCATCGCTTCCTTTTGAGCGCATAACAATGGATAACGCTAATTTATTTTGACATCGAGTATCGTTGGGCACAGACCCAATATAGAAAAATTAAGTAATTCATTCGGGTTGAAAGGGTAGAATGTTTGTATCTGACGTAGAAAAAAACGGTACGTATAGGCTGGAATCAGAACGGGCGCGCTTGGCTGGCTCCCCACGGGCGGGCACCGCTCACTCTCCCGTCCGACGCATTCTTATTCTGATGTTTAGATAAACATTAATAAGTCCCTAAGGCATTCCCTATTCTATAGTATCTAAACTGGCGGTTAGCAAGTTAAATTATTTCCGGAAAACGAGTTATGCACCATACACCCGAACTCGAACGATGTGAAAGAATGTTAAATTCATTATGCGTGTGTTTTGTTAAGATACACATCAAATTAGTGCGCATGCGTAATGCGCTGTTTATGTAATTTAATGGTGATAAGGTAATTTATTCACGTGGAGAGCCATCAATTGTGTGGTGTCATCAAAATTCGAGTGGCGTTTAGATATGAAAGAATCGTAATGAGAGTTCCCAGGTAGAAGTCGGTCGAGCGGAGTAGCGGACGAGTGTTGAGCAAGCAGCGCGAGAGTTCCAGCAGTTAATGAAGATATGCAAGTACACTCGAGCGTGTAAACAAGCGAACCCGCAGGCGCTGTTTCTGTTTGCCCCCGCGAGATTAGTAATTTAAAAGTCAATGCGGACACTCGAAAGGGTCAATCGCATCGCTCGGCCAGTGTATTGAAAACAGATACCCTTTTCTGTATTCCGGTGGCGGCCCATGAAAGTTATAAGGGCTGAGTTGTTGAACTATGTAATTGACTTGGTTCTGCGGTCGCAGGCTTTGTTCTCCGGAGGGCGGATAATCGAAAACGCCTCTGGTTAGCCCGAATGATGGGAGAGAAACAATGCGAAGTTGATATGTGGATTCGCTAGACGGTCCCTTGTTTGATTTGCAAAGAGCTATTTGCTCGTCGAAGACTGCGGCTGGAACAGGAAATTGGACCTCGCCGCCGGTTTCGACTACGCTAACACTTGTACAATTACTTCCTTTTCAACAGTTTAACTGTTAAATACGAACACTCGTTCCAATAAAGAGCAACGCTCGTTTCATTGCAAACATGTGACAGAACAATTTCCGTGAGACACGAAATAGTCGTCGGAAAAACTAATACGTTACACGAAAACAAAAGGAAAACAGAGAAATGTGACGCCGGCCATAAAATAGACAAAGCGTTTAGCTAAAGCACGAATAGTGATCTATTTAGGTCTGCGCGCCATCATTTTTATTTTCTCGCACAAAACATGTCGGCTGTCGCTCCGCATTATGCCGGCGAGCGCCACACGTAACATTCGACGGTGTTTTATTTTGGGTAAATGTGGACGTTCCAATGATTGACTTATCCGGGGGTAACATGAGAGGCTCTCGCGACGCGCGGCCCGGCACGGCCTGGTCCGGCCGCCACCGACTCTACACTTGTAACTCTATCCCAGCTCTCCGACGACAAACACAACTCAAACACTGACAGCTATCTTAAAGTGAAAGGCTGTTTAAATATTTCTGATACATATATCACGTTTATCATAATTCAGTCGGATGTGCGTCGACCAGGCGTAAAATTTCAGAGATATGGTTCCCAAAGCCCATCTCTCAGGCCATATCTCAAAGATCATGGTTGCTTAATTTATTCAGTGTGTTTTTAGAAAATATAATATTCAACGAGCTTGAGTCAAGTTAAGTTGACTTTAATAGTTAAAAGCAAGTAAACAGAATAAATCTCCGACATGGTCCCAGTCGGTCGTGTTGTATCGCGTCGTCCACGGCGACTAACACTAATCTATCTTAGTTTAGAACGGACCGTCTCACACAAATGCCTTTGTTTTACTAAGGGAAGGAAATATCGACGGTCTCATGTGATTTAAATGTCTTCTGTTTTAAGAGAAAGCTAATACGGATGTAGGTACCATCTGTGTGTTGTCCTTTTCAAATGCTCCGGACTCGTGAGTAGTAACTTGATCCGGACTCCGCACAGGATGAGTGAGTGTGTAGCAAAATAAACTTATTGTATTGACTGAACAAAGAAGAGACTTCGAAGAATATGAATGTAATGACACGACTGCAGCGAGCGGAGCTTAGCGCCAAATGTAAAGGAAATAAAAACGTTGAATTCCAGCCGAGTTTGCTGGCTTAACGCATCACCATAATTCAAACGTGGCCCGTTCCTTTGCTACCAAAAAGAGCATCGAATTTATTACAAAGCTCTTTGGTTCGGGAACCCCTACCTATTATTTATGGCACTCGGTTGGTCTGTCACAAAAAACGGACGGGTGCTTCGAATATCTCAGCGGGCGACTACGAAACATAAGCTGCAATAACACGCACTTCCTACGGGCTGAAAGCACGGTACCCGGCCCGGTTGCACATTTGTTACCGGCATTTAATGTATTATAAACCTTGTGACAATGTAATATAAAACATTTTTAAAGTCCATTAGGTGGTGTTCGTGCCTGGGTATGCTTAAATAAATGATAATCCGGATTTATTGAAAGTAGGCTGCAGTGTAGGAGATATGTTTCAATGCGAGCCATGTGGTGGCAAATGTGGGAACCCCGCCAAGACGTTGTCCTACTAACGACTTTGTTACTTCATTGTTGTGTTGTTATAAATGTGTTTGTTTCAGAAATAAACTATTTTATACGCTTGTTTATTTTTTATTCAGTAGCTCATACTTTTTCATGAGCCATGACGAAAATTTTGTTTGACATTTTGGATTTCAAGTGAGACATGTGTTTCCGGTCGGATAGATTTAATTTGGAATGAATACCCCGATCAAGTGCACTTACGTTTTCTGGTAAAAATTCACGTGCACACACACTTTACAGTTTTTTTGCCTTTAAATCTTTTAAAAAGCTTTTAAGTAGGACCGGATACGAATTTAAAAAACATTACCTTTCAGAAACGCAGTACCGTTTGTGATGTCATTGAACCGCCTTCAGAATTAGGCAGAGATCCCTTCTTTGCAGGCTGTTATAAGTCCTCTTTTGTCATTGGAGAACACTCGAACAGCAAAGCCATTTAGAAGCGGCTCTAATTATACGAGATGTTCGTAGGAAAGACGCGCGTAAACCAACCCCCGATGTTTATTGTAAAGACAGATTGAACAAACAGAAGGCGGTGCCGTTCAACAGCGATCACTTTTAATCCCCGAAATGAGACAAATACCACGAACCGGGTCAACGGCTATCTTCTCACGTTTGTTGACGACTTAAAGTGTGATAATATTTATTAAACGGTTCACTCGAAACGACCGACGACGATAAATAAACTCCATAAGACCATTACGCGTCACGCAAGATTTACAGTGTATGGGTAACGACTGCTTTTTTACCGATGCCGCATTATAATGTTAAATATTTCGGTCGCGATGTTATCGTTTGTTATTTTACTAGTAATTAGTATTTATTGCCGCGTGGCTTCGTGCGTCTGATGTCGGAGCGATCTTCTTGTGTGAAAGCGGTTTAATGTGAATTATGTGGTTACGGGACGGATGAGTTAAGCAATTAAAGCTCTTTTATGTGGACTACGTGGACTTCTAGATGCGGCATGTGATAATCACAGAATTTATGTTGTCAAAGGTGTTGAAGATCAGTATCATAATGTACAAGTAAACTTGGAGACACAATTCGAAGACATTATTCTCATTTCGGAAGACGTCGACGTTATTAGTCTAAATACTTTCGCGTTGGTCCCGGCCCACACAAATAGCTGGCGTGTTAACGAATTTGTACAGTAGAAAAAATCGGCTACCGTCTTGATTTTGCTACCATTTACCATCTGTTCCAGGAATGCGATCCTTCGAGATTAATGCGATAGTTAACGCTTAAATAAACTGAGTTGACGGCGAACCTGCCGCATCGCATCGCGCTTCGCGACCCTTAGAGCTTCGCTCCGAATAAATCATATGATAATTGAATCATATGCTGCGTGTCAAAAGTAATTAACAGACGCTGCGATACGCATCTCGGGCCACATGTGCTTTTTTAATAACGTCGCGGCTCGATTTCCTCTCGCACACGCGACTCGCGCTCGAGATAACATCGACATAGAATTTCTTTAATACTCACATGAAAATTATGACTCTCTATTCATTGCGCCGAGATGACTTCATATTAAGGTCATTGTGAGAGTAAATTGATCTGTGAGCCTCCGCCGAGCGGGCGCACCCGCAATTATACAAATCTAATTGAACCACGGCATTTTTCTGCTGGTACGATAATAGCACCAATGATTAATAGCTATAAATATTAGTTTAGCTTACGGCCAATTAAAATAACGCGAATACTATTAAGATACACGACAAAAGGTTGTAAATTGTCGGCTTTTAATTTAAATACAGTTAAAATTAAGTTCGAATTAAGTTCAAATTAATAAAAAAATTAAGTTCGACAGTTTGTTGTTCTATAAATCTTGAGAAGCCATTTATATGGCTGATACTTAAATTCGTTCCATTAGCATTGTATCCCGTATTAAATTCGGCCGGCGGCAAAGATTGACAATGATGGGCCTAGCGGCAGCGCAGCCCCAAACGACCGATGCGCTGGGCTATAAAAATGTTTCGCAGCCGTCCACCAATTACCTTAATGTAACTACCATCAAAACAACCTTTTTAGCGAATCGTTCCTCCGTTTTTTTCCCACTGAACGTTTGCTCCTAATGAAATTAAGAGCAAATGTACGAAAAAGAACACACTCAACAAGAGCGTTTTATGAAAATGAGAAAACTCCCAAGCATCGTTCGTATCGTATCGTTTTGGAAAAAGCTGTTTCGTCGAGTAGCGTCGTCGCGGCCCTTGCTAAGGATGAAATATTAGAGGTGTCGGCCCCGCCCCGGCCTGTAATGAGACCCGCAGGAATACCAAGCAATATCTTAATACCCACCTTCGCCCGGGGTGACAAATACACGGCGTTTGCGTGGAAACTGTTCATAATTTATAACCGCCATGTTTTACGATGTTTCCAACACCGCGATGACAGGACGAGGCCAGGCCGAAGATATTGCCCAAAATACGTCGCCGCTAAGTGGAATTATTGCTGACGACACACCGAAACCTTCCCAATTCCGGGGCTCAGTAATTCCGCTATCGTTTCCACGGGAGCACATCAAAGCTATTTTCGCATTAGGCGAGTAATAATGCCGCCTAAACAAACTAACTCGTGACTCGACAAACGTGGATATGATTTATGAAATATCTGACAAGAAGCTTTATTAGATAGTCTTCACTATTGGAACATCAAAGGTGTCGAAGGATGGCGCTCTCGCCTGACTTCAAAGAACAATAACCGAGGATATCGCGAGCCGGCGCAGAAAATAAACACGTTTACGAGTCGCCCGCATTAATTTATTTTGTCGTAGAAACAATCGCACTTCGTCCTCGCTTAAGAACGTAGCGACTGAAAGTTGAATATGAAAGGGCTCATAAAACGGTCGTAAACTATATGAAGAGTGACGATCGTGCCTTTCGAGTGTTCGGGTGTAGGCACTTTGATTTGTGTGTGGCAGCTGGCAGCGTTAATAACTTAATTCGTCAGAGTCTACGCGACGGGAAGAGAGCTTTAGAGATGACTACATGTGCAGGCGCCGAGGAAGCGTTATGTTATGCACGGGAGCAGGGATGCTGTGACGTCTACGGCTTGCTTTGAGAGTGCGGCTGTTGAACGATTTGTGTATATCGGCAACTACTTGAGTTGAGAGCGCGTCTAATTGACTGCTAACCGCGATAAACATTAATCAAGCCGCCCAAATGATCATCGCGATGGCCGTCAACGAAGCGGCTTGGAAACGTCCCTCTATAGATATAAATACCTAGAGTTATTTTTAGTCATAATTACGCGTGAGCCAAGTATTAAGTTATTGTAACTTTAGTATCGCAATAAACTTTCTACTCCAATAAAAGTTTTCACACTTAAATGAAAATTTCCCCTTGCACTGATGAGGCGCGGTCATCAAGAACACATTAATAAACTTGTATAAATTCTTATAGTTGCGTCTCATTATGAAGTCTATAAATTCCTGAGGTGCTCGACAGGTGCTTGAAACGCCATTCCTATGAGAACTGTCATAATTATTTGTACACACTCGCTGGAAGGGCGACGAGATGTGCTTCGGAACTACTTGAAGTTCAGATAGTCGCCTCCTCATAATAATTCATGTCCCGTCGTGTCGCTTCGATGGAAGCCACTTCACTACTTGTTAAGAGTCACGGGGACTCACCTTTTACATTATTTTTACAAGACTCCCTACGGTTTGGCGGTTTCACGAAGTTATTTATGTTAATAATTCTATATGCGAAAATTGGACTACTGTTCGTACATATTTTATTTGACAGTTTTTGTGGAGAAGGTTCGAATTAGTTATTGATATCGTTACGTCGATATTCAAGTGCGCACGAAAAAGGGTAAAATTGATATTAACAATACTTTTTGAGGCGTAAAAATCGAGTATCAGTAGTACCAATAAGGAATAAGTAGAGCAATTTCAGGAAACGATGCAAAAGCTTTATACATCCTTCTGTAAATTGGTCATTACCGAATTCGGATCATAAATACGAGGAAATTTCCTCGTAATATGGGAAAAAATCGTAACGATACCTCACTGGTTCCGGGAAAGCCTACGTAGAACGGAAAATCGTCACCGGGTTACCCATAACGATCTTGTGTGTTCCTTTGCTGTATATAATTGGCGACACGGTTACAGTTTTAGCACTGAAATCGATAAGTCGTGTATGATGGCACGCCGGAGGAATATTCAACGAGTCTGCTATTTTGTACCACATGTACACCGCAATATACTTAGGTTACATTGCATTAATTAATGGAATTTGCATTGTTTGTACGTAGTTTGGACGTCGGATTTGCTCAGGGCGTTCAGGACGATAACTATGTTCTGATTGGTGTACTAACTGCCTGCTCGCTAGTAATTAGATGTGTGATATCTAACGAGTAATGCATATGAAGATTGTGGACAAAAGCTGGGTTTGTTAAACATTTACTTGGTTTTCGATTTACAAACTTTTAGTTTTAATGAATAAATGTAAAGGTGATAGTCGTCAAACGGTGCCACAAGCCGGAACCAACTTCCAGAAACCGTGTTGGAGGGTCAACGAATTGTAACTCCATTAAAAGTTTCCTTGTTTTCGAAGTAAACACGGCGCCACTCAAAGGAAGTCCTTAAAAATTAATGGAGACATCCTGATTACTCTAAAGATCCAAGGTATGAGTTGTATTTAGACTACTGAGTCTATTTCTGTTGACACAAACATCTTTACGATTTAATCTTCCTTATAACTTTGCATTTCCTTTCAGTGGTAAAGTCGAATTCCTGTTGATATTTTCTTAATCCAACAGCACATAAATATCCGCGCCGGAGGGCGTGACAGCCACTAAAGAATCGGATAAAGAACCTGCATGCGGGTAATATTGTGACTGTCGCCGGCACAGCGCAGTTCATATCAGAATCCCACAAAGGAAATAAAGTCCGATACGAAAAACGAACACGAGTTGAACAGAGTGCAGCGCGCGTCAGATTATAGGCATAAATTATTAGACACTTTTGTTCAAGTCAAAGAGCTACTCGCGGCCCATTCAATTACGGATCAAGCGTACAAGGAGTGCCGAGTCTTTTTCAGATGTTTGTGTAAGGGATTAGTCGAGATATCTGTGCCGGTATCTCCGTGAGATAAGTACGAATATACGTCAACGTCGGACGGCTAAGCCGATTATTTTAAATGTATTCACTTCCTTAATGGACGTCGTTTTTCACGGCGCGCACCGTAGGGCTCACGGGCTAACGGGCTCTCTCTCACTGACTTACTGAAGATTTTTGGTTATGATCCGGTCATTGACTGTTGGATATTAATGCTCACTTATCCGACATTTATTAAATTGTCGGAATAAGGGAGCGAGGGTAAGTGGATGAAAATATCAACTTTTATAATTGATATGTCCACTTGTCTCAACTCTCGAGGCTCGACCCTTTTGAATTCTTAATTAGAATGAAATATGGCTTTTAAAGTATCTAATAGATAGGCCTGTAATATTGGAATATTACATTTTTGTAGAGGTCCTGTGAACATATAATTATTATGCGTAGGTTCCCCGAGGGCTTGCTGAGACCACACACGAGTCTATAAGATCGAATGCCTGCACGATCGTGAGCATTTATAAGAAGCTGCGTAGGTTATTGAAATGGACCAAAAAATAAAGTAATAATAGGATCACGGGGCCCACCTGGGCGGCATTGACAAATGCTGCTGTTAGGCGCACTCCCTCGGCGCCCGCGCTGAGGCCCAAATAATATACATATCATTATTTCGCCTCGTGCCCTCATAAATATTACTTACAAATTCGCCCATCCAGCGAGTAGCGCGCAACGCCGCCAGCAATTTTTCAAGGAAATATCGCTCGAGAGCCGCCAACCGCCGGGAATAGGCGACAACATGCAATGATGCATTGTTTTATTTGTGAACAGAGTTGCTACTTCAGCGAATTGGAACTCAATACTCTTTATTACCCTTGTTGCTTGTAAGCTGTTCTTATAGTTAAGTTGCAGAAACATTTTAGCGTTCAAGTTCTTTCGAATTACAATTCGTCTCTGATGAAAAATGTTTGCCATATTTCATATTTACAAGCGAAGGTCTGTTAGTTAGAATAATCCAATTAATTTTGAATGTTCAGCAGCTAAATTCAAATGTATTTCAAATAACACGTGTTATAGTTTATTTTCCACAAACGGCTATTTAATCCAATAACGGTCGGCAATCATAGATATTTATTTAAACACGAACTCGCCACAATACAGGGTGCTTTACGGCAGGTGGGCATCTAATTAATTAGTAGATGGCCCCCTAGCCACGAGGGTCGAAATTAAATGTATACTTTGCATTTTTTCACCCGCCATAACGCCGCATGCCGTCAGTCTCCATGTAATTAATAATAAAATGTACCAGTAGAGTAATGGTAGGCACATATTTATTTGTGCAGCGTTTTAATATATTTTTATGCAAAATAGGGGTTGGGTCGGATTACTTATGGTAAAAGTGTTGTTCTTTTTGTGAAAAATGTTTTGATTATTTTTACACGAGAAATCCTTTTTTCCAAGTAAATAAAGACAATTTGGAGGAAGTGAACATGGTCTAATAATTGCATTACAGAATATCTAAACACGTGTTAAAGTGCACAGTTAATGGTTTCATGTGTGGTGTACGTTGACAGCTGTCAATCTGGATTTAAAAACAATCTCGAGCAGCACTTCCTGCGAGCACATCCACATAATAAAATAAATTGTATGCAGTCGTGGAATACATCAATGGGAGGTATAAAAATAACTTGTGGACTCGATTGTACCCCAGTACTGTCACCCCGGCTTGCGTGTAAACTCGCAGCTCGCTGAAGTGGGGGAGCAAGTATAACGCTTGTCTACATAATATTACCGCGTTATTACAAGTCACCGCGGCTGCATGTCAGCTCACCGCTTCAGGGTGACTAACGTTGATAAGCGTCGCAAGGTCTGAACTCGTTCTTGTATGCGATTTTTTTTCTCGAATGCAACATACGTCATGAATGTCAGCGACATTGTTAGGAGTTGAGCCGTAGGCTAAGGCTAAGCATCGAACAATCTGTCTTATCCCGTTGATTAGACTGTTTATAAACAACTGTCAATTCAACATAACCAGCAGCCATAATTCATTACATAACAACTCAAAAACAAACACCCATTCACATTTCTAACTAGAAAACCCTCGGGCAATTCCTAAAATGACAAATGGAGCAGAAATAATTTCAATAACCAACCACTATGGCGTAATATAAGTAAGTGCATTAATAAACGTTGTATATGAAAGCGTAAGTAGTACAAAATTATAAATTGTTTGCAGTTTACCGTCAGACTGTACGGTAATAAAATTAAATGGCGGCGAATATGTCTGTCTCGATCATTTGTGATTGTTTTAATGCTCGAATTTGTTGCGAGCGCTCGAATGTTTGCCGCGTTGAATTAGACATAAGACTGACGGATATTATGTCGCCGGCAAAGATATATTGTTGATTAAAATAGTTTGTAGACGTTAATTTATTATTAGCTAGAATTAATAACAGGTTCTATTATGTACAGTACCCGCTATTATTAACACTTAAAAGGATCTTATACTCAGTAAAGGTTGTTTCGTTCGAATTCTTTGAAATTGAAACTCTTGACAGCATCTAGAATCTTTATTTTCTTCGTAAACGTTAAGCTCTATTTGAATAAACACGAAAGCTAAATAATTAAATATTTCTAGGTACACAAACTTAAACAGTTCTACTGTAGTTCTTTAGCAATGTTTTTTCAGGTCGTCAAGTATCAATCAAAGACCTGATTTACGTAAAAATATACTCTCAAAGAAGAAGAAAAAAATAACGGCAGTTCAGTAGATTTATTATTTATTAATTTATCCTTTATTTCAGGCAACTAAGCTTAGCTTTAATATCATGTCAAAGTCTAAGAACTCAATAAACATTAGATAATATAATTAATAATAAGATCATAAGACATTCGAATAAAAAGTATGGTCAGTACACCTGTCAAATAGTTTAAACAAGTTATGTTACTCGTAGACGCAATCACATAACTTCAGATGGAGCTTGCAGCTGCCCGCATTACATCTTTGATACAGGTTTTAAAAAGAGTTACTCAACGATTATGGTGAATACAGGTGCATAATTGCGGGAGATTCATATGTGTTAATAAGATAAGGCTATTCGTAGAACTCAGCTTGTCTTATGGGTTCAAAGAAGACCTGATGTCGCTTTTTAAAAAAGTTAACGTGTCTGAGTCATTGCAAATATAAGACCAGTTTTTGTCTTTGTTATAAATACAACAGTTACTGATGACGCAATTGTTAGAACCAGAAACATAATTTACATTCGAATTGATACAGATTCTGAGTCAGACAATAAAGTAGCAACATAACATCGTAAGAAAGATAACACAAAAGATATATTATTTTCTCCTACCGAAGCACATACACATAAAGACACAGTTTACAATTTGAACAGCAATATCAAACCTATGGATATTTATATTAACATTACGCCAAGGAATGTACGCCAGACGCTACAAACGGCCTGTATCAACGATATAATCAATGAAAAACTACCTGTTATACATAGAAAAGTGTATGCAGGGACCACAAAGGCTGTACACAAAAGCATGTGAATAAATAAACTGCCTACGCTAACTTAACAGCCTCCCACGCCATACAAAACACTTAATACACTCGGGATGAATATATAAAAATATAACCCAATAAAAATGTTTACCTACAATCAATGGACAATGCGATAACTGACTATAAACATGCTGTAAAATTTAAGCATGATATTAACGTAAGAACTTCTTCTGCGTATGAGAATATAGAGAGGGTCGATAAGCTTCGTCTAATATTCAACGTTTATGTTCCGTAATCAGATTATTTCGAACATCGAGTATCTTGGGAAGGGAACATAACTGTATTTGCTAGTGTGTGGTTATTGTTACACTGAAGTCCAGAGTTTGTAATCTTGATTTTAGGATCATTGTGATGATATTGCAAATTGTTGCTGTTGTTCCAGTAACCATTATGTGATTTTAATTTCGAATTACCCAGAAAACACGATTTAATGCCAGTATCTAAAGCATTGCCAATGAATTCGGCACTTAAAATTAAAAGAGAAATTTAAATCAAAAGTTCAAAGACTCAAAGAGCGTGATCCATAATTTAAACTTCTGCCTGTATATGGAAAAGCTTAATTAAAAACATCATTAATAAATTCATCTGGCGAGATGTCAGGACCATCGACATAGTTTCTCGCGAGACTCAAGTCGCGAATCTTAAAAAGCAATGTAAAATTTAAAAACTTTCAGAAGAAAATTAAGAATCGCGACGACGGAGGTTTTGAAAGCGCTACCGAAGACTTGCATCATGTAACTTTGTTAGGCACGGTGAGTTACCTCGTTAACGGGCGCGACGAAATATTACAGAAGTAAAACTCAAATTAATCTAGGATGTTTTTTTTCCTAAAAGGATATTCCTCTGCTAATGAGCTAGATTGTTAGCCTTCGCTCGACGCTGCCTTTGTGGCAACTGCTCCTGTTTAGCTTTCTGCAAACTTCATTATGTGAATAACATTGTTTGGTATTTTTAATTTTGTTATTTGTACCGAACTCATGTTTTCTTTTCTGGGAAGGAATATTCTGAAATTCAGAATCAATAAGAATAATTCCAAAGAAAAAATTAACTTCTCTGTAGAATCAAGCACGCAGTTCAGATTTTCTCTTTCAGCTAAATATTCTTGCGGTTCTACTTTTGTTTTTTTCAGTTGAATCTACATTATAATTTATAAATCCATTTAACATTTCACATTTTCCTTTTACCTTTACTTCATGCTGGCAAGCAGCTGGTTTTGGGCACCTTTTTTCGTTCTAAGTCAGAATTGAATAATCACCTTATTTATAGGAATGATATTTCAATTTCAGTCTATGTCTATCAGTCAGAACCCCGCCGTGCGATTTATACCCCTGTTATTAGGTAATAAAGACATAAAGGCTCGTAGCTGGTCCCCTAAACAAGGTGTGCTTATCTCACTATCGATTGGAGCAGCTGTAACGGGCGGGACATATTACCCTGATTCTATTAACCACATGAATACGGGTGGTCTCGGAAAAATTACAACCTTTCTGTCCAATTCGACCATTTTTTTTCGAGCCCACTTTATTATTCATCCATTCAAATGTCTGCATAAACAAGCTGAAGTGACTGTATCTGTTAAACTTCACGCTTGTAATAATAAACGACAAAATAACATAATTTATGCATCTACAACTTTGCTACAGTGTTCTGAATAACAATGGCGTCGCAGAACAAAGTCAGCTGGGAAATGTATCCGAACGCGTTCGAAGGATGAAATTGAAACGTTCACTTTTTGGTTTTGGAACTTTCTTTCAAATTCTTTCTTCAAAGAGGTTGTAATGCAGGCGCCATTTTTATTATATTAAAATAATTTCTTCATAAAACAGGTCGCTATAATGAGATGGTCCCTGGTGGCTGTCCATTATTTTTTATCTTCCGAGTTAATGAGGTGAATTCCTGTAGCAGATAATAAGTTGTAGTGTTATAATTAACGTCAAATAAAGGGTATTAGCCTATTATTTATACAATTTTTATCTTCTTATTGAGGAAAACATATAGGCAACGAACCAGATAATATTCTGACGGTAATTAAATTTCTAACTCTAATTAGGGGCTTTTGTAGGTACTGTTCTAAACTTCCTATCGAATATAAATATTGACATTGACATATTGAGGGAAAAACCACTTGCAACTGCAAATAGCACCAAACTATTTGAAACCACTCGGCCATCAATTTAGCGGTCTTATTTATTTGTTCAATCGCGTTTGATAGATTTACAGGGACTAAACTGGGTTACTATTTTTTAAGGTACTCGTGTTAAAAACAGATACAACTCGGGCCGTTTTACACGTGCCAGATAAATTCTCACCATTTCTCTCGTCTTGCTACTGTCCGTAACCTTACAAACGTTGTAGTGCCTTTTTGTTCCCAACCGATGGAATTACAGCATTAATCAGACGAAATGAACCTTTTAGCGAAATGTCAAAAGGTTTACGAAGATCTTGGTAACGAGGCATGGTTAGTAGAAACAAAAGAATGTTCCAAACGTCCGCACACCGAGACGGGGAAATGAAATAGCTGCGGTAAGCGCTCGATATAAAATCAGAGGTTAATTTGATAACCCCGTAAAGACTTCTTGTGTACTTTAAATTGACTTTGCCGAAGCAGTCTGTGCTAAAAATAAATCAAAATCTCAGAAAATTACAAGGCTTTCAAAATTAAAATCAGGCCTTTTTAAACGTTTTTTGGTAAAATATTTTATATCGGAAACTCGATACTTTAAGTGCCTACATCCGTGAAGATTGATGCATGATGCAGTCGGGCGCACCGATAGCCGACAACCGGCTTTCTCCCAGATAAGCGGCAAGTCCGCTCTTTGTCTGACCACATTAATTTAAGGCTATGATATAAACCCGTTTGGAATTGTTAAATTGATTGTGCTCACTGTGTTATCGTAGAGCTTTTTTATTGCTGTATGTAACAAAAGTAAGCCTCAAGCGAATAAACAGAAAGATGGTTCAAAACGGAATCTAAATTTCCTGTTAGAATTGATCGAATGTGAACTCGATTCAAATTCCGGCGGGTGCGGGATTGTAGCATTCAGGTGTAGTAGCGTGGTGGCACCGGGCTCCGGCGGCCGGTCAGGCCACGCCGGCCCGGTCCGGTCGTCCGGCTGCCGGCCGTCCAAGCACACATTTCCGCTTGATTAGAGGACGTGCGAGCCGCTGAGGACACCTGCGCCATCTGTGTGCCGACTTTTCAGTGCGCTTTGTTTTGGAATTCTGAACGTTACGCCGACGAAGTTTTATCGCTGAGGACCGACGCGATGCGGGCATCGTTTGACTTTTGCCCGACAGAAACGAAATGTCACTGCGATATATTTCGTTTTATTACATCAGCAATTTCCTCTTGAAATTCGGAGTACGTGGGCTAATTTTCGTAATGCTTTCTGTCTAGCCCTTTTACTTCTAAATATAGTTTATGAAAAGTAAATATTATTTGAAACATAATTTAGTTGACCTTTTCTATCATATTCAAAGAAATGGGAAAGAAAACGAATTATGGGGGTGTATAAAAGTTATTGCTTGTTTATGAAGGTCTGTTTTTATAGGGCCCTAAGGGAGGAACTTCTTTATCGATGCTTTATAATGTAACGGCTATCCGGAAAGATAATAAAGTTTGTGGGTTAAGTGCATTACAGATGTAAATGAACGCTTTTATTTACAAGATATTTTCTTTTGTTTCAGGATTTTCCATATTAACTTTGAGCTCATGATCTCAAGTATCGCCTCGTTATAACATCAAGCCCTGCCCACCATTAGGTAAGCACGATTAAAATTATAAAAAAAAAACTAAAAATGTGTCACATTTATAAAAATACTGCAGCAAAACAAATCGTCAAATCAAAAGAAAATCTCATTGCTAACAAGCTTTTTCAGTAAACAAAACAACACATTCATTTATGCAAGCAATCCCAAAGACAACAAAAACGAGAGAAAACAAGAAACAATCTGCGGACCGTTTACCAACTTCTGCTTGTGAAGGCATCAATCCGCCATCAAATTGCGTAGAAAGGGGTAATTTGTATCTTTTTTTCAATAAAGCAACACCTGTGTCGGGGCCATTTGTGTTCCCTCTAAGCTTAAAGCTTTGTGAATGTTACCCCATTTGTAGCGGAATTGAAAAACTGTTTCGTCTTGCAGTATCACTCCCAACAGTTTGTTGTGCGGTGTGGAGTTAGCCTTATTTGTCACGATGCTCTTTTATTTACTTTTTGTTGAGTAAACGTGTCGCGCTAGTGTTGTTGTTTAATAATAAGTTTAAGACCCAATAAATGCTGGAATAATACTGGGTTTGTTCGGAACTGCGGGCTATTGAATATTTACTTATTGCTTTTTCTTTTGTTTTTAGTTTTTGTGCCCCTATGCCAATTATTTATGTTCAACCATTGTTTAACTCTTTTAGTACTTACCTACCTATGATTCGACATGTGTGTTCAGCAAAACTGTTGCCCTTTACTTTGTAAAATGATACGTAAACTCTGAGAAAAGTTTGAACAAGAGGGAGGAAGAGGGACATAACTTTCTTGAGATCTCTCTTCAATTGAAACTTCAACACACATGCCACTTTCATAAAAAAAAAACATTCGAAAAAAGAAACTTTTATGTGGCTGTCAAAAATTAAAGCCCTCAATAGAATACCTCGTCCGACAATACAACGCATCAATAACCAGCGACAAACCCAGTCAATTGGCCTTAATAAATTACTATTAGTAAAATAACTATTATAATAAAGATACAGCGTATATTTTTCCTTTTATTTCTTTATGGGCATTCAACGGGCCATAGTCGTTCCGTACACTGCCGTTCAAAATATATGACCAATCATTTTTCAACGACACTCGCTTTCAGATTTAAAGCGTGGTTTGAATGACGCGTATTTCGAATGTGTCAATCACACGTATGGTCGCCCCCAAATGTACAGTGGCGTGGTACGTCAGGGATTCGTCGAAAATTGTCGGCCGCCAGTGTACTGATTAGAGAGAGTTTAGCTTAGCGTTTAAGGACTTAATTAGGTTAGGTTTTCAAAATCAGGCATCTATGTCTGATTACTTGAAAAGCTAAGCTAACTGACATAATGAACAGTGGGAAACTCTTGGAAAATGTCAGTTTAATAAATCAGGAAAATTCTCGCAAAAAACCTTCATAAAAAAATATGGCACTAGTAAAAGCTTTCCCTGGCCTTAGTCCCTGGCTGGGGGCCTTAGATTCATTTAAGGCCACCACAGGATAGTCCGGTTAAGCAGTTACTAGCCCTAGCGTGCTGAACGTCAAAAAAAATAAAAAAAAATAAAAGCTATCTACTCACTTGGTTTTTCACGGTAACGGTATCTTACAATGGCTGGTAATATTGTCCTGGAAATTAATAGGGGCATTGAAATGTACTTTGTCTGTTTCGCTATATGTTTCATGTCTTTAAGTCAACAGTGAATAGATTACTTCTAGGATAACGTGCTCCATCGTCGACCGTAACATCGCTTACTGTCAGGTGAGACCGCAGTCAAAGGTATTCACTGTTAGCGATAAGACCGCCATTTTTATACCTAAACTTGCTTTTGCCCGCGACTTCGTACGCGCATATCCCGTTTAGTTCCCGTTCCCGTATAGCCCATATACAAGAAGAAGTTTCCAAATCAGACTGGCTACGCGTTGGAAACGCGCTAACGCGCTGGAACTACTCCAGAGATTGGCGCGTTAAAACAAACAAATAAAATATTAAGCTTTACTATATTAATATCGATATTTTTAAACTCCTATTGTAATTTGTCATAGTGTAAAATAAAGAGTACCTATTTCATTTTCATTAATCTAATGTCAAGCTTGATTAACTCGATATAAAATAAAGAGATTTTTGCTCTTAATAAATTGATGCTATTTGCAGCACTAATGTTCCACACTAAACCAACAGCATTACAAAAAGTTTGTCTACAAAGACTAACAAAAGAATAAAGGTTAAAGCTGTAGGTCATTTTCGAGACACTGACTTGTATTTGAATACTTGTAGTAATGTACAGTGAAATGAAACAAAAAATATATTTGAGAAAATAATCTTTTAAGAAATGTGGAGTACGCCTCTTTGCTTCAATAACGGGATAAGTCCGACAATACATTTTTTTATTTGATAATAATTGAATCCGCCGTGACTAATTTGATTTTTCAAAAAATTACTGGTTTTTGGCGTTAAATGATCTGAAGATTTTTTTTTTGGAAGCTAACTCTAAGAAAAGTGGAAAGGCACCACCTACCTGAGTGTCTAAGTCTAGATTTTAAGAATCTTATAATACCCAAAATGTTAGCCTAATTAACTTGAGAATTGGTAAAATTAACTACTATCAAGAAATTATTAAATATCTCGTAGTTATTTAAGTAACAATTAAGAAATTATAAATTAACAGCGATTATAAATAACACAGTTTAATTATACATGGTGTGTACAATTAAGAGAATAATACGGCCTTCAAATTCTAAACGTATGATTAGTTTAAAAACTGAAGAAGCAGTTTCTAAATTCAAATCTTGAACGTTTGAATTAAGAATCTGTTAATCAGTACTTAAACTAATCACATGGTTAGATATTTTTTATAAATACGGTCCAAAAGTTACTAAACGAAGCTATAAAATGACAGCAGAAGCTGCGCAGTTTCCCGTAGCGTTTCATTATCATACTTTAGTTGATCTCGATTACTTAGCAATCTCGCTGATTAAGGGCGTGTGCACACAGGGCGACAGCGACAGACCGGCAAATAGGACTATCGGGCACTCCACAATGAATATTTATGTGCTCAGCAATGTCGTTTGGATGAGGTATGTTCGTTTAAATTGAACATAGGCTTCCTTCGTAGGCTTCTTGTTCGTAGGAATCAATTCATTGTGATGGCTAGAAATAACGTAATTATCATAAATCAATCCTTTAGCTTTTTCCTTGTTTGGGGCCAGTCCGACTAATACTTTTTCACCGCTCTTGGTGATTTTAAACCCATTGCCAACATAAGATTGTGGATTATCCTTGTCCAGAAAGTCTCTCTCTGCCTCTTTGAAACGAACAAAATGAAAAATAAATCATCGTGCCGATATTTTTCACTGGTTTTTAAGGGTTAAGCAAAGGTCGGTACATTTCCGCCAGTTATCACGCTTTCCGATGGAATATTTTCTCCCTCATTTCTATCCTGAGAATTTCACGCACGAAGCGAATGAAACGAAAACTACTCTTAAAGATTAGTCCGCGATTTATTTAACTTGACCGCAAGCTTTTCCGTCCGCTACTTGAAACCTCGGACAACGTAATTACTTAATTAAATCTTTAAGCCATGAAAGTAATTTAAATCCCATTGTTTTCTTTGAGAAAATTACGTGGCAATATCATTAGTGTCTGGTGAGATGTGTTCATCATTCTAAGGTCGTCAGGGACGAGATTATTTTGCGTCGTTTTATTTTCTGAGATGATGTAGCGGAATTTTAATTAAAGTTAAGTAGGTCAAGGTGTTTCTTTGCAGCGCTTTTGCATAAAAGGTTACCTGTGTATCTCACAGTATTTTAGTTGCACGACAGCGGAGTATTTTAGCACTAAATTAGGTGTCGCTCCTTAACTGTGTTTAAAGTTAAGTAGCGTGACTCGTGAGAAAAATCTAAGAGAACTTTGAGCTCGATTATTAATTTAGTTGATAAATTAAACCGAGTCAATTTCAAAAGTAAATTAAATTACACGTTGACTAGAATAAAACAGAGCATAACTCAGAAAGTAATTGTGACTTTAAAACAAATCTTAATCTCAAGTTACATTGAACTTCTCCAAAGGTTATTGTATCACAAAGAGGAAAATTATCTATCTCAATTTCTCGCAATTTACTAACTTGTAGTAACAAAGGTTAATAGCAGACACCTATTTCGAATCAGAGCTTCGTGATAAAATTTTATGGTTCGTTTCCACTATCGTTTGTAGTAACTGCTTCAACATTCACCTCGGAGGTGATACCGTGATACCTGATTCGATAGCTGTTACCTTTAGTATGTAGATTTCAGGGCTTGCTTCGTCGATCCACGTGATCTCCGGCTAGGTCCATGCGGGCTCTAAATTGAGCCTCGACGGCCGGTCGGACATAATGTTCTTGCAGCGACATGCTTTTGTCAGGCCGATTCAAAGGTGGTTGTCCGTAAGTGGGTCAGCTGGGATTTGCGTTCGATGTATTCAGTTATATGTGCCTTGCAGCCATTGTGGCTGCTCTTTGTTAGACCTTTTAGCTTTGCGACAGCTATTTAGTATACATGCTCTGTTGTTTACACTTATTCCTCTACAGCTATACACAAAGCTAAAAATCTATACAAAGTCACCTCGCTTTTAAAACGGACTTTTTTACCGACGACGCGGAATATTTTTGTGTAAATACTGCCACTTTTCGCAACAATACGTTCACATGGACGGCTTTTTTATCATTGTTATACGCAAACACAATGCGACTTCAATGTTTGGGCGTTGGAAACGATTGTTTTACGTATATCCGATTGGTCAGGGTAGGTAACAATAAAAGCGCTCGTGAAAAATCAAAAGTGCTCGCGGTGGCCGTCGTAAAGTATTTTCGGGGTTTCGAAACCTTCATGTTTTAGAAATGGGCCGTCAAAACAAATGGCGGGTGAAAAATACAAGGGAATATAAACAAAGGCTTGTTTGGTCGTAGGTTGTTCGGCGTGGGGTGGCGAGCGCCTCATTTCGACAGGCGGATAAGTGCGGCCGTAATCTGTGCCGGAGCTCGTGTAAATGCAAATTGTCCCATAAAGCCATCGCTCGACCGTCCCGCCCCGCCCCTCGTTCTTAATGAAGAGGAGCATCTCGGACGGAAGCCCACGTCCGTCATCTCCACAGCGGTTTACGTGGCCTGTAGATACATGACGAAATTAGATTCGCCCCGAAATTGGTTTGCATACATGTTGCAATTAGGAGCGAGATTCCAGACTAACACGTTTTTGGGTCTGTCTCGCTTTGAAGACGGTAATTCGTTTAGGTGTACAGCGGAGCTGAACTAACCCTTTTAAAATACTAATTATTTCTTACTTGAGCGCCATATTAAAGGCACAATAAAACAAGGGTTCTTACAGGAAAAACGTGAACTATTCTTAGCGAAAAAAATAACCCCAAATGAATAAACTTTGATTAAGTTCATCAGCGGGCGAAAGCAACGCATTTTTATGAGAATGATAACATAAAGTTTATGAGTATAGTAGTTTCAGCCGCTGTAGTAAAGGAAAAGTGGATTATTTATCTCGACTTGGGCCAAATTTTCTTTGGAGCATTGTGGAAGTAGACTAGGGCATTATTGACACGCGATTGTTAGAGACTTATGGAATTGACGTTGGCAAGGAGCTTGCTAGCTGAATCTTCTTCATTTTTCACAACTTCTTCAAACTAGGCCATTTATAATGTTTCATTTTCATGAAAAAAAACCCCATACATTTTTCGTTACACGACAAATGTCTTGAATCTATTTGGTCCCATTGTAAAAGTTATCCATAATGTTGAATACAATTACTCCTTGTTTACTTTCGTCAGTTATTGGGTTACATCGTGTAGGCACAGGCTTTAAACACACTGCTACAGAGGCTCACGAATTCTATTTAAACTACAAATGTATATTTTTACAACCAAGTTTAGTTTAATTTCTAAGCATGAAAATCTCTCTAAACTTTCCACTATTTATAGCCATCTAGTTAAGTCTAGGGCTGTCCGAACCATCCAATTTATGTTATACCAAATTAACAGTTCCATACTGTTATTGGGAACCGCCGGTGTTTCTACTCTGTAATCAGTTTCACTGACTTACTGCGACTCGCCCTATTACCGTCCATTAAACTAACGATTACGTTTATTTTAATTACTCTGATTGGATCCGATAACGAACGATGTGAATCGGTTATGATTCTTCTATATTATTGTTTTCATGTTGGCTGTGTTTTTGTGTGTTGTGACTTGTGTGTGATAGTTCGAGTTTTGGGACGTTGCGTGTTTTTGTGACGATTTAGGCGGTTAATAAGTTGCTCTTTTGTTCTTCTTTTTAGTTGGGCTGTTTAGATGTATATTTTAGGTGTTTCTGTGTTTTGCATATCGTTATTTAGGATTTTACGATGCGACAACGATAACAATAAAGAAAAAAGTATTTATTACCACAGTACCGACAAATTAGTAGTACTTAAATTATTTTAGTAAATGCGTGTTTTCAAGAAAATTGTTTTGTCTGTAGAATTTCTACGAAAACGTGTTATTACATAGAGTCCATCTGCGAAGACATTCAAGAATATCCCTTATATTGTAGGCCTGTAAGACGTAGGAACAATTAAACCCACAAATTTTGAATACCTCTACAAAACAACACACTCCACTACCATTCGATTCAATAAACACAGCCTTAATACCCACAAATTAATTTGTAACTACCGACCGCTCACTCTGAATGCGCCTATTCTGATTATCAATAAACGTTCTGAACTGAATGTCGCCGTCGCCTTAAGTAGCAGTGGGTGAAACAATACGAACTGCCGGGACCCCGCCTTGAATTACAAATACGAGAACTTGACGTGAATTCGAATAGGGACGCGGCTGAAGGTAGGATATGTTTTATGTTATACAGGGTGACTAGTGAAACTGGGGACTCTTTGAAGGAGCATTTGTAGTGTATTATTTCCTATATATTTTAGCATAATCCATAATAAAAAAAGCATCCTAAACCCAGTTAAAACAATAACGCCCGGTTTCAATATCGTGTCTACCTTTAACCAACTGTCAAATTAGCTACCAACACTAGCTGAAACTTCATGGCTTAAAGGCAAACATGACGTTTCAGCTACTGTTGGTAGCTAATTTGACAGTTGGTCAAAGGTGGATACGTTATTGAGACCGGCCGTAAAGGGTTAATGAATCATATCGCAAAAGCTCAAAAGCCCGATCCAAAGAGCTTTACCAAAAGCTCAATGCAGTTGTCCTACAATCTGCCAGGATTGCGGAATTTGTTCGAAAGTGTCATCGCGGCCCTGGGACGCAAAGGGCTTTAGAAGGAACACGGATGGGTTTTAGTTAGTAGAGTTTGACATGCCCTTCCGCTCCATTTGATAATTTCCCATACTTAAAAAAAAACTTGTCCTACAATACGTATCTCTTTCTTCAGTAACCTTCAGATCAGATTGCTTTATTTGTAACATATGTATGTATGTAAAGCTGTGAGATGTTACAGCATTAAATATTATGAAGGTTCTCTATCTCAAAATTTACTTTACAATGTCTATAGTTTCTTTAGTTCATAGTTCAACCAGTCACACATCAGCTTAGTTGTTGCCTTATAAAGGAGGTACCGTTGAATTTCCCGAGCACGTAATTGGTGCGCTATCGTGATTACACCTAAACAAGTGTTTCGACCGATATGGTAGTCTTTTATCTTTTTTGCCATAGTTTAAGTTAAGTGGCAGTATAGTTTTAGTTCTGCAGAAAGGAGGAGCTAGGGGCTAAGTTAAAACAGCCGCACGGATCGATCTTTAAGGTTAAGCAACACTTGTCGAGGTTTGTCCGTGGATGGGTGACCATTTTTATTTTTTTATTTGATAGTGTTTGTTCTTGACCATTGATTATATTATATATGTGTGTCTAGGAATGCATGTTATGCCGTTGGTCACGTCTGTAATTTTTAGGTTCTTTGTCAATTCTTGACGGGTGGACATAAGCCAGAAAATCTGACACCAATCTTGCCAAGGGGTACACAATAACAGGGTTGTGAAGGTGATGATATAGGCGTTCATGTAAAATTCTGGTGTTCAGCTACATCTGACTAGACTGGAAGTCGACTCCAACGTAGTTGGAAACAGGCTTAGCAAAGAAAGAAAGAAAAAAGAAAAGTAGTTTATTTGGCACAAACAGATACACATAATAATATATGCAAAAATAAAAGTAGTTTATTTGGCACAAACAGATACCCATAATAATATATGCAAAAATAAAAGTAGTTTATTTGGCACAAACAGATACACATAATAATATATGCAAAAATAAAAGGAAACTTAATTTTAAAACAATTATATTGTGTGCCCCGCGACTGCGCCAAATAGGTCCAGTTCAGCAAAATGCCAGACAACTAGTAATTCCCTGACGCTGGTTTTCAACTGAACCTTTGCAAGCAAGCACATTGATTGCTATAGTATATAGTCCTCCAAACCGATTTCGGCCATGGCGGCCAATCTCAACGGAGACTAGCCATCGGCGCGGGACATATTACAGTGCACAAGTGTGTGCGCAAATACAGGTGCACTACCTCTTCCATCACTCTTATATTCCGATGGGACGGCAACCGGACACGACTGGAGAGAGATCTGGCGCAGGACCAACAGCTTAACATGCACACTACCAACTTCCTAACTCCGGGCAGAGAACAGAGAAATTCCTAATGGAAAAACCCAAAAACACTTGCCCGACCTGGGAATCGAACTCAGGACTCCACGCTCGGGTCGCACTTGCGACCGCGAGACCAACGGAGCAGATTGCTATAGTAGCAGTTAAGTGGCAGTACCTATAGTTATAGTTCTAAAGTTCATGTTCTCATCTGCCTAGCCTTTTCCCAATTATATTGGGGTCGGCTTCCAGTCAACCGGATTCAGCTGAATACCAGTATTTTACGTTGAGCGGCTGCCTACCTGACCTCCACAACCCACTAACTGGGTAACACGGTACTCCTTGGGACTGGTGTCAGATTATCTGGCTTCTGACTATCCGTAACGACTGCCAAAGATCTACAAATGACAGCCGGGACCAACGGCTTAACGTGCTTTCCGAGGCACGGAGGAGTCTCGGTATGTTAAGATGGTCACCCATCCACAGACCAACCTCGGCAAGCGTTGCTTAACCTTAAAGATCGACCCATGCGGCTGTTATTATTTAGCCACGAGCTCCTCTAAAGTTCATGTTCTGCAGGAATAAAATAATAAGTAAGTACCTATTACACTTTTCACCGTTTCTCGTTTGTGATTATTTCTTGCGGTATTTCTGAGCTACATTAGTTTTTGCCTGTGGTTCCGCCTGTACGGAGGCTAATTTATACGTCTAACGGTCTTCTTTTGTGCTAAAGTAAATAAACTCTTCGATATTTGCAGACGGGTTTTTAGCAGAAATTGATCCCATTTGAAAAATCTGTAGAAATGAAATCTAGTGGATTTACGTCCGACGTCTTCAGATATTATTCGTCTATCTAACTTAATCTTGGTTTTGTGTAAATAATATTTATCCAATTATTTTCAAAATCTCTTCCAAGTTGTATAGTCCCTACCTACCTCATTCATTGTACTACTTTGAACCACATTAAAATCTGAAATTGCACTGAAATCGCGAATAAAAAAAACAGAAATATATTCACTTCGTTTCTTTTTTTTTCGATTTCAGATATTGTCCTATTCTAAAGATTGTTCACAAGTACAATAATCCCTTTTTAAACTTCTTTACACTTTTTTTTTAATGACTTCTTCTGCTCTGGGTAGAGCGGAAGGGCGTGTCAGACTCTTACTGACTATAACACATCCGTGTTCCTTCGCGGTGACTCTTTCGAACAAATTCCGCAACTCTGACAGGCATTTTGTTACACTTACACACGGTATTAGTGTACTCTTTCGATAGACTATATTATAACCTACTAGACCCACATGCTTTATTCAGCTTAATTAGGTCAACGCAGTCTCACAAAGTTTTTTATATGAATCGTCTATCACTGCCCAGTTAACAGCCCCATAAAAATTAATACTTCAAATAGCCTGCACTTCACGAGTGCACATAATAATTACTAACAGCCATTAAAAAACGCAAATTGAAGACCATGTATCAGTTGCCATAAACATTTTTGTTTTTACTTCACGCCGAATCGAACTATTAAACTCTTTCTAACAATTTGTAATAGTTTTTACAACTCTTAATATATAGGATCAAATCTAAAAACGTGTCGAATTGTGTAATTGTTGTATTGGTTCACTAGAAAAATAATTATGGAAGTTTAGAAGATGTTATATTGATGGGCAGTGGAGCGCGACGGTGAGAACTTTTCGAATTTTGTTAATCTACATTTGATACTGGACAGAACGGAACACGCTCGTGGTTTTTTTACCGCAAGATTGGGTTGGTTCACTGCCTTAGAATGTTTTGT
This sequence comes from Mamestra configurata, assembly GCA_002192655.3. Classification (NCBI taxonomy): domain Eukaryota; kingdom Metazoa; phylum Arthropoda; class Insecta; order Lepidoptera; family Noctuidae; genus Mamestra; species Mamestra configurata. Next base: position 167,345 of record NDFZ01005441.1, on the reverse strand, counting down.
TTAGGTGACAATGATCTACGTGGATAGTCTATGGTTTTGGTCTTCATAGTCTTGAAAGGAGACTTTCCTGCGTCCGAATAGACAATGGTGAAAACTAAGTGAAGATATAAGATATTCTGAACAACCCGTTTCTTTTTAATTAATCAAGAATTTCTCGTGTAAATCATAAATAGTTTAAGGAAACTACCGATTCATTCCCTGCACTAAAGTTTTTAACTAACGGTATTTAAACATTCTTAACTCCGAACACTTTGATTTAAAAAATGAGGTCAATAAGTTTTATAGAGTACAGAATACTTAAGAAAATAATTAGTTTTCCGAGTCTTTCATGTTTCCTGTTCAATTAAAAGTTGCACGAACTTCCTCTGAAAAGCTGACATTTTAAACTAAAAGTACGTCGTGTTTAACGTTTTTTTTTTTTGTATTTTATTTTGTTTATTTTCGGGTATCTTCACACGGTCCGAAAAACCGCGGTTTCACGGTCCATGAGGCTATGTCAATCTACATTTTTGAGTACGCGAGTCGGTCACAGCGATATTCGATACGCTGTATTGTGTAACAGAGCATAGATATAGATATCCTCGAATAACGGCCAACTCCGCCACTGAGGTAGGCCATAACGTTTCGTGGGACCGTTGAGAATCGCCTATATGCATGTAGTTTTGACGTTTAATATCGTATCATGGGAACCAAGTTCCGATTTCACACGTGAACCTCTGGTTTAAAACTTTTACTGCTTGCAGTCACGTAACCTTGTTAGCGCGACAACAGTAAAGTTCGAATTATCTCAATATAAACATAATCAAGTTTGTTTATTAATGTTGTTAGCGGAGGTCGCGAGGTGACTCTCATTTTATACTGCTTTAAAATTTGATATCTTAATCTGATCATTAGTGTCCTTTCCTTTTACTTTATTAATCCCCAAGCGATATTTATCTTATCCATTCAAATTCGAATAATATTGTGATTACGTCCCATTATAATAAGATGTTTTGTATGGACCACGTTATATCGTTCCCGGAATTTTCTTTGTATCGTCGGATACACTGTAGACTTAAATTTATTTTGTTGTGACTTTCAAAAATATCGGAGTTAGTTGAACAATTTAATCTCCCTTCCGATTTCTATGAAATCATAAGGTGATTCAACGCTGTTAACTACGGAATTTTAGTGCATCGTTATGATTCTTATATGGGCTGTAATCTTAATTGCTGCCATCATCTTAACTTTATGTTTCTGACTCTTGAACTCGTGATTACCACTGAATATTAAATTTTTTATAACATTTTCTGCGAAGAAAGAAAAGAATCAGAATTATAACATTGCTGGTTGCTTGCGTACAATTTTATGGCAAAGCTGACTGAGTTTATGTTTCAAGCTCCTTTGTATTTTAAGTATCCAGGCCATCGCTGTTGGCCGAACAACTAGGCTTACAGTACTTAGTCATCCTGAAATGACAGCTCAAGTTTTTCAGCCCAGCAAGCAGTCAAAGTTAACTTTTGATCAAACTGCTTAATCCTAACTATTTACTTTCGACTAATATTAAAAATATCTGTTTAAACGTTTTGATGTTAGTGAAACAATCACGGATTTTTATGAAATTCAGAACATGTCGAGACCATGTCCTGGATGACGAATGAATTTTTTTTCAGTAGTATTTTGCTTTGGGATATTTTTTTACAATCCCGCGAGTGAAGCTGCTAGCAAAACCTTGTATATTAATGATTCGCGGTATTTCTTTCACGTTATTTTTGTTCGCACGTAACCGTTTCTTACATTTCGCTCGTCTATCACAAGTAATGGAAAGGAAGCAGCTGTCACTGAGACAGGTTGTAAAACGGCCTATAGCGGAGGTAGTGCTAGGGCTGCCGTCTTTCCAATCGTGAGTTATCGCCACTCATAGTAAAATATTATGTCCGCTCCGGTCTAGTCCTGGGTTTTTAAACATTGTTAGTGTTTTGTTTTATGTTTCCGTGGTCTGTGAGCTGCGGACGTGTCTGTCTGTTTATCTTTGCTTGTTATCGTCTGGGTAGGTCTTTTCATTTGTTAATTACTTGTTAATTTTAGCACTTTTCCTGTCAAAAGATGCCCCGATTTATCTTGATGCCTATTGTTTTTAGACTAAGATCATTACAAGTAAACAGTTAGACAGAAAAGTAAAGGATCACGAAGGTCGGTTTTTGGTCAGTCGTTTCTCTCTTCATGTCTCTTTTTCCATGTAACGCAAAGCTCTCTACCATGGTTGAAGTAATAGCTTACAAAAGCTACTGTTACCATAATAATCTTATCAATTTTATAGTCAAAAGAATCCAAAGAATGTCACTGGCACATAATGTGATACCCCTACCTACTTAGTAACGGTGTATGCGCTCGCGCAGGCGATGTTTTTATAATCGCCACTTGCAGGGCGCATGCGCGACTCTGGAATGTAGATGTTGTTAGAAGTTTTCATAGAAAATAGAAACAGGTCCAGTTTTTTCCGTGAAATTACTAAGATTACATTTTATGCAAATATTATGTTGGGGTTTTGAGAAAGTTTAGTGTGATTTAGGAAAATGAAGAGGTATTATGGCAATAGAGAATGTTCTATTGCCATAATATCTCTTCATTTTCCTTGTGCAGATGATGATCTTAGATCAAATCTAACCAATGAGTTAGATTTGAGCTAATATCATCATCTGCCTAGCTTTTTCCCAACTATATTAGGGTCGGCTTCCAGTCAAACCAGATTCATCTGAATACCAGTATATAAAAAGGAGCGGCTGCCTATCAGACCTGCACAACCCACTAACTGGATGACACGGTACTTCTTGGTAAGACGGAGTCAGATTTACTGGCTTCTAACAATCCGTAACGACTGCCAAAGATCTACAAATGACAGCCGGGACCAACGGATTAACGTGCTTTTCGAGGCACGGAGGAAACTCGGTATGTTAAGATGGTCACCCATCCACAGACCAACCTTGGCAAGCGTTGCTTAACCTTGATCGACCTGTGCGACTGTAATTCTTTTAGCCACGAGCTCCTCGAGATTCGTGATTTTTTATGAGTAAATTTGCATCCGTTTTTAAAATACAAATACGAGAAAGTGCAAAAACATCCTTAATGTTCAAATGAATCCCACTTACTTATGGAAAGAAGTGTAATCATTGTCACGTCACGTCTCCTCAAGTTTTTAGCTAAAAATAATACTCTTGAACTTATTAGACTTTAAAATCAGTAGGTCAAGAATATAAATGTATAAGGTAGCAAAAACTCAACGCTCAGTCAATTTCAGCGAAAATCTTATCCGATTTGCATGAAAAAGTCGTCAATGAAATCACAAGCTTTCTTTCCTTTAAAAGTTATTACTTAAAAAGCCTTTGAAGTTGATGTTACAGCTCAATACTTAATAAAATTATAATTTATGTTAAGGTTTGAATTCTCCGACAGTTAGTCAAGCTATAACAATAAGGTATTGTTCTTTATTACCTACGCAGAAAGGGTGACGTGAAGGGCATTTTATGAATGTGTTGTTAAACTTTAAGTACAAATGCGTCGCGTCGTGTCGTGTGTACCAAGCCTAATGTATGTACGTACACGGTTATAAATTGGTTCGTATTATCACACCTCATTTTGGTACCATTTAGAGATTGGTACACGCCTTTATATTCTGAGTATTCATGGGAGTAGAAAAACATTGTATTGTAGTGGTAAATTATTTGAAGTGGAATTAAAAATTAACAATAGAATAGCTAGAATCATTGAGAATATTCATTTCATAGAAACTAAAGCCCATCAATTGATTAAACTGCTACGTGAGAAATATCTGCAACAGACAATTTTATTACAAAATAATTATGTTTTGATTTATTCTGCAGATCTTTATAATTAACTAGCTTTTGCACGCGGCTTCGTACGCGCATGCCCCGTTTTTTCCCGTTCCCGTAGGAATTTCGGATTAGTGCTTCCATACACTCCTCAAGGAACCTACATGCCAACAATTTCAGCTTTCTACGACCAGTAGAATCGGCTGGGCGTTGTCTTTCACTCAGTCAGTCAGTCAGTCAGTAACGGAAGAATATTAGGATTAGGATATATTAGGATTAGCTAACTCAAAATATAAGGACTATGACACTTGTTGAAAACCTCCACAACGAATATGCGATATAGCAAACCACACATCTCAATCCCTTCTTACCGGCGCTTATTGTTTTTTTTTAAAGGCCATCGACACACAACCAAACTGGGTAGATAGAAAACAGTTTCGGTCTTGTTGCACTCGCAATCAAAGCGTCCAGTCGGAAAATTGAATTAATCGAATCATCTGTCCTTTGAGTGTCGCCGACCGTTTGCAGGCGCATTCATTAATAAATACCTAGCCTGGTCGGGGCACACCCCACTGGATAGGTCGATTTCACACTTCTTTGAAGCAATTATAGTGATGCACTATAAATTATGGTGTTATGTCCACTTTGGTATGAAGTTGACTTAAAGTCATCGAATAGGGTCGATAGTGTTTAATGAAGTCTTTGTTTTACAAGCGATACCTACTGAAAAACTAGAAAAAAAAATCTGGAAAATGTTATGCTCTATTTAGTAGTTTATCGAAGGCGAGAATGCCCTAAACGTATATAGTACTGGTACCCTAGTGAGCATTCAAGTGTACCCTTTGTCTCTAGATCAAGTTAGCGACAACATTGAAGCGTCCATTGTGCGAAAGGGTTTTATTACATGAGTCAATTTTGAGTGACGTGCAGTAGTAGAGGGTTAAGCGAAATTTATGTGCGCTAGTCATTTAATCCGAGAATGCCGTCCTCGAGACATGCTCACTAAATCACCTCGTCCTCTTTATGCTGTCTCAACTCAAGTGTCGTATTCTCTCGCCTAACTTTATGCACGTAATAAACTGCAACGGTACTCGCTGCGACACGTCGACTATGAAATTGAGCCAATATTTGTGTTACATCCATTTTTCAGTCGACGACATTACAGCAAAACTATTCAATATTTATCGTTTCAAACCAAACGCGGAAGCTCCTGTCAAAGCCGTAAAAATCTTACCGGTGCGTCGGCTGCGCTTTTGCTCAAACCAACGGTTAGTGGGAAGTGAAATCCTCCCATTCATTCATTCATTCATTCATAAAACGCATTACCGTCACCGCGCGCCCTAACCCCGGCGCGCGCCGTCTCGGTTGCAACGCGGAATACGTTAAAGGGGATCCTCGGTACACTGCAATACGGGATGGAAACGTGAACGCGGGATTTTGTTGCAAGTTACGTTTGCGGAGTCCCGGGTAAGCTTAGCTCCTGGGTGTGCATCGGGCTTTGTGCCCGCTCGGGCGAGGCCGCCGCGTTTTGTATTCGCCTTTAATAAAACCGGAGGAAAGGAATGAATATGTCAGTTTGCGAAGATTGGGATATGATATTCGGGTACGTGCAGAATTTTTGTTTGTGAACTTTTTTCGTAGCTTTTAATTATTCTCTCCGGCCTAGTTTTTAAAGCAGGTCATTGTTTATTTATCAACGAACTGGCATTTATAAATCATGTTTATTAAAAGCAAAGTTAATAGAATTCTAAATGTACTACTACAACATCAAATAGATTTTCATTAGTACGAAGTATTTTAGGCTCAATTAATGTTCCAGCGTTATAAACTCAGAATATTATTTGCAATGTAGGTAATTCAAAACCCTTGTCTGTTCGAAGTCATTTGCAATGTTATAACTTGTCATTGTACATGACGTAAATTTAAATCATTTTAAGTGCCGAGAGCTACAACATCTGCAATATTCTGAATTTATTGAAAAGCTTTGTAACAAGCACACTGTTCAAACCATAGATCAACGATTAAGTTTATCCGTGCCCATAGTACAAGAAAACGCTACTGAAACTTATTTATTAATTAAAAATTGACCCGCGATCGAGGAGATTATAAGTTTAAAACAATTCCCGGTAGCGACGCCCTCTGGGCGTGTGTACCTCGCTCTATCTCGGCACGTTCCTTCATTGTATCAGAAATCCAATTTTTATTTACAATCACAATATTATCATTCGACTTCCTCGTATAAACAAAGAACAACGGTTTTATCAACGATAACTGTTCCACTCCCATTCGCCTTATTGGCAATCGGGCTGTACGAGCGCGGATTTTTATCTGTCAGGGATGCTTCCCACCGCCCCGATGAAGACAATATATGAGCCTGTCTAATTTATTTCATGGGCATTCCTTATTTACGGAGAACACAGATTTTTCCATTCCAACGGAGAGTAGATTTATTAACCGACTCATTTCCCTAAAACCCACTTCACTTAATAACCCTAAAGGAGGAGCCAGATATCTCACACGGAATCCGTGGGATTTTCGCTTATGCTCGGCCGCGCGATTGCGTTCCAATGGGCCACAGTGTCGATACCGAGCCGCCGTCTCAACGAGCTATTTCATTATTCAGCCTCACCGACTCCGTTAAAGATGGCTGCGATAGGATTGACTAATTTCGCAGTATGCTTTAGATGAGCGTCGCGTCGCGACTTCATTTAGGCCGAGACCGTTTTGCGGGCTTAGAAGAGATCGCTCGATATCTCTCACGTAAGCACGTCGTTTGCAACTCCCTCTCCGAAGCCAGAACCACCTCGTCTATCTAAATTTAACTTTTAATGCAAACGGTAACTTTAATTTTATTATAGAGAACATTTCTCAAAGGAAAAGTTTTAATAACAGTCAAACAATTCATGACTGTTGTTTTTTATTCCTGTCTACGAAAGTCGAAGTTGGAGTTTCTAAACGTGTACCGCGATCCGTAGACTTGCGGCGAACACCGCGGGAATCTCGTACCTACAGATGCAAACTTCTATTCTTGAAGGCTCTCGGGAATAAAGGCGAGCTTTATTGCTACACACTGAATGAAAGCAGTGAAAACATGTTGAGTTCACTGGAATTAAGTGATTTATAGAACAACGGTTCAATTTATATCGTCCAGTTTACGAGCCGAGACACGATGCATTCACTTTTCCCAGCACGAATAAGCAGACACTTTTTTTAAATGGAGTTAAATGTAAACAAGTACGCTTTTAATTTGCGCCGCCGTTGCTTGGCCTAAATTCATTGACTATTCATCCGTGGGCCGCATCCAATCGCGCCGGGGCACGCCTAATCCTCGCTCAGCGATGAAAGTCAAAGCGAAAGCAAGTTGGTGCTTGCTAAAAGCCCTTTGGCGAGGCGTCGAGTCGGTGTCGAGGCGGTGGCGAGGCGGCGACGAGGCGGCGGCGAGGCTCCGTCCCCGCTCGCCATTACCGCCCCAAGTGGCAAGTTTTGTGCTCGGCTCATGGGCGATTCATCGGCACCTCTCGTTAGGGCGCACGCCTGAATACCGCCTTAGCACTCCTCATTATTGCGTTTATAAAGGCGCCCATACAGGAGCCTGATTCACTAAGACTCGCTCTGTTGGTGAAAGAGAAAATGGAATTGTGTAGACGTTTTGTTCGCTAAAGTTCCTTTTTTATTCTTTACCGTAAGCCGTCGTTGTGAGGGCGTATCTGAAGGAAAGATATTTTGTGGCAACATTCTGCATTGTGAACGTAACGACGTGACGTTTCTCCTGTTCTTTAGTTAACGTTAGACATTAAAGTAATAGGAGGACATAAAATAGACTCGTCGTTTTCCACATAGGTGACTTTATTTTGTACTTTAATGAACTAGCTTACTTTTTATTCGCACTGGACCGAGTTGCGGTGGCTCTAGTTTTTATAGAACAGGAAATCCTAGTTAGGAGTCTGTTGGAGAAGAAACTTGAGCTACATAGAAATGTGGTAGTACATGTGGGAATGTTTGTTTAATAAATGTATTTCCTGTGTTGGGAATTGTTCGGAAGAGTGTTACTGGTAATATATTAATAAATCTGATTATAATCGCGGGGAAGTGGCGTGGTTCTCTAACGGGGCTTTGATTGCAAAATCAATATCGGTGGGGCGTGCAACTATCGACAGGTGTGGTGGCCGGTGATATTAAAATTTGTTAGCGGCTCCGCGCGATGAGGGCGCGAGGAGCGAGGAGCTGGCTACTAATCGGCACTGGCTAACGTTTATCCGCTTTCAATCGATGGCCCTTTGATTAAATTGATTTGCAGCCTCGATTAGCGGCACCCCACTTTGATTGGTGAGGGTCAATCGGGTGTATTAATCATAATTATGAAACGTTGACGTCATTGAGGTGTTTAATTACTTAATGCCTTCAATAAAAGCTGTCGACCTACTTATTTCCTCTAGTTTTTGTTTTATATTGTCTATATTGTTAGCGCCTCACCACAAAGAAAGTTGTTAACATTTACAGATAAACATGAGCAGACTAGAATGGTGTAAAAGCGCCATAAAGTTGATAAAGAGCGGTGTTAATGGTGTGTGTATTGCATGTGCTTGATAAGTTCAGGGATAATGCTTTGTTGTCATATAATTATATTTTTTGTTGGCATGTCACGAGTCCTGATAAAGCCTACCAATATAAATGACTGCAGTACCTTTCCCTAATTGCAATATAATTTTGCTTAGCAACAGTAAACTGAGCGAACTTTTTAAGGAACGTTTTGTTGTCAAAATGCGTCAAGATTTCCCAAGACAGTTTCTTTTAAAAGTGATTGTGACTATTACCGATAGGGAGAACTTTTAACTGCTTCGCTTTTAAAGGAGTAGCATTTCTTCTTACTCTAGTTCACACAGCTTCCGCAGCTGCTTACAGGTAGGAGATTGTTAAGGCGAGGACTCTAGACAGGAGTGCACCAAAGCGTGCTAACTTACCCACTCCGCAGTCAAGGACATTTGAATTCCCAAGATCAAATTAAAAGTTTCCTTGAGCAGTTCAACACTTTACCGTGCACTGGCGAGATTTTCATTTAAATAGCCATTAATGAGAATATATTTGTAAACTTTTTTATTTGCTTGCAAGTTAGTTTAATTAGCAGTTCTGATGAGACTGCATTTGAGTAATTATGTTGGAGTTTGTTTTAAATTGCCAATTTAGTTTTATATTCTGAAGAGAACTGCCAATTTGCTGGGCTGTGTTTGAGAGCTGAAGTTTTAAAAGTGGTTAAATATTTAAGCACCTTGGCTGAGTTCATAATGTATGTAGGCGCAGGGATTCATTCTAATAGAACTCATTGTGCGAGGAGCGAGCGGCCGCCGCTCGCGGAGCCCGCTGCGAGTAACTACCGGCTGCATTCTCCTCCGCCGGCCAAGTTTTCTCATTACGGCCGTTAGTGCCGCCCGCCACTCACACTATAACTTACGAGCGTCAAACACGACACGTACGCACCGGCCCCGAATGCAACAAAACACATTTATCGCGCAAAGCATCCCCCAGGAAAACTACCCATGCGCTCAAAGTAAAACGACTTCTATTTCAATATGTTGAGCACCAAAGTTTTCGGCTTAACTCCGGGTGACTATTTTAAAAACGGCAGAGCACGACTTAAGCAACTCATAAAAGTGGAGAGGGCTAGGAGGATATTTTCTCGGGAGGGCGAGAGGAGCGGTTAGCCGACTTTTACACTGGTTTTATTGTCTCAGCCCCTCGTAAAGCGTCCTTTGTGTTAGTAACGTCTCAAGTTGTATTAACACCGTGATAACTTTAGTGGGGACCGTTTGCTTCGACGAGTCCGATTGGCTCGTCGACGCAATTAGGCCGAGAGACCGAGAGGCGAGGTAAGCCGATAGTTTTGATAATAATTTAAATGGTGCCGATGACGTTCAGTCCTATTAATACTCAGGGGAGATTCAGACCCTTGATATTGAATTTCGTTAGCGAAACTGTATAATAAATTACGGGGATCCCTTAGCGTCGCAGCCTAAACGGTGTTTAGATGTTATGGTGTAATTAGGAAGGTCGCCAGTTCTGCCGGGTCGAGTACCCGAAACCGCTTTACAAAAGCGGCTGCCGGGTTAATATTCTCTAAATGTGAAACTAATACTAAACACGCGTTACGGAATTGGGACAGGAAACGACAGAGTACAATGAATATTAACTTAAAATAATGAGTTCATTAAATCGTGGCGACACACGAATAGTAAAACGAGCGATAATAAGCGCTGATACGTGACGCAAATGAACAAGTTACGACCCAGTGTTGAGGAAAACATCAAGCCGACGGACTATTGCAAGTTTGTGATTCGGTTTTAAAAAGAAAATAACTGAATAAACTTTAATCAAAGTCCTTATTTGCAGTCAGTAAGAGACGAAAGAAAGTCTCTTACAATTATTAAAATCCTCATCTAAATGTTACAACACTCAAACTTTTCAATGAGAAAATATTTAATTTCCATTTGAAAAGCTTCGACGGAGCGAAAACGAAACAAAAACTTGAAAACATACTCGATTAATAAAAGGAAAATGGGAATGAAGTCGTTGTTTATATTGTTTTAGACGGGGGGCGTCGATATCTGCGACGAGAGAATTTTCCAACGAATTTAGCGGTTTCAATCGATGACGTTGGTAATGGAAAAGTTCAATAGGCAACAACAAAGGCCGATATAAGTTAACGAAGCTCACGAAAGCAAAATTCACGATGGGAGCGCACTCTGGCGGACAGGAAATTAAAAGACAAAAGAGTGGCGGCCAGGGCAGTTTAGGTACGGAAATGGAGGGCGTGCCCTACCCTCTGCGTTTTTTCATCGGCGCCAAACCGCAACCACCTCTGTATGAATATTAAAAAAGCGGTGCTGTGCTGTGTTGTGATTATTCGGTTATACCGCTTTACTCACGACAGCGAAAACAATAACGACTGTAGGCTTTTAGTAAAGGAAACAATGTCTACTCTAGCGAGAAATCCAAGAATTGTTCCCGTTACGTACTATAAACAAATATAATCTGTCAAAGCGCGAAGGTATAAAAGCTACACACCACAAGAAAATCTTCTACTTTCACTGCTCCCTTCTAAAAGTAATCATCCTCAACGCCTCGAGTACCAAATGATTAAACATGCAATCTTTCACGTTGTCGCGATGCCGAATACATTTGGAATGTAACAGAATTAATCCTTCCTAATACGGGATCCTCAATGTATCAAGACTACGTATGGTTTCTGTAATTCAGGCGGGCCGGTGTAATCCATTCGCGTCGAGCGATATCGAGTTTCTGGGGGAGGCTAGATGCCGTTTTCTCGCATCTTTATATGGACTCGCTCGTTCCACCTATCGCGTGGAACAATGTGCTCCGAGACGCGGATTCCGTAGAGATGTGGCCTGTTTATCCTCGCCTTTGTGTGGATCTGAATATGTTTGGTTTGCAAAGTGTCGTCCATAATGATAGGATCGAATGCATTCAAACTGCAAATGGATTGCTTGTTGTGGCTGGCTCAGTTGTTGTTTGCTTGTCTCGAGTGGAACACGTTGTGTCGAGTTAAAATATTCTGGATTGAAGATTACGAAAGTTGGTATGATTTTCATGTTAATTACACAAAATGGATGTTAATCGCGATACAGCCGATGATGACAAAGCGAAAGTTCAACACTCACAACTTTGTTTCCTAATTCAATTTGCATTTGGAATCGAAAACTTTCCGTGACACTGTTTTGCATTATTAATACTTCAGCATGGCGTGATCTCCCGGGAGGCGCACTAGAAACCATAAATTGAATTCCAACCTTCGCAATTAGTTATTCCCGCGCGTGAAAACTTTCTAGATCGTTCGCCTTCGTTAACAGATGTTACGGTGCTATTCATTATACATTCCTTCGAATTGTAAAGCCGAACATTTAATTTAAAGTACCTACCGAAGGCTCCTTTGTTAAATCGCCGAGCATTTTGGGCGGTATTGTTGAGGAAGCGCTGGAGCGGCGGAGGATTAGCGGCAGAGTGCTGCCCGCTAGTTTCCCGTTTACAGAGAACATTCGTCTTGCGGGGAAATGCGGGACGATAAATAAAGGTGCGCAATATGGGTACTGCCGGGTGTGCGCTAGTGGCGCCGGCGGAACGCATTAGCCCTCAACACGCGCCGCGTCCCGCTTGCCACCACCGAACAAATGACAAGTCGTTCTCATAATGCTATATTGAATAACAAATCAACGAGGTAAACAGCTTTAGTGCAATATGCTCCGATGTAACATCCTTCTGCGTACGGCTACGATGCTAGCAGGATAATAAAAAAGTTTTTGTGGCGAGCCCACCATTCCGCCGGCGCGGCACGTCTCTTATCAGCCTAATTTGGATCAAACAATTCCACTCCCCCATACAAATTGCGGAGAGGCACATTTGTTATCTGCAGTTTTCGGGAGAAATTATATTAAGATTTTGTGTTACGATAATGTTGTATATTTCGACTCTCCTTGTGGTGGAGGCAATGCATCCTGAGGGAGCCGGATTTTATGATAACAATAAATTACGCGAAAAATAAACTAGATACCATCGGTGGCAATGAGATTTTCTTTTTTTGTGAAGATAAATAATTACATTTCTTTTAAGAGATTAGGCTTAAAAATGTCCCAAGAGTAGTTTAAGTAACTACGATCTACTTAACATTCTTTTGTTGCTCAAATTTTATAAATCTTTTTATATATCTCAAATCCTGTAGATTAAGTTCTTAATGTTTGTTAGCCTGAAAAATAAATAAAGATTATCTCCAACTCGACATAGACACGTTTGTTATTTACGAGGCACTTTCTTATTTTCTCATTTGCTTGTTGCAGGTCCCCTGTGGCGTATACATGAGATGTTATGGGCTCCTGCGTAGCGAAGTGGCGCTGGTGGGTGGTGGTTGCGGCGTGGGCGTGGGGCGCGGCGGCGCGCACGCTCTGCCCCGCGCGCTGCGCCTGCGACGACGCCCTGCGCGCCGCCTCCTGCGCCAATGCCAGCCTCGAGATCGTGCCCATACAGCTCAACCCCGAAGCCACCCACATCAACCTCACACACAATGCCATCGACAACCTTCTGTACACCTTCGGCTTCTACACGCAGCTCACTGTCCTCGACATCTCCTACAACAGAATCCTAGACTTAGGTAGTAGAAACTTCGAAAACAACAACGAGATGACTCATCTTAATTTGAGTCATAATTTTCTAAAACGCTTAGATAAGGACACATTTATTGGACTGAAAAGTCTTGTAGACTTAAATCTAGCAAACAATGAAATAACGAACATACACGTGCAGACGTTCAAAGACTTGTCTGCACTAGAGACTCTAGACTTGTCCAACAATAAGTTAGTGAAGTTTGAGCCGGATACTTTCAAGCCTTTGACGTCACTGAAGATAATATCGCTCAAGAACAATTCCATATTAGACATACCGTCAGCTAATCTCGCTTTCATAATGCATCTAGAAGTTTTAGACCTATCAGAAAACTTAATAGAGCAAGTATCAAAGCACGGTATCCCGTATTTACAGGAATTGAAGCATTTAGACTTGAACAATAATTTAATAGAAAGTGTGGATCAATTAGGATTCCACAATCTGCCGACGCTCCGGCACCTGGACCTCAGTGATAACAATATGACATCAATCCCTACGTCGGCTCTGTCTAAACTATCCAACTTGTCCCATTTGTACCTAAGTGGAAACTTTTTTGAAAACGTTACGGCGCTTTCGTTCCAAAGTCTCTTCCATTTAAAACATTTACACTTGAGCAGACTTTACGAATTGGAGAGAATTGACTCAAGAGCTTTTGTGGACAATATAAACTTGCAGAAAATATGGATGAATGAGAATGTCAAAGTTGGTGATGTTCCTCCCAGATTGTTCCATGGTAATCCGAAGCTGACGCACATTTACATGAGGAACAATGCACTGGTGGCTCTGGAAGCGTCACACTTTCCAATAGACAGACTTCAGGAGCTTGAAATTGCTGGGAACCCGTTCGCTTGCAATTGTTCATTATTGTGGCTGTGGAAACTTGGGAGAGAGAGTGAAATCAGCAGCAGAAAGTCTGGGAACGCAAGTACCATTCTTAAAATAGACTATGAGGACGTGAAGTGTGCTGCTCCGGCGCACCTGAAAGGTGTCCTCTTTGTACAGATTCCGGAGTCGGAATTTGGGTGCTCGAGTGGATGGGTGATAGTAGCGGTTGTGGTGCTGACTGTGAGTATCGTGATAAGCGTGGTTGGTGGTGTTTTATACTTCATGGGACCCTTGAAGAAGTGTAAGGGTGATAAGTCTAAACAAGTTATGACGAGTGTCATGATGAACGGTGACGTGTCCAAATTAGGGAACGGTTTAGGGTACTCAACCCGGAGTAGGGAGCAGGACGCCAAGAGAGACGTAGACCGATATCTAATGATCGGTTCGTCAGTGAGTAATAACTTTCATTCGTTGAATCCTCCCTGGCATAGTGTGGACAAGAATCCTTATTACCAGGAAGACAGTGAGGAACACATCTACCAGCAGTTTGCCTATGAGACGATCCCTCATCACAGGACGCCTGAGAAACCACACATAGTGTACGTCTAACATAAGTTGTGCGCAAAGGACAATATCGCGGGTATATTTTCTTTGCTAAGTTATACGAACGAAGTTGTGTACTGTCGTCAAAACGACGAGGAACATTGAATTTGCAATAATGTATATAGTGATATGAATAAAATGTAATATGTGATAGCTTTGTATATAGACGTGTAAATATATTACTCAGTGCAGATAAAGACATTACTTTATAGACATTTTCGATTTTGTACTTACTCGTTTAGTCATGTTTAAACCTAATATTGTTTGTCACATTCACCTGTATGTAGTGTGGACGATCAGTTGTTTTATTTACTAGTTCCTCGATTATATGGGTAACCGATTTATTGTTAAGTGCTTTGTAAAGTTCTCTAAGATGTTCAATATTAAATGAATATTATATTCATGTGTAATAATATAGTAAACATTATATATTTTTCAGAATTGAAAACACCAATACTTAATGAAAACTTTGTACAAATATGAGCAATATAGAATAATTTGAAATGTTATCATGTCGTTACTTTAATTCGGTACATTGTTATAGCATACTTATTAGTTGTATTTAGAGACGGTTCTTTTTGACAGTATATGCTAAGAACATTAATTACCTATCTCCATAAATAAATAGATTATACAATAAACCAGTTGCTCTGATGGTAAGGGGTACAAAATACAGTTTTATTGGCTTTACAAAATGATTTCAATGAAATTTATTTTAATAATATTCTGTTGATAGATATTCTGAAACTAATATTTTTGTACTTAGTGAATACGTGAATGTTGGGGTCTAAAAGTTTTCGGTTTAAAGTTTGTTAAGAGACGAAATGCCTTAAGTTTGGCCGCAGCTTTTTCGCGTACAAAATAGAAAATGCTGCGCCAACATTTGAAAGAAAATAATTTTCAACTGTTAAAAGACAAGTGAGAGGATCTTTTATTTCAAACGAAACCTGTTTTAATATTAACTAGTGTGACTGTTTTGTATTTAATTTTTTGCTAAATTTAAATAGGATAGAATTTGATTGTTATTGTTCAATTAATAAAGAAAGGAGAAAATTTCCACAGTTGTATCACACTTTTATATTTTAAAGCGGTATAAGAAAATCTTGTGTAAATATCGCTTAGGCAGTAAACGTACTAGGAAGTCAGACCACTGGCAAGATGTCTTCTAACTGTGTATGTTGAATTGTTTAACGAAAAAAATGTTAGTATCATAATACTGGCTTCCTAGTCCGTTATGTGCCTTAAAGTTGGACTTTAGTTCAGGTTTCAGATTCTATCATTATGTTCTGTAAAGTGATACATGTTCAAAGTAATGTTACATTTAATAAAAAGTAATAAAAACACAATCTGAAACCGCTCGTAAGTCCAGAAGTTAAAGTTCAGATTACTTCACAAGGAGAGATGTGACTGTTAGTATTGTTCTTGATTGACACCCAAAACTTTTAGAGCCCACAGTTTAAATTGTTCTAGCTGAAGTAATCACTGCAATTATAATAATTTTTATACATACATATAAAGAATACCTAATACGAATTACATAAAGATATATCTGCTTCATAACCAAATCTATTCAGTCGATACTTGCAGTCGTAACGATAGTGTAAGGCTATTTATACATACTACTTAAAGAAAAACCTTTTGTTATGGAACTTATTTAAATATATAATGCATTAAAACAAACGACAAATAAACAATTAAAAATATTAATTGCATTTTAATTGAAGTAAGCATTCAGAACGCTCATTCCAATTAATTATTGCGAGGCAATTTATAATTGGAGTGAGAAATAAAATTTCAATATGTAGCTATATGTCTGCCCACTCATATTACATCCAATTATTTGGGGAGGTCGTTATGGTTTCTATAACCAGGATCATTAATGTGCTCATTTAGCAGCCATTGCAATCTGAGGACGTTTTTAATTTTTTGGGACCGGTTTATATACTCATTCGACAACCTGGCAAGGTTGCGGAATTTGTTCGAAAGAGTCACCGTGGCCCTGGAACGCAAAGAGATTTAGTCAGGATGCACACGATGGGTTTTAGTCAGTAAGAGCCCTTCCGCTCCACCCAGAGCGGGAGAAGTCATTTGATGATTTCCCTTCCTTAAAAAAAAATACTCATTCAAAAACAAGAAAGCTAGATTGTTAACAGAAGAGAAAAGAAAAGGACTAGAGCTACTCGAATGTCACATACAACCTCAGTATGTCTATAATATAATCTAAACATAAAACCAATCTACTAAGGAGGTAAAACAGTATGTTTGTTGAAGGAAATCCTGGAAGTTTCCATTTGTTCGACTTGTTCCGTGACCTGTCCTGTCTTGTCCTGTTCTGTGATCTGTTTTCGAAAATTCTTTCATTGATAGATAGAACACACAACACTATTGCTAAGTGCCACAAGTTATTTTTATCTCAATTCATAAAGGTTATCAATTCGGACGTTTATATAAAGTGAGTGGTTATAATTAAGGGTGATGTTGGATAGATAAATTAAGGAAACAATAGTAAAACAAAAAAAAAAACTTTTTTCAAAAAATTCATACTTTTCGAACAAATCTCTTTTCAAGCAGTTTGATACAGTTAGTGACATCAAAAATCTGTCATTGAACTAAAGTAAACGCCATCAAATGTAACAAACTGCTTAAAAAAGGATATTTTTCGGAACTTTTCAGTCGTTTTTAGTGTTCGAATTTTTTTGAAAAATGACAGTTATTTTGTTTCGCAATTTTTTCCTTAACATCACCCTTATATATGACCACGTATTTCTGGAACACGCTGTATTCAGACATGGTCCCATTTGAATTTCATAAAGATCTAATCAAGAACTTTGGAGATAGACAATTTAATAGATTGGAACTGGTGAGATTTTTTGGGGGTAGCACTAAAAAGTGAAAAATAAAAACTTTTTACAAAAAAATACAACCACTACAAAGACGTATAAAATAACTTTAATTATGGACGTCAGTGTCAAAAAAGAAGAAACCACACCAGAAACACCGACTTCTAAAATTAAAGTTATTTTGTACTTTATAGTGGTGTTAAAAAGTTTTTCCCGAAAAAAATACATTGTTTCTGTGGCCGGGTAAAGTTAGTAGGCGCAACCTCTAACGCTTTGTAACATCAGTCACTCACTGGAAACCATCACCGATCAAATGGACCCTGCTTACCCTGATACTCATGCTGCAAGCTACGGAACCTCTTCTAACAGTAAGAGGCAGATACTGCAAGCAGTCTCGCATGGTGTGATCCCTGAAATTAAAAATAAAGCTCCGGGTTAGGAGTCTTCAAAATTATTAGTAAGTATAGAAAAGTAAAAATATTGATGGAAATCTATCGTCCGTAAATCGACTTTACAGACAACGATTTTTTTCTTACCTGGTAGTTACAAACCAACTCCAGTTGATGAGCAGCAGATAACGGGGTCAACAACCGTTATTAGTATAGATGTCGCAGCTAACTTGCTTAGTCAGCTGTTTAATTTGCTGCCTAGCCATTTCACGGAATGGCGCCGATTAATCAGCAGCCTAAGTGACATCCAGCCATTTAATTGAACATCTAGGCAAATTACATGCTTGAGTATCATTTAATCATTTACCTAGCCAAGTAGCGCAACATTGCGCACTGGGAGCTTAGGGCACCCCGACACGGATATGTTAGGTTCGAAAGGATAGACGGGAGCTATAGTGAGCGAGCGAAGCTAGCGAACTTAGCTCCCGTCATGCCATTCGTGTAAGGTTCCCTTAAACCCTGCATACAGAAATAGGAAGACCGTGCAGCGGGACTCCGTCGCCGAGGTTACAATGTTGAAATTGAGTATTGTTTGAATTTAGAATTCCCTAAAATTAAACTTTTCATATATCTTCGTCACATAGTTACCCTATTTTATGAACAGCCTGAGCACCTGCTAGCCGAATGGGCTTATGGGCCCGAATTCATTTAATGAATATTAAATGTTGTATTAGAAGCATTGGCTGGATGTCAATTAAGACGTTATTTAAACGGCGCCGTTCAATAAAAAGGCTAGGCGGCCATTTAAACGGCTGATTAGGCCAGCTGGCTGTGACAAAGATACCTGACGCGATGCGTTTAAAAAATTAAAAAGATAGCTAAAAAAATACTCTTCCTTTTATCGTCTTGTGATATCAATACTTTTTAACCATTTTATGTACCCAATTTTGTTGAGTTCGCTAGCTTATTTCACAAGGTTCTATTTGGCTAAAAAACACAAGAACATACAACATGCTGGACATAAGGCTTTTTAATAAGACACCCAACATGTATAACAGTATAGATTCTTCTACAAAGCTGAAAAAAGGATCTGCCTAATTATTCTCAACGGAATCAAGATGATTCGAGACTATTCGAGAGTTCTCTGGGACGCTTGCAAATTAGCCGGGACTTGAAAGTGCTCTCAAATTAGATCGAGACTGTATCTACAGACATACAACATAGTAGGTTTATATATAACCTTAATAAACATGTTATAACCTACTCCATTTTTCCTTTAGTTATTTAGATTATTAATATCTGTTTTTATGAACACTAAATAAACACGTACTGTAATTTCATGGGATTACAGTTACAAGTACCGGTTTATATTCAAACACTATATAAGAAAGGTTTTGGTGTAAACTCAATGTCTTTGCTAACGTTTTGCTCCTTTAAATTCAGCTTTCCAGTAAGTACCTAAATATATGTATTTTAGGTGATATTCTAGTAATATTTTCTCTCCGGATATTAAGAATTTTAGACTAACACTAGCTGTCCCACGCAACTACGTCTGCGCCAAATTTTTCATGAGTGCTCGGCTCCTATTGGCCGTAGCGTGATGTTATATAGCCTAAAGACTACCTCAATAAACTAATATCGCTATTTAAAAATAGGGGTTGGTGATAGAAGGGTGAAAACTTAGGGTCTTAGGGTTGTATTTACTTTTACATGCCATATTTAAAAAAATAAAAAATAAATGGTCCAAAAAAAAAAACAAAAAAGTTTGTAAAACAAAAAATTGACAACACTTAGGGGTATGAAAAATAGATAGTAGTCGATTCTCAGACCTACTGAATATGCATATAAAATTTCATAAAAATCGGTCAAGCCATTTCGGAGGAGTATGGTAACTAGCATTGTGACACGTGAATTTTATATATAAGATTACAACATATTTTGTTTGATGGTGGCACTGTATTTGGCACATATTCGGCGAAACCTTCCCAACCGTAATGATTAACTATGCCATAATTCGACGACTATTTTGTATTCCACCTTTACCTATCAACATTTTACACACAAACCAGAAACCACTACATTTATCACTAAAACCACTCCATCGGGAACAAAATCTGAACATTAACGTATACATAACTATGTAAATAGCTCAGTTTTATTACAGTATTAATTAGCCGATTTAAATAAGTAAATAAAAGCTAATTTATGTACATCGATACCGTAAAACATTGGAAATAAAACCCTTACTAAAAGCAAATACTGGAATCATAAAATTAATCGAAGTTCTAGAATAAAAAGTTTTGAAAGACAAGTTGGGAACGACTTGATTCTTTAATTAAGTCGATAAGTAGTGTTGAATGGAATTAAAAGTGAGTTTAAGTGTTCATTGTTTACGTCAGAGCTTTCTTGTAATATTTCCTTATTTACATGCATCTGGGGTCGAATTACGAAGGCTCCATATAAATTTGAAGCCGTTGTGAGAAAGGAAAAGGATATTCGTCCTTTTTTTTTTAAAGATGGAAATTCATCAAATGACTTCTTTCGCTCTGGGTGGAGCGGGAGGGCGTGTCAGACTCTTACTGACTAAAACCTATCCCTGCTCATTCATTCCAGGGCCGCGGTGACTCTTTCGAACAAATTCCGCAACCCTGGCAGGAAGGCTGTAAGACTCCGTCTCTCATTCACATCGGAATCATGATGCTTTTAAGAATTCATAGTACCTACGGCCTGGGGCCTATTTAATAAAACTGAGAAGTGACAAGCGACAATTCAACAATTGTATATGTTTAATTCATACATCTACTTTATTAAACAATATCTGTCGTGGTATAGTGACAATTATGTCAGTTTTTGACAAATTTGTCGCATTGTCAGTTTTATTCAACAGGGCCCTGGGGGCCTATTAAATACTTACAAATTCACAATACGACAATTTTGTATATTTCTTCCATACATTTCTGCGTTTGTTACTTTTGACAAATATGTTGCATTGACGCTTATATTAAATCGGGCCATGTTTTTTATGTTATTATTACTAGTTGTGCTTCTTGTGTCACCTGACGCCACAAAGCAAATCCCAAATCTACCTAGTTTGAGAATATTATTTATCACTAGCTATTATAAATAAAAATAAAAATGGATTGGTTTACGCTTCTCTCGATTTATTAAGTGCAGTTACGAAGACATTGATAGAGAGTTTTGCCTTTAAAATAACAAAAGTTTTTTTCTTGTAAAAGTTTGCAAAGGCACATTACTTAAAAAAATCGTGAGTAAAAGATATTTTTCTTTTACGATGCTAAGGCAGGGCCCGCCCGAAGGGGTGAAAACTCATTGTCCGGTGAAGCAATAAAAGGCATGCGCCTATCGTCAATCCAAATTGAGGGGTGAGTGTGGTTACTTTATGTCTTCAAAATAAACAAAGCGATGACTCAATGAGAGAATGACCAAAACGGTTTCATTCTAGCTTAGGTTTAGATATTTTACAAAGTCTGCTGTTGCCGAAACTTAAAATAAATAATAAAAAGCGATTTTAAAGAACCTAGTGCTAGTGACGCTGAGTCACTAGCAGTTGATACTGATTAGGTATTTAACGCAATAGGTATTATTTTACGAAAAGTAAGAATTAAAATGGACGGCGTTGCCGAGGCCGGCCCAGAAAGCGGTGGCGAGATGATCTGGATGCACACCGCGAAGGCTGGTTCGAGGTGGTGCAAGAAAAGAATGTCTGGAAGGATATGGGGGAGG
Organism: Mamestra configurata; assembly: GCA_002192655.3. Lineage (NCBI taxonomy): Eukaryota > Metazoa > Arthropoda > Insecta > Lepidoptera > Noctuidae > Mamestra > Mamestra configurata. The sequence continues at coordinate 145,970 of NDFZ01005441.1, read as the reverse complement.
CCTTTGCCCAGCAGTGGGACACAATAGGCTAAGGAAAAAAAAAGAATTAAAAAGTTTTTTTTACTATTTTCGATAAGGCTACCTAAAAAAAACATAATTTAAATTAGACCTTAGTTCACACCAACCATACTAGAATAACAACTTAACCGCAAATAAATATAAAACTATTCAGTTAATAAACCACATTCGCTCAACCAAAAACAAATAAATATCAATTAAAACTCGACAGTACACGCTTTACTGCTAAAATGTATAGTAATTGCGTGGTTGCCATGGAAATATACTTATGTCAATGGTGGTTGCTAATGAGTTTCGTTTCGCCAACCACTTGATTATGATAAAGTAATTGTCCACAGTCAGTATCGACGAATGACAGTCATTTGACATCAAACAAGGGGTGCGTGAAAAATGTCGCCTTTTTATCATGCACAATTACGTAGCAGTTGGACGTTAAATGGCTCAATGTGTGGAATTTTCATGTAAATTATCGGAAAATGTGTCGTTTTGTAATATAAAAAGGGTGTAGTGAATATTTTGCTGTTGAGTTCTTTGTTTTTACAGAATAGCTGTATAATGACTTGTCAAAACATTAAAATAATCTCCTATAATAAAGCTATGTTTTAGTCCCCAGAAAAAAAGTGAAAACTAAGCGAAAGCTTTCGGTGACGATGACGCGAGTTCCATGATTTTTGTTCACCCAAAAAGTACACATATATACACAGTATACATATAGCTCATGTAAAGCGTTCAGTGACGATGACGCGAGTTCCATGATTTTGTTCACCCAAAAAGTGTTCGACGCGCCTAAAGAAGTTTTCACTTCAAAAATTGTTACCGAAATGTAAGCTCATTATTATCCTTCTAATGCGAAGTAAGTTTAGCGTAGCAACGAACCTAATTTAATAGAGATAGTTAGGTATCTTTAGAAGGGCATCCACGCGATATTTCAGGTAAAACCAACCGCCTAAACACACCTAAGCAAACATTATACCAAGACCGGTGTCCACGCCTCCTCATCCAGGTTAGTGTGGGTACACACCAGGGACCCGTTACCCTGCTCCGTACTTCCACAGATCTATAATGGAGATAAATGAATGTCAAAGCACTCAAATTGCCGCCCAGTTCACCCTCAAAAGTAAAATAGCGGGTTACACTCATAATGGAGGAAGCGTGTAGGACATTTGTTTCCCAATTAGTCCACGGTTAAATTTACCCCCATTCGGGCTTATTAAATGACTCGGCACAGAAAAGTGTACATTTTTGTGTCCCCTAATTAGTTTAAGCTCAGAAATGACAACATTAATTGGACGTCAGATGCATTGTTTAGAGCTCGCTCTCTAAAAGCGGTAGAGATGTTTTAGAATTTGGGTCAGAGAGCCAGTGCTATCATTTGATGCTAATGTGTACATACGAAAATGGACGCTGAATGGGGTCGTTTGAGACTACGGGGACTAGTCTCGATATATTTTTATTACTAAGTAAACGCACGCTCGACTATTTAAATAAACCAACCAAAGTCTTAAAATAAAACCTAAAAGATACCTAGGAAAATCGTTAAAAGAGAGCTGGAATAAATGGCAATAATTTATTTAGATACTCTCCAGTGTATAATTTTACTTAGTAAGTTTTCAATAGACTGAATTTTTAGAATACTAAATCAACTAATTAGCAACCGTTTAACTCGGGCCTGACAAGTTGACACCTGCTCTCTGGGGCATAGAATACTAAAACGGACCTAACTTAAATAATTCTATTTCAGAAATACAGCTTATGGCTGAAATGGTAGAAAATTAAACATTATATTTACGTAACATTTTAGCGAAACGAGATTCCCATAAAAAGAGTTTTGTAAATATTGTATGTCAAGGTATAAAATGGATTACTGTTGCTAAGCAATGGGCGAGCGAAATGTGTTTTTCGTCTGAACGTTTTCATGGAAAATTGCCAGGTTTTCCTTAAAAGGCTTCGCGCTCGATCATCATCAAGTGCTGACTATTTCCGTCAACCTTGATGTAGCGATTTTCTGGGATTCTGTGAGATTATTAGCTCTTGGATTATTTAGACAGGTTAATTTTACCTGCAGTTTGATAAGTAGGTTTTGGTCGTGCAGTTCTGTCATCAGCAAATTTGACGTGAGCTACATGACAAGCCGCCACAGCCACGCAGTACATGATCGAATGTGTATCGGTAAGGTTATCACAGTCATCAAAATAACTTGACAACTGCAAATCCACAGTAGCCACCAACACCCTATTCTTGTTATGCATTGGCAAACGAGGTAAGCGTGGTCTAAGTTCGGGTGGCATGTAGCGATATTCCCGAATAGCACACTCTAAAGCACTCCTGAATTCATTATTGCACTAGGTACTTTTATTTTTTTTTAAGGACGGGAAATCATCAAATGACTTCTTCCGCTCTGGGTGGAGCGGAAGGGCGTGTCAGACTCTTACTGACTAAAAACCATCCGTGTTCCTTCTAAAGCCCTTTGCGTTCCAGAGCCGCGGTGACTCTTTCGAACAAATTCCGCAGCCCTGGCAGGCTCTGGCCCTAAATTCCGCAACTTGCACTGGGTACTTTGTTACCCTGTCACTACTTTCTTCGCCAAGGTGGCTGGGAATTTGGTGGGACTGTGGTGGTACCGCAGTCTGCGACGAGGGGGCAATAACACGGCTACTCAGCGGAGGCGATTAAGAACAGTATCATCTAACATATGGTTACGCAGAATGACCAGACCTGATTCGACAGACGTTGAGCCAAAACGTTGACTGCACCTGAAACAAAGAGAGTATTCGAACACGGTACGCGATCAGGTTGTTTCTTCTCTCTGTAGCTTAGTATGAGGGACGACAAATTTTATTTTACTTTGATTCCCTTCCCTTCTGATCACTAGTCAACAAATTTTAAACTTTTGAAGTTCTCTCTCTCTTACTATGTTTCTATTATTTCGTACTGTGAACACAAAACGTATACATAATTAAAAGTTTTCCATCCCGCGGTCAGGCCCGCGATGTTAGACCAGCACTTGTATTAAAAACCCAAATAAAAATGTGATTTTCACCGCTTTTAGGTGTGATATGAAAATAAAATGTTTGCAGAATGTTTCACTAGGCATGCTGATTACTAAATAATATAAATCGAATCAATTTTTTTTTAGTGTCGACTAGTGATCTGTAAGACAAAAGATCAAGGTACAACTTTCAATAATGTGTTATCAAAATGGGACTTAAGGCGACGATTTTTTAATTTAAACTAAAACTAAACTAAAGACTTAATTCGATCTTGCCGAGGTTGGTCCGTGGATGGGTGACCAACCATTCAATACTGAGACTTCTCCGTGCCTCGGAAAACACGTTAAGCCGTTGGTCCCGGCTAACTTGTGTAGATTTCTGACAGGCGTTACGCATTGTCAGAAGCCAGAAAATCTGACCCAGTCTTGCATTACTCAGTAATGCTTTGAGCAAGACTGTGTCAGATGTCACAGTATTTTGGAGGTCAAATAAGCAATCACTCCATGTAAAATACTGGCACCAATTTTTTTTTTTCTTGAAGGTAGGTCATCATCGAATGACTTCTTCCGCTCTGGGTGCAGCGGAACGGCGTGTCAGACTCTTACTGACTAAAACCCATCCGTGTTCTTTCTAAAGCCCTTTGTGTTCCAGAGCCGCGGTGACTCTTTCGAACAAATTCCGCAATCCTGGCAGAACTGGCACTCAGCTGAATCCGGTAAGAGTGGAAGCCGATCCCAATATAGTTGGTAAATGGCTCGCCAGATTAATCGAGATAGGTTCTGAACACCAGTAGTGCCTCGTTATGTTTCCAGCCCTAAAGCTGGGTGTTACGGTCCGTAATATAACATTCGCCGCGAGCATGTCATGTTACGTCGTGTTCTAAAATCCGTGTAAAACAAATCACATACGCATCATGTTCGTGCTTGTTTTCACGTACTGACTTCACGAATGCTCGCTTTGTAACATGTTACAATACGTTCCGTAACACCGGTCAGTACCCACTGTAATAGGCATTTATTTCTAGCTTGGTAGTTTCCTTTAAGATGTTAGCAGTGATATCCTTGACTCATCAAGGTAAGTCCAAAATACCTCCCAAACATTAGAAATTCTAACACATAAATTCCAGCAGGAGTTCTAGTCACTCCCTACTTAAAATCAAGCGTGTTTGCGGCACACTGCGACGTGGATAGTAATTAAGAGATTGTGTGTCCACGTCGTGTCGTATCGTATCGTGTCGCTGTCGTACGGCACGTCACGTACGAAATTTGACTGCGTTCCCCGAGATGCAGCTGTTGATTAGGATTTAGAAATTATTTTGTGCAGCTGGGGTTGAAATAAACTGAAGTTAGGGTAGGAAATTCTTTGCTTTTTTATTGTTTATAGAAAAGGTGCCATTCAGCTTCGGTTTCTGGCTTTGATATGTTTGAGTAATATCAAAGCCAGAAACCAGATAAATGACGTTTGTCAGAAATTACAGTACCTATGCATGTTGGTTTAGTTGTTTGATTTCCATGAAGAAACCTCTATTTCATGTCTTTATGTGATTTCATACCCTGAACTAGCGTTATCAGTAGAATTAGTCACCATAAAACACGAGGACTTACTGAATCACACCAAATAAAAATGTATTCTGTCACTGAAACGTGACTCGCGAAAAACCAACCTTAATATCAAGGCGATGCTCCACCGACAACATAAATACTTATCCACCGAAGCGTAGTATCTATTAAAGCATAAATTCTTATCCGCATTACAGTACTGTGAGCCATAAAGTTAGCTCGTTCAGGGTTGCTCGACAACATTCAATGAAAAATACACAGACTACACGCTCCTTGCACAGCAGCGGAAAATCGAGAGTGACAAATGTTTTTTAGATTCGTGACACCCGAACGTTTGGTTTAAATCCGTGAACGGGTGAACTGACAGTTGTAATGGGCTCGGTAAGGGACTAGGTAGATGAATAAATTTTTCGTCCCCGAACCCGTCTGGCTAGCTTTAGGCAATTCCAATTTTTGGGAAATGTTTCCCGCCGAACGCAGTCTATTGGCTTTTAATTTATTTCTCTGTATCTGGATTGTGTACGCTTTGCTTGTTGTTTAATTAATATGCAGCCGATAATAGGGTGGCTGGGTAATTCGATGCAGAAATTGATGTTTCTCTCACTATAATTTGTTTCCTACCGCATTATTTTTGGGATAAATATGACCCATAAATTAAGTGGAAGTTTTTTATGCCATACATGTACCTTTGTTGTTTAAAACTTTAAATGTTCAGTATTTTATTTTTATCAATAACCAAATATGAAAGCATTATTTTCGGGGCGCTTTTCTGATAGGATACTATGATTTGGACTTTTAGGAGTTCATGGGTACGGGGCCCCAAAAAAAAGGTAAATAATTAGATCTGAAAGTTTCAAGCTCGAGCCCAATCATTTCTCATTTCGCTCTTTTACGATCGAATCAAAAAACATTATAATAATAACGACGTTGTGAAAAGACCTTTTAACAAACTCCATTTCCCCGTACGTGACTCTCATTCGGTATCCGTCCAATCGTATCTCCGTTCGGGATCAACAATTAAAATCCTTGAACTTAACCAATATAATTTCCCATACTCGTAAATCACAGTTCTCGCATCGGACAATAAATCGGATGTAACAAGTAAGTCCTTAAATTAGAGGCTTCAAGTACTTACATATTATTTCGCCATTGTACCCATAGAATTAAGTTTGTGCAAAAGAGTGTGAGTGTTGTAATTATTTTTGGTGTACATGTGTGTCCTGGCCAGATCATAGAATTGATGTAGCCAACCATTTCATGAAATGGAAAATATCCGCTGCCCCCATCATGATATGGTCTGGCCAGATTAATGATAACTCTCCACACACGGCTACTTCATGATATTATGGTAAACATAAATGATCATGTCGTAAAATAGTTACATTATGGGTGGCCAGTACTATGGGTGCAAGAGCGAGCGAAGCGAGCTCAGGATTTGGGGCACCCTAACTCGGACAGGTTATGTTAGAAGGGAATGGCGGGGTCTTTCAGACCTTTCGTGGTTATTTTTTTTAAACCACCCAGCCGACCTGTTTAAGGTACGTTTGAAGTTGTTATTTCATGACGTGGCCAGGTATTTCATGATATGGCCAAACGTGGATTGAAAGATAGTTAAACGTTGACGTTTAAACGATATTGTTAGTTTTCGCTGGCCATTTCGTGAAATAGAACCATTTAATGAAATGGCCAATTTTATGGTATGGCCACGACATATGTGCAATTAGGTATATACTACCTAGCTATTTATCCAGAGGGAACATACTCCCGGAATAAAAAATATCCTTTGTTATTACAGAATATAATTTACCTCTGTACCAAATCTCATCAAGATCTGTTCAGCCATTCTGACGTGACTGAGTAACAAACATCCATCCATTCATCCAAACTTTCGCATTTATAATTTTAAGTATAGATGCTTGTTGGTCATGTAGTTTCAGCTGAGTATGCGGTCCTGAGTTCGATTCCCGAGGCGTTCAAAGTGTTATTGGGTTTTTCATCAGATTTTTTTTCTGTAGCTTGCTTGCTAATACATGGAACTTAATATAACTGACGAAGTGTGGGTGTTACGTATAGAAGTAAACTCTGCCTCAATTTTCAGGAAAACAGGCTGCTTAATACAAGTATTATCTAAGAAAGAAAGACCTTTCCCTCATAAAAATAGAACCAATCAAAACATGTCACATAAAGGGGCATCAATGAGAAAAAATAAAGACCTTTTATCCCTGTCTGAAAGGCGGCTGAAACGGCGCGTTACAGCTGGGGTGGGAAGATTTATTTCACGACAGGCCTCGTTATGGCACCAAAGGGACGATGTTGGAGAATGCAGGCTGCAACATAGAACACAGGACCGGGCTCTTTTAATTTTCGTGACAAAGTCCTGATTATGTTGTTATGATGGCAAAATCGGAGTTTTATTATGGCCTGGGGCTTCGCGGATTTGTTTTAACAACTGTTCGCTGGGATTGTAGGTTTAATGTGGTGGGGGTGAATAGGGTATTCTAATGAAAAAATCTAATTAGTTTGTCAGATAGATTTCCAAAAAAATATTGGTCATGTACTGTTGCTGTTTTTTTTTTCACGTAAACAGAAAATAACGAAGATAAGGTGCGTTGAAAACTGGCGTGACGTCACTACGATAGTACAATTTTTACTACTACTTCTCTTGAACTTTGATGCGCTTTTTCTTTATAATTTTTTAGCGATTTGAAATGGCAAAAAAATACGTGTCCAATATTTTTTGAAAATGTAACGGACGGTATAAATAGAATTATATTTTTTTAGCTGGTACAATTCCCTATTTGAAATAGAAGCTTTGGAATGTAACCACTCTAGGGCTGAGCGGACGCCTGTTTCCCAGAGTGGTAAAGTTAATGGCTGATTATTCTGTTATTCATCGTAGGTCATAACTTTAACGTGATCTGGTTTTTCTTTATTTTAGCCATTATTTTTATAGCATTTCTCAAAATCCATATTAAACTTATTTCTGGCCTTCTTAGTATTACACTTTATTTATAAAGTAAGTTAGCAAGCCCAGTGAAGTGAATATTTATAAAAAGCTAAAGGTCAATCGCTATTTCCATCCTCTTTGGCGGTAGATCACGGAAAACATTTGTATCAAATATTTACGAACTCAAAGTAATGTATCCACATGACTGCTTAAACAAAGCTTTAACAGAAACGGAACAGAACTCAATTCAAAATTGGGATTTTTCCGAAACCACACAAGTTCGACCCTGAAAAGGGGACATACCATCCCCGTATAATATGACCGCAGAACCAGGAGATCAGAGGCGTATTCCGTTGATTCGTGGGAATTGGGACGATCGAGTTTCGTTCTCTTCTGTTAATTAAATTTCGAACTGTAAAGTTGTGAAGCAACTGTTGTTCGATTCGAAATCGATTGTTCCCGTATTGTCACGATTAACAAATACGATGGATTGATTGTCTCGTCGATATGAATGGTTACCAATTAGTAGGAGCGTGTATTGTCTGTTTTGTTTGGCACATAGTACGTTTTGATTATGTTCAGGTTTGTCTCTTTGAAACATGCGATTGATTTATGATTAAAGTTTTTGAAATACTTCTACGAAAATCTAGTAAAAAAAAATGTATTGAGACTAAGTGCCTTGCCGAGCCCCATTCAGAAGCAAAATAAATATGTGGCATCATGGATTTGTAAGGTCGAAAATAGTACCCCATAGGTACATAATTACATTTTCCATAATAAATAACAGTTTTCAGCACATTACATGCTCGATACAGCCGTGAATGTGTAAATAAATTTTATAGTTCAAGATAAAACCCATTGCGAGTGGTTTACGAGAGGCACTCCCCTAATGATGCAACGTTATGCAGGGGACGTTTATAACCTACAGTACAGGGTGTTTCGAGGAAAAGTTTAGAAGTATTACCCAATAACGAAAAGTATTGCTTTATAGGTCTATATGGTTTTTAACCGACTTCAAAAAAGGAGGAGATTGTCAATTCGATTGTATTTTTTTTTGTTTTAATTTTTTTTTTATTATGTGAAAGGGTATAAAAACAAAACTGGTTCAGTGGTTTGGTTTTCAAATCAAAACAGCTGGAAAAAATGTCATGCAAATAAACGGAATTGCGTATTTTGCTTGCCTGTGACTTTACAGTGGTGTTGTTAGGTTAGCCACAAAAAAATTAAAAATAAAAATCTTTTGGAGAAAAAAATACAACCGACTTCCAAATAGCAAAAACACCGACTGTGGAAATTAAAGTTATTTTATGCTTTGTAATGTTTTTTGTTTTTTGGAAGTCGGTTGTATTTTTTTGTCAAAAAGTTTTTTGTGAAACTCATTTATATTCTGTTGTAAATAATAAGGATTCTAAAGAAATGCGTTATTTTTTTTACGAAAGATAAAGCTGCACAAGAAATGAAAGGCCTATAAATATAATATATAAAGGCAACTGTGGGCGAAGTTGACTTATAGATGATGATATTGAAATAATTGTAGATAACCTAAATTTCATATTCATGCGTATGGGTGTTACCACACCAATCGATAGATCGACAATCGATGGCAGAATTAATAAGTCGACATCGATCGATAGTTTCTACTTCGATCAGCCAAAGCTACTACACCAGTCGATCAACGTCGATCGATGGCATCGTTCGGCGGTCGATCAATTGTGTATCGCCCGGTATTCGTCGATCAGCCAAAGCTACCACACCAATCGATTAACGTCGATCGATTGGTGTAGTAACACCCTTAAGCACAAAATCAAGGCCTTTTGAAAGCTAACCTGTTTCTCTTTTAGCACACCCTGTACAGTTTATAGACGGAAAATAAACAGGACTGGGGTAGCGGTATTTAAAATAATAATGCTTTAGTCATTTGCTGTATGTAATGTTATTACGCCTAGTGCTATTTTGGTGGGAGGCAGCTTATGCTACGACCATGGAATAATAAGGGAATGGAGAGGGAAGACAAATAGAAAAGTACCCCCCAAACCCCAAACTAAGTAGTTGTATCTTAGCGGTTCAGCAGAACAAAACGTTCGTACATATTTTTTTTTATCGCGCATTCGCCCTGAATTTTTGAAAGAAAGAAAGAAAAATAAATATGTGGGACTCACACAAGATAAAGAAAACAGTTAAATAAATAAATAAAGGGAAATAATAATGGTTCCGAAAAACAAATTAATCTCCAGCGATCTGTGGCCGACTATTATTCTAATTAACCAGCGTTATTATGAATTACCGACAAAAAAACCCAAAACATACCGAAAAAAAATATCCAATTTAACAAACAAATAAGTACATGATCAAATTACATATTCTCCTAAAAAAATTGGATCTTCGAATAAAAAAACTAAATTTCCGAATAGAATACTGAACCTCCGACAAAATTACTAAGTTACCGACAACAGAGGTTTTGTCTAAATAATATTAAGATTAGGATAATTACATATTTTTTATATTTTTTGAAATAATACAGGATAATAGTAAAGTCTACTTGGTTTTAGATTAAACCATGAATACGACNTTAGTAGGTTACCTGGAACTGAACTATTAAGATTAGGATAATTACTTATTTTTTATATTTTTTGAAATAATACAGGATAATAGTAAAGTCTACTTGGTTTTAGATTAAACCATGAATACGACTGTTCTGACTTTTTAACGTCTGAAATAGGTACCGATATCGAAGTNACCGATATCGAAGCATACCAGTGGTAAGTAAAATTCATGATAAATGATGCAAGTAAAAGTTATTGTTGCAAGTACATTTTTGTATTTTTTATAAGTTTCTGTATAACCACTCAGAATAATATTTTCAGTATAATGTTACAGTTAAAATAGCACCACAGTCTATGAAATATGAAAGGTAATTTATGAATTAATAGTAGGCATCTAAAGATAAAAATTACAAAGCATAGTTTTCAGGAGAACGTAATTTATGCTGGTAGAAAAGTATTATAGCAATAAATAGTCATGAATATTTTTCAAAGATTTCAGTATCTTATTCGGTCGTTTCGTCATTTTTATTCGGACAAAAGTAGTCGGAAAGTTAGTATTTTAGGCAGTAGATTTAATAATTTGAGTAAGGACAATTCTACTTTTTTTGTCGGAGCTTTTATTACTACCCATAAATAAATATTGCTGAGTGTCAAATCGTACGTAAAGCATTTTAAGTATATCCGCCTATTTTACCAATAAAATTGTGTCAACCAGATTTTTAGGAACATCGCAAATGCATCTACTGGGGAACACCGAAAATAATGCATGTAATGTAACACTGCAGGGCAAAAGCTTCCCAACTCTCATATCACTTCTTTCTTTCTAGGGCTACTAAAGATGAGACCCTGCAAAGGTCCAATTTTTCCTGACTGGGGTGTCTTCATCTGGATCTGCCACAATGTCGCCATCTTAGGTCCATTGGGGAGTGGTTTGTATATGCCACCCGAAAATGGCAAACGCCGTAAGATTGTAAAATATTGCGTGAAATGGTAAACTATTTTTTCTAAACAAGACACTATTGAATTTGGGCGGGATTCATTTTATACAAAACGATTTTTTCATAATATATCGAAAAATTATAATTTAATCAAGATTTATTAAAATCTTACGGAGTCTGCAATTTTCCGGTGACATATACAACGTGGAACAGAATACAATGATGAGTACAATGACCCCTTAAGAGGTATTGCGTTTATTCTGTTACACGTTGTAATCCTACACATTTCTGTTAAAATCTATGCTTCTATTTATTCTGTTAGTCTATGATTCCGTTGCAAATACCCGTATTCGTAAAATAAATTTTGCGTCATACAAGAATTGTGTAGGAGGCAACAACAGTGAGCTGCCATTCAAGACGTCAAAATTAAGGTTTGATATTGTTTGCTTTGAGCGCAATTTGATGTATTTCTGAGAATAATTCTGTGCAAACAGTTAGCAGTTAGAAACATTTAATAGTAAATACTGATTTACTTGTTCTATAGGTGTCGGTCTGTATGGTGTCGGACGTAAAGGAAGAGCACCATCCCATCACTTCCCGTGGGTGTCGTAAACGGCGACGAAGGGACTCACCAGAGAATGGGCAGCAGAATTCTCTGTGCATTGCAACAGCTACACAACTATACTACGATCGCCAACTCCCCCCACTTTGGGGGAGGCCTATGTCCATTAGTGGACGTCTTTCGGCTGATTTGATGATGATGATAGGGCTCAAAGAGTAGGGGGAGACCTGAAACAAAAAACTAGTCTTACCGAGGTGTATTGTGTTATCCTGTTTCTGGATTATAGAGGTCAGTTAGGCAGACGCTCCATGTTAAATTCGAGTATGACTCGAAACCGACCTGAACGCGTAGTTGGGCAAAAGCGTTTGACTTATCCCACACAGTCCATAGTTTTTGTTGTTTGTTTGTTGTTAAAAAAAAAAATTTAATGAAATTATTAATTCGGATGAATCTATCTAATACCTACCTTTAAACAAGCAATTTTTGTATATATGTATATATATAATCTGAATCTCGGAAACGACTCCAACGATTTTAATGAAATTTAGTATGCAGGGGGTTTCGGGGGCGATAAATCGATCTAACTAGGTTTCATTTTTCAAAAACGTATACCAAAAAAAAACGAGCAAAGCTCGGTCATCCAGGTACTATAATTTATTTGATGAATCAGTCAAACAGAAATCTTGTAATATTTGTTAAAAATGTTTTATACCCTAGTAGGTATAGAAGTTTATTTTATGTCATTTGAAATTAACTGACTCAGTCCGTATTCCAAGAGGATTTTAAACGAAATCTTGGGGGAGGCCTGTCAAATACATAAGCAGCGTTAAATGCCCACTTAATGTCATACAATCTATTTTTAGGAAAATCTTTACTTGCTGGAGATTGGGCTAAGGGGACATGCAGACAATTTATTTTAGGTGTGCCTACGCAAGTTTCAGTGACAAACAAAATTGACAGTTCAATTTTGCGAAAATATTTATTAACTTTTAGTTTTGGCAGTTTTATTTAGTTCTATGAATCTGTAACATATGAGCTGAAAAGTTTATGTTTATATTTTTAAACATTTACATACATTAAATAAAGCTTGACTTAGCTATAAAACGTTACAAAAAAAAACTCAATATTTTCATTTCATATCGACTGCCATGATTGTTTTTTCAGTTATTTTTCTGACTAACATAAAATAGACTTCTAATAATATTGCTGTCATACCCATAATTATTTACAATTCCTTTCCATGCATTCGAACCCCATCAGCGAATAAGACCACCAAGCTAAATAAGTATTCATAGGACCCCATACATAGTCTTATGTAACTCGAAGGGTTCATATTTGGTCAGCAGCGGTAAACAAACCAGAAAGTCTATGTAATTTTATGGTTTATGAATAAATTTGCTCCCCAGGGCGCTAGGTAATTGAGGTTCGGACAGCAAGTTAAACGGTCGGCATGTCTGTTTGTACGGAGATGCGGAGATGTGGACCAATATGGTGCTCTGAGGGATTATTCTTTGAGTCTCTATGCGGATGCGAAACTTAGACATGGATGTACTATGGTAGACATCAGATAAATGTGCAATAACGGTTATTGAACCACATACATTTATTGACTTTCTTAAAATCAAAAACAGAAATAAAGCCATAAAGCTCTCCTGAATGTCCTTCTATCGTGATCCTTTACGTTTTATTGAAATGAAAAACGGTTCATAATTTATTGTTCGGGTATCTACGAAGGGACATTAGGGAAAGGTCAATGTACTTTATTGCTAGTTTATCTGGCGCCTACCATACTTGTCGTGGAGTGTGAAAATGTATCAGTTTATGTGTTCCTGGTTGCAATGGATTTGTGAGGTGGCTCTTATGGTATTTGGGTTTCAGCCTATACTGTCCCACTGCTGGACCACAAAATAATAACTGGAAACATTTGGAGGAGGCCTTTACCCCAAATCTTTCCAGGTATTCTTATCCCGAGCTACCTCGAACGTCGGTCGTCTCGCGCAGTCTAAGCCGGCCTCGGAGGCGCCGTCCATATTTAGGTAGGATACTTTGTGGAGACAATTATTTGAAAAATAATGTTTCTTTTTCTGAGGTATTTTTTTACATATTGAAACAATTTACTCAGTTGTTTCGACCTTTAAATATTATACTACTCGTAAGACTAATTCCCGTTTCGATGTATTCGACAAAAGAGTCGAAAATATTCGCCGATAAAGAGAACACACCAAACTCAACTTAATAATCAAATAAACATCGAAACTGCCAATAATACTCAACAGAAACTTCAAACCCCAATTTAAGATTAAATTTAAAAAAAGATCGCTTCAAAATAAATATCATTTTAAAGTTAAGGAAGGAAACAAAGGATATTTCCCAGCTTCCCGTTGTTTTAAAAGCATAAAGAAAATGCGAGCGTGTTTAAAAGTTTCAGCGTCGGATCTAAGGGTTTCAGACAGCCTTAGCTTTGAATGATAGAGCTTGGGAGAGCTATAAGGTTTCACCATGAGCGCTACACTTTATAGATAAAATCTATTTGCTTGGGCCGGCTTCCACTGAAGGAACGTTCTTGAAAAGTGGGATTTTAGTCTATTGCTTGCGTTCAAAGTGACGCAACTACGTGAATTGGAAAACTATGTCTGAACATGTCAAAATATATCTGAACAGGTTCAATCTAAACTAATGTAGAAATAACTAGCTTCTGCCACCGGTGTCGCCCCAATTATCCCAAGGGAATATCCCAGGATAAAAATACGTATCCTATGTGTTATTCCAGACTATAATCTACCTCTGTGCCAAATTTCATCAAGATCCGTTAAGCCGTTCTGACGTGATTGTGTAACAAACAACATGCATATTTCATACATATAAACTTTTGCATTTAGGTATAATTTAGGTTAAGTTAGGAAGAAATGAAATCTCGTAGTTAAATTTTTTAGGAGTAGGTACTGATCCGATTATGGTAATTCTTTCACTGATAGAATGCTCCAATATTACTAAGCGTTTTATGCAACTTTTATCATGAAAATATGCATGGTCCCCTTGTATTAACTTGTATGAAGCCTGCGAGAAAAAGCTATGATATATGATAGATATGATCAATACTTATTTTTATGATTATTACTATGATAGGGGTGATCAATGCTTGTTGCTTCTTATGAGAAAAGGATTTTTTCCACTGGCAATTATAAATGTACGTTTTTTTCACGCTTATAACGGTGAACTCATTTTAATGAGTTTTGGTATAGAAGTAGATTGGACTTTTTTTTTTACTTTGAAGAAGAACGTGATATTTTTTATTCTTGGGATAATTTCTGAATTACACACGGGCGAAGCCACCGAAGTGATTGTTTTGCTACATCAACAAATAAGAAAAGAAAACAAACCTGAATACATCACAATGATGAAGGTTAAAACAGACATTTTATGGTCAGATAAATTGACTATCCTAATTAAAATTTTGATAATAATTAGCTCAACTTATCTTTTATGTTGGTTTAGGCTTTAAAATATAACGGCATTCAACTTGTATAATTACTAAAAAGAGTAAGCTGAAAATAATTATTGTAATTTTGTACTAATATTGCTCTAAATGTAACTTAAATAATAAAGTGAAAACTGTGTTATTTAAAAAATTAAATTTAAGAGAATTTATTTGAAATAATATGATGGTGTTTTTAAAGTAATTTTACGCTTTGACTGACTGTATGACATCCATTCGCAGGCACTGTCGTAAAATGCTGAAACGGCTGTTAACTATGCGAAAGTTTTTGATTCATTATTGAGTCCTAATTGACTTATTAAACTATTCAAACTCCTGTGCATCCTTTGATGCTTCATTTGAATACTAATATTTTTACAGTATTATTGAGATGAACGAAAATAGGGATGGACTGGACCTGAAGCTGGCTCGACCTAA
Source organism: Mamestra configurata (assembly GCA_002192655.3). Lineage (NCBI taxonomy): Eukaryota > Metazoa > Arthropoda > Insecta > Lepidoptera > Noctuidae > Mamestra > Mamestra configurata. The sequence continues at coordinate 130,500 of NDFZ01005441.1, read as the reverse complement.
AATAAATTGCGATAATTATACATAACTTGCGCACGACTTCGTACGCGCATATCCCGGGGCTTGCCTGTTCCCATATAGCCTATAGCCTTCCTCATGAATGTGGCTATCATTTATTAAATAAATTTTCCAAATCCGACTGGCAGTTCCAGAGATTAGCGCTTTCAAACAAACAAACACTTCAGCTTTATTATATTAAGTGTATATTATATAAGTAAAGGAATAAGTAAAGATAGTATAGATTATTTATTTATAAGGGTAGGAAAATGATGATCATGTCCGATTAGAATTGTAGTATAAATATTTAACTAATATTTAATTTTAACGTAATTATATGATTTGCTTCTGACAGATGCTCCACCGATGCAGATGGATGCGAGACGCATAGGACCGGTTGTTGTGGCGACACTAGGAGGAGGCCTATCGGACGGCGAGCACTGGGTGGCTCGCTGTCCGATCACCACCAGGTCCGGGTCGATGGCGCGTTGTGTTTCACGCGCGCCTCAAAGAGATGTCAGCATAGAAGACGGGGCCCGCTAGGGCCAAAGCCTGCCAGGGTTGCGGAATTTGTTCGAAAGAGTCACCATGGCCCTGGAACGCAAAGGGCTTTAGAAGGAACACGGATGGGTTTTAGTCAGTAAGAGTCTGACATGCCCTTCCGCTCCACCCAGGGCGGAAGAAGTCATTTGATGATTTACAATCCTTAATAAAAAAAAAAGAAAGGAGGAGGTCTATGTCCTGCTGTGGACGTCTTTCGGCTGATATGATGATGATGATGCGAAAACAGAAATTATCCCAAGGAAACGTAATCCCGGGGTAAAATGTACCTATCCTATGTCATTTTCCATGGTCGAATCTATCTGTATGCCAAAAATTATCAAAATCGGTTCAGAGATTTGGAAGTAAAAACTTAAAAATCAGATGGACAAAGTTATTTTCGCATTTATTTATATGTCGTGGATAAAGATATTGTTTTAATAAAAGTTTCTCAATTGATTAATGTAGTAGAGGGGCAAACGCCGTGACGTTATTTAGTAATGGCGGCACGTGGACAGAGTCGTTTTGGAAAGTAGGGATTGTCGAACGGGCACTTCGCATCGGGACACGGACCAAGACACTTCTCCAAAACGAAACTGTCGGTTTGCCTAGTTAGATTAATTTTGTAGTATTTAGTTTATTCGTTTTTTTGTTTAAATAAAAGTGTAGTTACATTTACACTTAGTGTTATTCAACGCCACCTACGAAATGGACCCTTTACCACCGAACCAAGATGGTGACGACCCTATCGCTCCGCCGTCGCTGACGTCGTCAT
>NDFZ01005441.1:0-124596 GCA_002192655.3 Mamestra configurata | reverse complement strand
TGTCGTGGATAAAGATATTGTTTTAATAAAAGTTTCTCAATTGATTAATGTAGTAGAGGGGCAAACGCCGTGACGTTATTTAGTAATGGCGGCACGTGGACAGAGTCGTTTTGGAAAGTAGGGATTGTCGAACGGGCACTTCGCATCGGGACACGGACCAAGACACTTCTCCAAAACGAAACTGTCGGTTTGCCTAGTTAGATTAATTTTGTAGTATTTAGTTTATTCGTTTTTTTGTTTAAATAAAAGTGTAGTTACATTTACACTTAGTGTTATTCAACGCCACCTACGAAATGGACCCTTTACCACCGAACCAAGATGGTGACGACCCTATCGCTCCGCCGTCGCTGACGTCGTCATATATTTAGTAGGTTGGTTAAATTTTCCTCTTTAAAATGAGAATGGATATTTTTAGACACGTTTTTTCAGCTATTTAATCTTTCAAAGTGGCAGAATAACGATTTCGCTTGGATTAGTCCTACAAAAATAACCTCCATCAAGGCATAAGTAATTTCCTATCTTAGTCTACAAAAAGAGCTCAAGCCATGCATAATAACTAAATAGATACCCTCTCTATCTTCCTACTTCACCCGACTAACTTACGTAAAAATATATTTACAGAACAGCACTTCTCCCTAGAAAATCGCATAAATTAAATGTTCCGCCAACAAATTTATCTTTTTCCACCATCGGCATACTAATATTGGGAGCTTGGGGGTTCTCAGGACTCCCGTCTATCCTTCGCGCTCGCATCAATAAAATTAACATTGTAATCCACTTAAAGTTACGAAAAAATTACAAGTAAATGCGTCGGTTTATTTTTTTTTGTGGATTTTGCGGGTACATAATCATTATTGGTAACGCTTTGAGGAAAGGACAGAGCGTAACTATTTTTGGATTCGGTGCGGTTGAGGAAGGGCATTTTTTGTCGCATTGTTGTCTGGGATTAAGTTTTTTGTTGCCTTGTGTGTAAAACTGCTGTCAATGGAATTATGAGCTGTTTTGATTGTATAATGATATCAGACACACAGATTACTAAAAATTATGTTCTGAAAAATATTCAATGAATAGCTGATTCTGAAGTTTTTTTACAAAAAATACAACCGACTTCCAGATAAAAAAAAAACAATTTCGGAAGTCGGTGTTAAAATACGAAGAAACAACCAAAAACACCGACTTCCGAAATTAAAGTTATTTTATGCTTGTGCTTGTGGAGCTTCTCTCGCCAAAGTTCACATCTTTCCGAGGAGGTGTTGCCGGTAGATGGACTCACGTATCTAAGAATAGTTATGAGGTAACAAACAAAACAAAAATAAAACCGAATTGAGAACCTCCAAATTTTTTTAAAGTCAGTTAAAAATCAATTCTTATGCATGGCATTCTATCAGCAGTTGCGAGGTGAAGGCGATTGTCAAAATGTCAAATATGTATTGGATTGACAAAACCAGTCGAAATGTCACGTGATCTATCCCTTATGTTTTAGCATTTCGACAGTCGCATTCGCTCATACAATGGAACTTTGTCTAGACCCTGACGGTTGCAAGCGCTCCCACTGAACACGATAGTCTCATAATCATTTTTTTCCTGGTACATTCTGGACTTTTTCCTGCAACATTCTGGACTTTGGATTTGTGTTTGTTGATGGCACGCTCTCTATTACTAAAAATAACGGGCAAAATGTAGATGTACTATCTATTATTTAACCTTTCAGAGAAAACAGGCTTGATACAGATACCTAACATATGTATAATTCAGGATTACTTCGTATGATATCAAAAGATACCATGTATGTCGAGACTAGGGACAAACAATTTCGGCACACGTTTATTGATTGCCACTAACATCAACTCGATGTGAAGATGAGATCTCTTGGCATAAACGACAGCTACAAACTCCACCTGATAAAATCCCTAAGTCGAATTTTATGACACCTACAAAGTTATGCAGTGACATATTGCAGGAGAGATTGCGGTTCAGTAAGTTGAAAATATCAGGTCAGATTTAGGTTTTACTGGACTTAAAACGTAGGTATTTATAGAATGTAGGAATGTGATGGCTGTTTCAAAGGAAAACTATGAAAATAAGTTAAGCCCTTGTTAAAGTTGAGACACGATCATCATACAACGCAAAAGCAGTATTTAAATATTTTTTTCCAAACTGATATTCAAAAGAAATTAAATTGTTTTTAGACAACTTTGTTAGTCAAAACACATCTGTGGAATTACTGATATGATAACAAGAGTTGTTTTTACTATCGGGTACTATTTATCCCGAAATGCTGTTGCATTTTAAGTATCCTGCATCAGGCGCAGGCCATGTCATTTGCTAACAGCAGAATACGTCATTTTTGAGTTTTTTATTTGAGATGGGTTTACTCTTGACTCTAGTCTAGGTCTGAGGTGACAGAGACAAGTCGAAATTGAGTGAGCTTACACAGAAGAAGCCTGTTCACTCTAACTTTGAAGAGATTAAAGTGGAGTGCGTTCGGAAACACAGACGTATGTAGTGAGTTCCACTCCTTTGCTGTTGGAAAAGACGTTTGGAAACGCTTAGTGTGAATTGGTGGAATAGCAACAAGATAGGGATGGTAACTTGTAGTGCGTCTAAATGTCCGATGGTAGAAGGGAGCTGGTGGGATGAGGTCGTGGAGTTCTTTGGCACACTCACCGAAGTACCAACTGTAGAAGACCGACATGCAGGCAACCTTGCGGCAATGAGCCAAGCTCTGAAGTTATTTCAGTCTATCCAAAGGTTATCTGGTAGATATATCAGAGATAAGATCGATACAATTAAGTTTTATAACTATTTTTGGTGTACAATCGTATATTCTATCCATTTATCTACCATCAACACAAATCACAGAGAAAGCACACTGTGACCCATTTAACCCGGAAAGGCATACTTATAATCAACTATGCAACATAATTAATTAATAAAACATTAGTTCAGTTTATTGTCAATAATATTTAGTAAATTGTGAAAGCTATTACACACCTGCGCTTTGCCCCGGAGCTCTGAAAACGTATTAATTATGCACTGAGATTAAAATTTGACGAGACGAGTTCGTAAATTATAATATTGTACCATTCGCTCGCAGTGTGTACTGGGGATGTAGGTTAGTTGAGTTTAGTTAATATTTAAAGGGTTAACTTGTTGTCAGAATGGTTCTGTGAAATAACATTTAGCATAAAGAATTATTGGACTTGCTTAGCAGAAGAATCTTGGGGGGGCAATTTAGTTTAAAAATAAATGGAACACTCATCACGATGTCTTACAGCATCTGCATGGACGCAAATGAGAGCCCGGTCTATTGATCACGTGGAGGATATAAAAAATATAGCTATAGGTAGTACCCATACCCGGGCAGAAATAGTCGCACTACCTGTAAGTAAAATATCTGTTACTATTGAAAAAAACTAGACTAGAGTCAAGAGCAAACCCATCTCAAATAAAAAAAATATATTTAAAAACTGTTGTTTAAAATAGGCATGTTTAACGCTCACTCGGGATTTCCGGATCATTTTACTAATAAATATGAAAGAGTGTTATCAACCAATCATCTTTTCAAACAAGTTGTTACAACAGACAAGAAAACTGCGCTTGACCTTCAAAATTGACGATAGTCTGACCCATTCAGGGATAGTCTTTATTTTCGGGAAACAGGCTTCTTCTGGGTAAGCTCGCTCCATCGTCGAATTTGTCTCTGTCATCTATGATCTAGACTACAGTCAAGGGCAAACCCGATCTCAAATAAAAAATAAATAAGAAAAAGTAGGTTAGGGTTATTCTTCAAAATTAACATTATTATTTCGACCTTATCCTAATTTACAAATGCACTCGGGGTGGGCGCAATTTATCTTTTTCTTCTATACTTTTCTGTGTTCGTCATCTCAGTTGTTTTTTTTTATTATGAGTAATAGGCTCATGTTTGACCAACTGACAATCTCACCTTATGGAAAGCAACGATGTGGTCAACGATAGAGCACGCTTGCCCAAAAGTAGATCTTTAAGTTTGTAGCTGTCAGGAAACACAGACTCCGGCGTGGAATCCCACTTCTTAGCTAGAACGAAGTATGAGAGTATTCCCAAAACGTTTTGTACGTATGGGATGTGCACCATCACCGTACGCCTTGTAATCCGATGATGAAACCGGCTAGGCGGAACTAAATCGTGCAATTCCGATGCAAACTTCTCGAAGATAGAAAACTGACAGGCTGGGGACTCGGCATCAATGTTCAAGGCTTTGGAGCTTCTGACTCGTCCTCATCACGCCGTCATCACGGCGATGAGGATTTTGGCTAGTTTTTCAATCGATTCAAGTGCATCGAGTTGGTTTTTGGTATATCCGTCCCAGAGATGCAAGCAGTACTCCCTAAATGATCATTACCATCACATCACATGCACTACATCGCCATACTTGCCATATCCCCCCGCCCCTCTCTACCTCCCTTGCTTGTACCTTTCACACAGTCCTAGTATTGTTTCTACCAACTAACCAACTTAATACGAAGATAAAGGTTCACATTACTAACCTTACTAAACCTACTTTAAAAGAAACAGGTGTAAAATATGTAAATAATATTTGATACACGTGTGAACTTACTTATGTAAATTGTACGTATTTATGTAAAGTTCTACGGGTCATGAGACTCAATGGGATTATAATTTTTGTACAAATTATAAAGTTGTCGTAAACATGCTTTGGGAACGAAAAAGTTTTCCGTAGGACTGTCTTTTTGCTTTCGAAATGAAGTCAAGGAAATTGCATAAAAACAAAATTATACAAAGGAAATTTTGTCCAAGTAACTTTCAAAGAGTCTATGTTTAGTAAGTTATTTCAGGTATTTCTTACTTACCGCCACAAATTATCGCAACCGTAAATTCTATGTAAACCCGTAAACGACTGCTTCTGAACTAGAATTTAAATGTCCGTAATGCCGAGTGGCAAATGGATTTCAGTCTTTTGAATGAACACTCTAGGATTATATTATTATAATATTATTTTAAACATAGAAGTAATTTAATAAGTTTAGTAAGGAAAAAGTGAAATTGACCAGTGGCATTAGTACGGGTTTTATAGATATGTACTCGATTCCATTAAAGTAAACGTCAAACCTACTTAATATTATAAATGTGGAAGTTTGTATGTTTGTGCAACAATCAGGCAAACACAGCTGAAGGGATTTGGATTAAATTTGGCAAACATATAGTGCATATCCTGGAATAACACATAGGCTACTTTTTATCCTGAGAATATGTTTCCTTGGGATAATTTTGGGTATTCACGCGGATGGAGCCGCGGGCGGCAGCTAGTTTGTACTAAAACTGAATGAAAACCTCTTTTTTTCATACAATTACATTTAATCAAACGTTAACGTCAATGCGATCAAGGACATTAAGAAACTCGCATTAGACCCACTGTAATATTTTTCATCAGATAGGTATGAGCAACTCTACCATCTCTCCGGAGCACAGCAAATTCGATTAAAAAAAGTGTAATAATAAAGAACAATTTGAGCAACTTAATTTTATATTTTAGCCGACCTAGCGAGAGACTAAGTTACCGTAAAAAGGCCGGCTCAGAAAATTTTACCGTAATTCGCCCGTTCACGAGTGCGAGCCGTTATAAACGAAAAACCTGAGAATTTTTTATACTCGTTCCCGCAAACTCTTAGGAAAAATTAAGTAAAGCTCCCTAGATTTGTTATTGTAGGTACCGCCATATTCTTCATACATATTCAACGATTATTTTTACTTAAATTTTCAATTGCAAAACTTATTCAATTTATGCCTGACGGTAATGGGAAGCCGGAAATCTTATTACCCAACCCCAAGATTCGGAGCTGCTTAACTGACGTCCGGGTGATATAAAATGCATTTGAGAGACAGAAATTAGACGTTCCGTAGATCTAGCGTTAGATGCAATAATGCAGGAACTTCGTTAATGAGTTTCACTTCGCTTCGTACCGCAAATTGGATTATAATGTTAATATCATGATTTGGGGTGCTCTCTCTACGGGGAACAATTTGGGTACTTCTTAGGGCGGCTGGGCGTCTATTATCCTCATTTCAATAAGAAATAAATTACGATTTCTTATTACATTTTCCATTATAGAGGGAAATTTATCAAGTTCATTCAACGGCGCGTGTCATGAGTTTTATTGAATGTTCTTGTGTACTTTCAACACTTTTGTGTTACAATATTAGTTTACATCTAGTTCATAGTACTATTGTTAGTATGAAAAAGTCTGTGTGCTGTGTACAGTATAACTTTACTATGCCTAAATGTGAAATATTATGACTCTTTTGGAAGGATATTACATTTCACGCCATGAAATATTGTTTCTTGAAATAAAAACGGTCGAAGGATATTAAAAAGGCTTTCTTTGAGAAACACTGCGAAGAAGAACATAAATGTAATAAATAAGTTACGTTATTTTATCACAAACGTAGGAACTATTTAAAAAGGTAATTTACATATTTAACTATATTAAATTTAACTCTTAAATAAAGACTCGAAACCCAGCAGAAGAACATTACAATATACAGTAACGATAGCATTATTCGCCAAAATAATTTTTAATCATAACAACACAAACTAAAAACAGAGCTGTGTGAAAATTCGCAAACGAATTCACGGACATATCGGCCGCATCGCCACATGCACACCGCACCGTGTCCCGCGTCGAAACAGCCGACCAGGCAACCAGCACACACCAGGAGATTTACAATCTGTACTTAATGTCCCCCAACAATGAGATACAATTTAACTTCTCCGCAACCAAGCGATATTTACAAAGCAACACTACACTTCCGACAATATATTTCGCTAATGTTTTTTGGCCAGCGTTTACAAACTTCTGTGCAGCTATAATTTCGTTTTTTCTGTCGACTACAGCTTCTACTTAATAACTTTATTGCTTGTAGTTGCAGTTCGTGTTTTTAATTTATAAATGGACCACGTCAGCCCAATTTTAAGAGTAATATCGGGAATTCTAGACGGGAAAGTACGGTCTGGATTTTTTCATCAGGATTACAATGTTAATTAAATTGACTTAACCGAGGACTCGGCTGTCTCCCGAGACAACGTTTTATTCAGATAAATTATTTTTAAATCCTTTTCGGAAATGTTAATCGGTTTTGGCAATGATGAGTCACAAAACTGTGCATTTGCACGTTGAAGCGGCTATTCTTTTATCTGTGTTCGAAATGGCGCTAATAAAAAAAAAAACAACTGTCAGATAAGCTGTCAAATGTATTGCAAAATAAAAAGCGCGCCGTTGCACGCTGATATTTCACATCGACAGATATTTGTTCAGGTAACTGTGAAACATTTCTTGCTACCATTTTTAAGCAAATATAACTGAATAGCTTTTCATACCGAGCTTTTCCCTTTCAAGTTCAAAATGTTACGATGGAGAAATAGGGCACTGTGTTTATCGGCAATGGGTCAGTGACCTTTATTTATGTGGTAGTAATAGTAAACAGTTACGATATTATTATATCCAGGCATAATATTTTATATTCGATGTTATTTATGTCTCTATTAATTTGCAACATTTTATCGCCTAGTCCTCGTTACTAACATACATGGGAAATAAGTAAATCTCAGCATATTTTGTAGAAATATATTTTTTTTTGCCTCAAAGGACGGATACAGTATTGCAGGATGTCAGATTTACATACAAAGTAAACTGATCACAAAAAGATTGGGACGCGTTTGGAAATTTAATGCATTTATTGGTTTCTGGGCTTCTGTGGGACCTTAAGCAGTACAGTTGATAACTTAAACATGATTCTTCATTTCTTAGAAAACAAAGTGTGTTTCTTGATTTGTGTGTTATTTTGAAGAGAATATCGATAAAAGTCCGGAAACATTGGTAATAAGAATTTCAGAGGCAACAAAGTTTTATTCTACTATGTCAAAATGCCCAAATAATAAAAGGATTAAGCACGAGACATTTCGACAGTGTTGACAATCCCATACATTTTTTTAAAGTTTTGACTTTCGCCACGCTACCACTGACAGAATGTCAGAGATGTGTCGATGTCTTGTCTTGAGACCCTGGCTGATTATAAAGTTCACCATTATAGCCTTATTTTAAGGATGGGAAACGATCAAATGACTCCACCCGCTCTAGGCGGAGCGTGTCAGACTCTTACTGACTAAAACCCATCCGTGTTCCTCCAAATGCCCTTTGCATTCCACGGCCGCGGTGACTGAGAACATCTTGACACTTTCCTAAAGGAAGAGTTTTGGCCGAAGGGTGTCTACCGACGTTTTCGCGGCAGACTACGCGACACCGCGCAGCGTAACTCGACGACGTCACTTCGTGTGTTCACTTAGTTTATAAGTTATATTTTAAGCAAGATTAATATTTATTAGTTTATTTTTATTATTTTTTGTATGTTTCATTTGTGTATTTTATCTATGGGCCTTAATTGCTTGATAATAAAATTATTATTATTATATTGCCACCCTCTACTAGCTGTAAAATTAAAAAAGCAAACCTCTCAAACAATGATAAATTTCCCTCATTACTCAACTATGCCAACACAAACATATTAGCCAACAATTAATTTATTAGCAAAACTCGCAACTTATTTCGTCAGGTACGGCCAAAGTGGGCAGAGGTCCATGACAACGAAATTCTAATAAGCTACGCTAAAATTCGCCACATTGCCTTCAGCGCAGTTTAGCGGCTGTTTCATTATGTGAGAATAACCTTTACAGGCGCCTAAATAGCGCCCAGTATGAAACTGGCTGCTGTAAAACTTTATAACAGAATTGACGGTACTGTTAGTGTTTTAGTTAAGATTTTTTATGATGTTTAAATTGAAATATTCATATTGGCTAGTATAAATGTGGATATCTTAATAGGTTTTGATATCAAATTCTTTCCATTATGCTCTAACAAAGGCGCCCAACAAATGGTAGATACAGATGCTACACACAATATTGCAGACACTTGTAGGTAAATGTTAAAACAGTTTAATTTACCTAATTCTCTTAATTACTCTTGCAAGTGTGTTATTAATTGCGTCGATGCCTAACTAACTACTGCAGCTTAGAACAACAAAATACACCATGATAGAAAATGTATTGAAATACCTGCTAATTAATAACACTTTAAAAAATAAATCTAGAAAATAACTAAATGGATTTTCAAATTAATACAACTCAAAATAACACTTAAAAAATATGAAATAACATAGTTCCAATCTAGAAAATGTGTAAATGGATCTCAAATAATTTCTAGTTTTTGGGTTTTTTATTTAAAACGAAATAAAATCACAAGTGGAGTAAACATTATTTTTATTAATTAATTTATAAACTGAATTTAACTATATTCATATTGTATTGTGTTTATGCGAGATTGAGCTAAGTTGAGTCAAGATAGTTGCTTCGGTAGTTTAATAGAAATAATTCCAAGACTTGCTCAACTATTTCTGTTCCGCATACATAACTAAAATGTTATGAACGCTTTTGTTGAAGGGATCTATGTGTTCTTGCTGACGGAAATAAAGAAGATAACCGTTTACACATGAAAAACGTAGAAAATCCGTTCATTTCAGTGTGCCTACAGCTAAGGAGTGGAATCCCCTGCCGGAATCTGTATTACTTGATAACTACAACCTGCCGGTCGATTCTATAAACATATCGATGTGAAGGCTTGGGTGAAATGATCACGAGGTGAGCTGTCAATTCATATAATCAAGATGGAATGACAGCTCACTCCGTGATCACGTGACATCTTTATTGTATGGTTTGACAGCTCACCTCGTGATCACTTCAGCCAAGCCTTCACTTCGACATGTTTATTGAATCGACCGGCTGGAAGAGGTCTTTAAGTCAAGAGTGAATAGGTTTCTTCTACGCAAGCGTGCTCCATCGTCAAAGAATGAACACAATGCAATAAATATTCACTTGGAGAATAATAGTACTAGCTTTCATAAAATAAAATATAACAAAGAACTTCTTGTTATAATAAACATCAGCCTGTCACCGAGATTTCATAATAAAACCTAATACTATCGGCTTCAAGGAAACTGACTCTTTGTAAATTCTATTATTTTGTTCTACAAAGTTTGTGCGAAGAAAATTATATTTCTAAATGTCAGCTCTTCGCAGAAGGCGTCAAACAGAGTAGGTCTTTAAAACAAAGATTTTGACGCCGAAATTACCTAAGTTGCTGTTTTTAGCCGAGTTTTCTGTGATAATAGAAGTTTCATCATTGAATATAATTTATGTACCTAAGTTGGTGTTGGATTGAAGTTTTCGAGCATTCGTTTGGAAAATGGGTGAGACGATTAATATAATCTAGTGTTTGACGATGCCCTAATTATTTAAAATTGTACCTTTGTTAGTATTTTTTTGTATTCAAACGCGAGCCTTTCACGTTTGACCACTATTTCACCTGATGGTAAACGATAATGTAGTTGACTATGAAGCTCGCTTGCCTACGAGTAACCTACTTATTTAAAGTCCCTAGTTTGTTGCTGTTTCACGGCACCTTGCCTTGCCACGAACTACTATTTTAATACCATGTTAGGGCTCTTACACACGACGTTTTTTTTAAGCGCCGTCAACGGTCGCTATTGCGCGTTGTCGGTGCTATACCTAACAAGATCAAAAACAAAAACATTTATAAACGTTTGCAGCGCGTTACATTTGCATGCGAAGCGCTTCGACGGCACCTGAAACGTGGTGTGTAAAAGCTCTTACACCGAAATTAAATACATAATATGTTTAAACTTTGATCTTTAACGGAAGGATATATTATTCAAAATTAATAAATGTAGGAGCAATCCAATATTTGCCAATCTAATCGTATCTAGATGTCTACAGGGACGTCTATATTTAGCAAAATGGATCAACTTTGCGTGCGTTGCGTGGTATCTTCTCGTTTCACATACTCAGTGTCTCAAGACGATAGTCTATGACCAGAGCGTGTTGCAAGTGATGACTTGTCTTATGGAACCGAAACGTGGTCGCTCACAATGGGCCTTATCAGAAGGCTTAATGTCACCCAAAGGGCAATGGAGAGGGCAATGCTCGGAGTTTCTTTGTGTGATCGAATCAGGAATGATGATATCCGCAAGAGAACCAAGGTTACCGACATAGCCCCAAGAGTCGCCAAACTGAAGTGGCAGTGGGCAGGACACATTGCTCTCAGAACAAATCTTCGATGGGACCGAACAGTTCTGAAGGTCTCGCACGTAGCCGATGGATGCGAGACGCACAGGACCGGTTGTTGTGGGGACACTTGTCCATCAGTGGACGTCTTTCTTTCACTACTGCTCTCAAAACAGTGAAGGAATCCATAATGTACCGCTATCCCTCCCGTACAGCCAAGGAGTGGAATCCCATGCCAGAGTCTGTACTCTATATCCTGATAGCAACAACTTGACTGAAGTGATGATGTGGTCGATGATGGAGCACGTTTACCTAGCTGGTAAACGTGCTCCATCGTCAACCACATCATCGCTTTCCATCAGGTGAGATTGTTGGCAAACGCGAGCCCGAGCCAAACGAGAGTCAAAAGAAGTTTGTATTTTTAAAAATACAAACTTCTTTTAGGAGGAGACCAGTGACCCAGCATTGAGAACGCTAAAGGCCGAATTTATTTGCCGTAATTCTTGTATAAACAGAATGTGAACTGCGTGGTCATATTTAAGGGTGGTGTTCTGTACCTGCTATAGAGTAAAAAATATTGACTTTTTTTTAATCCGACCTCAAAAACGACAAAAAAGTACCAAAAAAACACTTTTTAAGCAGTTTGATGTAGTCGGTGGCATCGAATATGAGATTGTATTAAACAGCTTTAATAGTATTTCTTAATAACTTTTAAGTCGAGTTTTGCAATCGGGTTTTTTTGAAAAAGTATTTAAAAAAAAATGATATATTTTCTTAATAGCAGACACTGAACACCATCCTCAAATATGATCACGCTTCTGGAACACCCTGTATACATCATCTGTGTTTCATTTTTCTTACTAAAACTATGTCACAGAAATATCGGTCTGCCCAAACGGCTGCGCTTTATAATTTCCCTAACAAATTCAGTCTAGTAGGTAAGTTTATACAGAGGTCACAGCTCTCGACTTCGTCGCGTTGCCAGAGAGATATCAATTTGCATGCACTCAAATGGAGGGCGTTTCGAGGGTTGTCCCTTTGAAACAATCGTTTTTGCCTCTTGCCTTCATTTTGTGTATTTGAGCAAGATTTAATGGAATGTCCGTCTGACTGGCGGGCTCAAAATGAATGAAATTTTATTTGTGGAAATAAAAAAATATTTGAAATGACAGGGCTATGAAATGAAAGACATGAAACACTGAGTTGTTTTTCTTGTATTATCCAACTTGCATAACATTAAAAAAAAAAGGTCCTAAACTAAACCCATATTATAAGTAGTATCCTCTTCATTAAAATTGGAAGTAATGCCTATTTGTAGTTTATAATTTATTAGCTGCCGTCCGTGGTTCCGCCCGCGTGAAGTTCGAAATTTATCCCAAGGGAACTTACTCCCGGGATAAAAAGCCTATGTCCTTTCCCGGGACTCAAACAATCTCTATACCAAATTTCATTAACATCGGTCCAGCCGTTTGCGCGTGAAGAAGTAACAAACATACACACACTCACAAACTTTAGCCTTTATAATATTAGTGTGATATAGTGTGATCTGATAGACATTAATCACAGGTTTTTTTTCCGTCAGCAGGAGTGGAAACAGTTTTCTTCAAAGGTTCTTAGTATATAGTCCTTAATCTTAATTGTTTCTACCTTTTTAAATAAATTATAGGCACCTAGACTCCCATCTCAATTTCAAATCTCATTAACAAACCACGCAAATCCTTAATGAAATCAAATATTTTATACTTGCATAGGGTTACCGAAGAATGTAGCAAATTCATTCACAAGTTCGGGCTTAGTGCCGTGAACCGTATCCACGAACAGCCCGCGTCAAAATATTTAGGGTAGCGCCATAATGACGGAGTCTAGCGGACCCAGTAGGTAAGCAATTATTATTTTAATCAAGTCTCGCGAAAACCCAAATACCTGTGTTAAGTATGTGAGGTTCACCACTGTGTGATATTAGTATTAGAGAAATTCCCTAAGTTCATTATTTTAGTTGAAAAACTTGTTCATGTGTAAATGTCGTTGTACTGTGTTTTGGGATGGGTGGAGTTAATGGCCTGTGTAGTGTATTTGGGGACGTATTACAAAAACTGTGGAAGGGCTAGGAGCTAAAATGGCTGCTGGGTAACCCAGGGCTGCTCAATTATTTTGCTGAAAGTCCAGTGCTGTTGTGCTACTGTTGTCTTTTTTTTAATGTCACGTCGTTTCCTAGTTCGTTTATTTTGTAAAATGTTTTACCCTTAAAAAACGTTTTGCTATATGCTAATGCACCTGATTTAATAGTTAGTGATAGTTTTTTAGTTTTTCGTTTTTTGGTAGTTTCTTTTTGATGGTTATGATTTGCTCAATTGCCTTTACTTTTCATGAACAGTTCGTATATCAACGATAAACAGTTATTAATACAGTTTCACCGGTATTTGACCTTCAGAAAAACTTGAAATCTGTTCCCCGGAGTTCATTCGCTATCCCTAAGGGACAATCTATCTTATAGGAATCAAGCCGGCCCACTATGGCGTATCGTAGACTTCATCGTAAAATTAATAATTGATATGAAATAAGGTGTTTGATAAGAACAAGACAAGCAAGTTTCTAATTTATGTTAGCTGATACGGATGTTAAAATTTCCCAGAAAATATGATTTCCACCTAATTCAAATGATAATTACTTGTTTAGCTCACTGACGAATGTTGAATTCAATAAAGTTACAGATTTTTTTTTCAGCCTGAAAATCTGACTCCAGTCTTACCAAGAACTACCGTGTTACTCAGTTAATGGGTTGTGGAGGTCTGGTAGGCAGCCGCTCCACGTAAAATACTGGTATTCAGCTGAATCCGGTTTGTCTGGAAGCCGACCCCAATATAGTTGGGAAATGGCTAGGCAGTGAGGTGAATGCAAAAAATGGTGAAATGTTTTTTATGAACCTTGTATATTACATTTTACATGGTCACTTATGAAACTTCAGTTAAGTCCAGTGTCATGGGCATGTTCCATTCTGAAGTTTTTTCTAGAATTCATAATGGTCATGTTGGGTTAATCCTCCCGACTGAATTTTGGCCACGGTCAACTCAAGAACCAGCTCAGGAGATATTATAGTGCACAGGTGCGTGCGCTTACTGTTCGTTTAGTCTCATATTCCGATGGGAAGGCAATACAAAACGACCGCGGACAAGACCAGGCACAGGACCATAACGTGCTTTCCGAAGCACGGGGTGTTACACCAACAACTAACAAATTCCGGGCTACTATTGAGATATTCCTCATGGATAAGCCCCAATAACACTGCTCGAATCGAGAATTTAACCCAGAACTTTACGCTCAGTTTGCGGTGTATTTCTACTGGACCAACGAGGTGTCAGGTGCCTTAACTATGAACTAAATCTTTAAAGATTATTTATACCTATATAGTAAGGCAAATGGGGTAGATTGTAAAAGTCAGGTGCTAATTTTCTTAAACCTTAAGGTGATAATAATAATTTTACTAGGAAGTAATATAATAATAATAATATACATATAATATAATATCTTGGGACAACTCACACACGGTCATCCGGTCCCAAACTAGGCCGAGCCTGTGGTATGGCAACCAGACAACTGATAAACATACTTATATATTTCTAAATACATACATATTATAGACAAATTACACCCAAACACAGAACAAATGATCATGCTCATCACACAAAGATTTGTCCTGGGTGGGAATCGAACCCACGACCTCCGACCTCAATATGCTAAAGTCTGCTATTTAATGATTGCGATTAAACTTAAACATGAAATCGGATAAAAATATGATAATCTTCAATTACTATAAGTACTGAATAGTGTGGTTGTAAAATGAACGGGATATTCTCTGGTATGTAGAAGTGGTCGTTTGTTTCATTATATGTTTTCAGAATAATAGTCTGATTTCCTTAAAACCTTAACGATAATTCGCATAATTATTTTTTTTGGTATTTAAGATGGCGATCTGGCGATGGTATTACTTTTATATACCAGAATCAATGAATGCGTAAAAGATAACTTCCATACATGTTAAATTAAAATGTGAATTATTTTTTTCCGGTAACAAAGTCATCGAGATATACATATGAGTTACACATTAAAAAAAACAATTATTAGTAAAAAATAACCATTTATAATAAACAAATAACCATCGGTAACATATAGCCTTTACATAGAAAAACAGTAATTTAAAATTACAGGACCCAAAATATAACTAAATGATAAATCTCTCATAGTTAATACTGTTTCCAGAGAACAGCTATTACTAAAGCCTGACTACTGAAATGAAAGTCAGTTATTCATGTGCCACGCGGCCATCACATTTGTTCAGCTAATTTTGTGACATTAGTGGACAAACGGTATGAGTAGAATTTTATCTTATAATCATTAATTTATTTCAGATACCAAAGTCTCACGGGTACTTAGTATCTAATACATTTTTGTTATCATATGAAAATACCCTTAGAAAATATAAAACCAAAATATATATATGGATGTATAAAAATAACAATAATTATAAAATTAAAAACGAAAGCATCAAGCAAGCATCTTTACGTATAAAATAAAATAAAAATAAACAACCAACTATTGCTGAATCCATCATAATTAATATTGTTTCCTAAACACCAGCTTTTACTAAAGCCTGACTGAAATGAACGTCCGCATTCATAGTCGAGAATGTGCCGCGCAGCCATCATATTTGTTCAGCTAATTTTGTGACATAAGTCGACAAACGCTATGAGTAGAATTTTACTGATGAGTATCGTGATTGCTTTTGTATCGGGAAAAGGAAAATTTGGCACTTGTGTTGGCGTTGTTATACATACCTATGGTCTCAAATTAATTTAGACTCGTTCCTGAGGAATGGCCGGAGATGGCAAAATACAAAGAACGTTGGGAAGCTATGGGAAATACCTTGGCCCAGTAGTGGTGGAAAAATTTAGATTAGCAAAAAAAAGTTTTAAAGAGTTATTTTAGATAATACAGATTAAGGTCGCAGTAGTAAATCCATTACATAAATACCTATCATAGTGCTTGTGGTAGTAAAGATAATGTTGTTACTGTAGTGTAAAATCTTTTCGATGTACGATGTTATTTTCCTCTTTACATAATTTTGACTAAACCTTCTGACAAAGAGACATTCTAATAGTGTTTTGCAATTGTCAAAACTCCCAAAACGTATGAGAGTGATATAATTTGCTGCCATTGTTTTTTGTTTGTTTGTATTTACTATTACCTAATTCTAATAATACAAATCACGTGCACAATATTAATGGATAGACAAAGCTTGCAAAACACAAATTATTTCATTATATAAAAAACTATAAACATTCAATAATTTAAAACAAAGTCGCTGTCAACCTGTCGTTTAGAGGGCTCATAATTATGAAAAACTTTTACAATGGGACCAAAACTGAAATCGTTTATTCTGTTACATGTTGTAGAAAGCCACTTTTTTTAAAGCCATTGCATGTTAACCAAGACAAACATGAACATTATATAATAACTTACGTAATGCGGGAGTAATTAAAACAGACACGAAATTAATAATAACGTCTCTGTATGAACACTTAAACTTCCATCCAGGGGTCGTCAAGAACGAGCCGGGAAAGGAATGCAATCTGCGGCGGAATGCTCCCCACTAGAATTAAATTTTAGCTATCCCTGCTCGGCAGTGCATCAGTCAAGTTCCTTTAGGGCACGAACACACTAGCGCAATTCGCTCGCCACAAAACCGCGCGCTTCATCGACGCTTTGACGTCTTCATCTAATGTCAACAAAAATTAAAACTGACAGTTAACAAAAAATCTTAAACAACTAGAACCATTGTTAGACATCAACTTATAGCTTGGATGGATTTTTCTTCCAGTTCTTAGTTTTCCTTACAATCTTCTTTTGACCAATGACAAGTTCTGCCGTAACGGAGGGTCGTTTTCGAATTGGTCCAATGGTGCATCGATCATTTCTATCTCTTTTGCCGCACAAATCGTGTTAAAAGTATCACAAATTTTTAACAGAACATAATTTGACTGTATTATGTATACCATAATTAGTAAAGCATTAATCCATGACACCGGTTTCTTATTGTGGTATGTTTTTAGTACCATTCGGCTAAAGTTAATGATCAACATCAACACACGTGGTATCATAATCAATTTATGTACCAAGATCCGAACGTGTGTGAATAGTTTGCAGTGTTTCCCGTCGGATTAAATACAAGAGTAGTAGGACACTATGCACTTGTGGTTGTGGCCGAAATGATCCATGTCGTTCGCTTTTTATATTCACGACGGCGATCTTTCAATGCTCATCTTTTCAAAATAACAGTTCGTTGTTGTTATACGACTCCATTATTAAATAGTTATTATGGAAATGGCATTATCCTGCTACCACTCATTTGTATTCCACTGAAAATGTAAATAGTAGCAGGTCATTGTTTGCATTTGTTGTACCTAGACACTTGCTAATACATTTTGAAAACATCCTCACGTGTTATTTATGAGAAAATGTATAGTTTTGAACATTATCTTGGAAGGTTTAATAAACATTCATAGAATCATGACTATAAATATATTGTTAGGCTTTTATATATATATTTTATATTATAGTTGTTATTATATATACAGGATAGTTTATATGCAAACAGTGTGATTAATAGGGCTAATGTGGAGAAAGCGTCGCTTGAGCGAAGAACGCGTGCGAAAATATCGCGCTAGTTTGATCGCGCCCTAATGTTTCGGAGGTATTTGTAAATATGACTTAACCACGGTAAAAGATTTTTACGGTAATTGAATTTTTAATACGAACTTACTGTCTTTTGTTTTCCGCGTGAAAAGATATTTTATTTTGGCAAACGCTAAAGACTGTCTTGTACCTAAGTTTTATTTTTCTTTTGTGTTAGTAGTCCCCACTGGCTTTTTGTAATTAAGTAAATTTTCTAGATTACTAGAAGCATGTTAATTACTTTGTTACGCTTTTTTTTGTTTCGTTTACATGAGCTAATTGAACGAAAACAAAAGCAAGAAAACTATCTCAGTTTATACTACTCATGGTGTAATCAAAGAACTTTGCTTAATTTCAACAAGATAAGTTTTGGGTAAGAAATAATAACCAACGAGTCATGTTTATAATTAAATCCGTCTATTTTAATCTCTATCCCTTGTGTTTAGTTAGACAATGTTAAATGGTCTTATTAATCCTTTATTTTGTGTGTTGTCGCTAAAAGCTCCGTGCTTTGACTACAAACAAACCTACTGAAAGTAAATTGGCATTCCAACGCAGAATTGCTAACATTAACTTTAATTAGATTAGTACACCAGATGATTCGATAGCACACAAAAAATGCCTAGATTTGAATATATTATTCCGTTTAAAACAAAGCAACAAACTTAGCTCTCAACTAATTCAGTTTGTCTATTTTGGTTAACAAATGCTGAAGCAACATAAACACGAAATGGGGATTAAGCTATAATCCGTAAACCCTATAGAATCGTGTGAGTTAAACATCCTCGAATTAGCTTCTTACTTTGATCACTACATAAATTCATTAAAGTACTCTACTGTTATTAACGATGATTATAACGCCGGAAGAGGTCTGAGGGTGGCGGCTGGCGGGACTCGACCAAGGCGGCGGCGGTTTCATTTCCTCCATTTGCAATTCAAAAATTCACTCTGCCTTCCAGCTCATTCGTCTGTCTTTAGCAGACTCCTCTCTTTCACACTCACATTAAAATGTATATCGATCCTTGTCTCGCACCACTGCTTTTTAGCCACCAGCAATGCCACTAGACACTTTCTTGCAACGACTATGCGTAAAACTCGAACGGACAACGGTTCGTGCAGTTTGTTTCGAAAGGATTAGCCATAAATAGTTCTTCCTCATTACATTTTCATGAAGGCGCCCTCTAGTTGTGGAATTTATGCTGAGAAAAGTTTGAGCTTTACTGAATAAAAGATATCTATTTGGCAGTAATACTGGCGAAGTGCCAGGCGACACTTCACGCTCGAGTTCAACTTATTAGATGGGAGATGGGTCAACTGAAATCTACCGCAATACTTACGTGGAACTCGAACTCAAATATTTACCACTAGTTTTTGCCCGTGGATTCGCTCGCGTTAATATAGACTTACAGTCTAGAGTCACAGTTGTCTCTAAAATCTATCCAAAGGTTGTCTTGAAAAGATTCAGCGATAAGGCCGCCCATTGTGTCACCCTATGTAATGTTTTCCTCATCTATATTTTCTGTAACTTAGGTAAATGGGGTACATAGTAAAGAATATTCTATTCTATTCTTTCGCAAAACAAGTAGCATATAACCATCTGCGGGGCCCATCTATCTCTGTGCGAAAATTCATCAAAATCGGTACAGCAATTTAGGCGTGAAAGTGGAACAAAAAACTGGCATGATAATGAATTAATGGTAAGGGTTGGGAAAAGGATGATAATATTTAAATTTTACAATTGGGGACAGAAATATATGCATCCATTTAAATTTAAACTAACATACCTAGATGCCTTCGTGCCTAGGAAAGCACGTTAAGCCATTGGTCTTCGCTGTCAGTTCTACATGTGACAGCCAAACCCAATGGCTGACAAAAATCTACATCTTTGACAGTCTTTACGTGTAGGAAGAAGCCAGGAAATCTGACACCCGTCTTACCAAAGGGACCAGTTAATGGGTTGTGGAGGTCAGACAGGCTCCTTGTAAAATACTGGTATTCAGTTGCACCCGGTAAGACTGGTAGCAGACCCTAACATATTTGGAAAATGGCTAGGCAGAATAAATTGGGTACATAAATGTCTGAGGAAAAAATGCAAAATGGTTTCATAGTTTACCATTTTATTATTATTAGCCTACGTTAGCCACGACACCATCAATTAATCACTTTTAGAGGCAGGAAAACAGCGCGAGGAAAACCACACGTCTCACAAATGAATAATGTGGTAAATTTTCTGGAAATGGCTGTCACTTTGCACAATTTTCTATTTCTGTAATTTTTTCGAGCAAGTTTTCGGGGTCTTTGTATTCATTGAAAGATAATAAACACGCAAATTTTCATGTTCTGTTCATGGTGTCGGACGTAAAAGAATAGCACCATCCCATTACTTCCCGTGGGTGTCGTAAGAGGCGACTAAGGGACTCACCAGAGAATAGACAGCAGCATTCTCTGTGCATTGCAACAGCTACACTGCGATCGCCAACCCACCTGAGATAACAAACACGCAAATCTTCATGTTCTGTTTGATGTCGGACGTAAAAGAATAGCACCATCCCATTACTTCCCGTGGGTGTCGTAAGAGGCGACTAAGGGACTCACCAGAGAATAGACAGCAGCATTCTCTGTGCATTGCAACAGCTACACTGCGATCGCCAACCCACCTGAGATAACAAACACGCAAATCTTCATGTTCTGTTTGATGTCGGATGTAAAAGAATAGCACCATCCCATCACTTCCCGTGGGTGTCGTAAGAGGCGACTAAGGGACTCACCAGAGAATAGACAGCAGCATTCTCTGTGCATTGCAACAGCTACACTGCGATCGCCAACCCACCTGAGATAACAAACACGCAAATCTTCATGTTCTGTTTGATGTCGGATGTAAAAGAATAGCACCATCCCATCACTTCCCGTGGGTGTCGTAAGAAGCGACTAAGAGACTCACCAGAGAATAGACAACAGCATTCTCTGTGCATTGCAACCGCTACACTGCGATCGCCAACCCGCCTGAGATAACAAACACGCAAATCTTCATGTTCTGTATGATGTCGGACGTTCAAGAATAGCACCATCCCATTACTTCCCGTGGGTGTTGTAAGAGGCGACTAAGGGACTCTCCAGAGAATAGACAGCAGCATTCTCTGTGCATTGCAACAGCTACACTGCGATCGCCAACCCACCTGCCCACCTGGCATTTGCATTATAGCAAACCCCTCCCCTCTTGGGGGAGACCTATATCCAGCAGTGGACGTCTTTCGGCTGATATGATGATGATGATGATGATCCAGGGTATGGTGAATAGGTGTTTACCAGGTGGCAAAGCAAAGCAACGATTGCTCCTAATTGCCATTTAGTAATATGTTCTTTCAGTATCGCAAGAGATCAACTAGGCATGTCTTTCTGACTAGCCTCCTATATCTTTGTTTAGACGTATTGAACGCTGTGTTAAAATTTGTCCATCTATTTTAATGGGACCTTATTTAGAAAAAGGCTATGCCCATTGATGGATTTACTTTGGTGATCTTCATTCAATCTTATTTATTTATAGTATATAATACATCATAATAAGAACAGGACAATAAATCAATACATATAAGAACTTTATACCTACGGAAACTACGATGTCGATGTTATTGTGCTTACATCAGAATCCAACAATATTGTAATGTCATGTTATCTGTTGGTACATTTATTGCAATCCAGGCATATAGGGAAGCCTGGATTAACGAGACTTTTCGTGGCTGGATTTATTGAAACGTTGAAACATGACAGGGTAAATCTAGGTCACATAACGCAATACTTTGGATGCTTTTGTTGCGTTTTTATTTTTATTAGTAAATTTTATTTTTGACAGCACGTACGTTTGTATTAGTTAATATTTATTCTAAGGCGTACTATTTATACAAACTGAAATTTAAATGGTTTGAAATGATTTCGTCTCGGTGATAAAATCGATTTATGAAAAAACAAAACAATAAATGGCAGAATAACAATTGTGATAAACAAAAAAAAAATACTACACGCGAGAGCTTATTTTGCTCTGAACATATATGAATCGCCGACTTCCTAAATTAAAGTTATTTTATACTGTGTTGTATTTTTTTTAAGCTTTTTACTTATTTTTAACTTTTGTTTTTTGTCGTATAATATATTTTAACTTTGAATGCTTTTTATTAAATAAGTAACGACCCAGTACAATGCTAGAAATAATCATAAATACTTCTCAGAAACCGAGGGTCTAAAAACGTGTTTTAACCCTTTTTGAGATCATAAAGGGTTAAAACACGTTTTTAGACCCATATTTGAGGAATACAGACATGAGAGGGATAATGCTCGTATATAATATAAGCGATGGACATATTTCATGGTCATAATCAGTTTTATTTACGAAAAATATAAAAATTTAGCTTTTATAATGTCCAGCTTTAAACACAACAGTACCTAATGATAAACCAAGATAAATTACACATTTAAACTCGTCATAATATACATGACATGTACAAAATAATATGAACATATAATATGGAATATATCGCAACTCGGACCGCGCCTCAGGCTTTTACCCGACTCTGGTTTTTGACATCAGTTTAGGTAGGTCCTACTCCATAAATAC
The DNA here is from genome assembly GCA_002192655.3 of Mamestra configurata. NCBI lineage: Eukaryota > Metazoa > Arthropoda > Insecta > Lepidoptera > Noctuidae > Mamestra > Mamestra configurata. The sequence continues at coordinate 102,121 of NDFZ01005441.1, read as the reverse complement.
GAGAGCTTATCTTATTTACGATATTATTGTTGGGAACATGGTCTTTTGGGACAAGTTTGACCATTTGTTATGAGTACAGCAAGGAAATGGTTTTAGATTTATGACTTTCGTCTATGGTATTGGTCTGGCAGTGAGGTTAATTTGTACCGAATTGGAAGGTGGATAGGTACCTACTGTCTAGTCTTTCATGAGCAGAGATCGGAATAGGTAGACTATATTTTCCTAATGTTCGTGGAAGTAAGTAACATAGAGTTGATAGAGAGTTGATAGACTGAAGTCCAGTTCATGTTTTTATAATCTCGGGTTTTGATAGTCATGATTCCATTTATGATTCCGGGATTTTAGAGGAGGTATTATTATTATGTTACTTACTTCCACGAACATAAGGTAAATATAGTCTACATATTCCGTTCTCTGTTCATGAGTCATCGTTAATTTACCAAAAACAAGAGAGAGAATTACCTACCTACTCTACTATCTGTACGTATTTATTTACTGTTTTTACCAGCGACTTCGCCCCCAAGAAAATCGAGTCCATTCTACCGTTGATGCATGATGGATAAACAAAACATCCAAACATACTGACTTTCACATCAATAATATTAGTAGGAAGTAGGATGAGTATGACAGAATTTAACTGTAGAAATAATACCGTGTTAGAGTAATTAGTCAGTGAACACTTCTTAGGGCTAATTCTAATATTTTTTAAGCAACTTTCACATTAATTACATCTCAATCGCAACCTATCTTTGACTTTTATTCCCTACATTTTGACAGATTGCGACTGTCATGCAAATGCAAACGTTGCTTATTATATTGTAGCGGCATCAATGTCACCACATGAAAAATAAAGAAGTGAAATTTGTACGGCAACAAAAAGAACCGCAGCGCCATCTCCGACGAACTAACAATGAAATCCTGCATAGCGCAAGAAAAATTCTCCGTGCGATTTGAACATACAACAGTCCGAATATCAACCATGGGGCAGTTGCCCACCAGACACAATAACAGTCTGGTCGGAGGATCCTCCCATTTTTCAATGGAGGTTTGCGGGACTTTACTCTCTGTACCGCATACCTACATGTAATTTAAATACCACGATATAACATATACTCTCACAGGCACACAAACACACACATACACACGAACACATACACTCACTCACACACACACACAAACTATAGGTACTAATTATATAAAACCTATAATAAATGTATGTTGCTAATATTTTTCTTTCTTTTGTTATGGAAGAGCGGAGTCTTCTAATACAGGCATTGTTTGCTTAAAGGAAGGCTCCAATCACAAACTAATTATTGTAATCTTATTGAAGAAATAAACAATTTATTATTATTATTTATTTAATATTTAAATATATATATTTATATTTCATTTTTTTTTTCATTTTTATATTTGATATTTATATAAAAATGAGTAGAATTGGCCCTCTGAATAAAAAATTCTCCCCAAAAACGCCGCATACTTGTTTTCTACCATCTTCATTCGTTGCAACCAGCCTACCAATTACTGACTTTTTCACGCCAACATTTTGTCTGATTAAACATACGCACATCATATTTTTACCTTTACCACCCTACTCATCATTGCCTTTGTTGTTCAAAGTGAGAAGCGTAAAGTGCATTGCGGGTATGTAAATTTGGTGTAATGTGTAATAACATGTAAATCTATACACGTTTTGATGGATATGGCTATAAGGGGCGCGTTACACCCCGGGGACTCGTCCCCACACCACAATACAACCGGTAGTGTGTACGGGTGTACTATACCCATGGTTGTGTCGTGTGCATTCTGCCGATCGTTTTCCGCTATGGAGGCTATACTTTAGTTTTTTGCTAGTGTTATTTTATTGTTAAATCTGTTGGCTTTTACCGATAAGTTTTCTGCTGAAGTAAAGATATTTTGAATAGAAGAATGGCTGTTAGAACCATGTTAGAACGTTCCATTATTAAAACAGTGTGTCTGAAGACGTCATCTTTTAAGACTTGATTTAATACGTACATCTGTTTATTAATATAACACTAATTCGATTTATGAACACTGAAATGAAGACATTTAACATCTACTGACATAGAATTTAAATAATAGAAAATTATAAAATGTGTGTGCCTAAAAAGAGGAAATCGTTCATACATCAAATGGTTCGTCAATCGTTTATAAATCATGGCATCAAAAAATTCACTGCATCAATGGGAGGAGTGCCAAAAAAAAAGGCGGCATTTTCACGTTGAATGGCAGTGCTGATACTTTGGGCGAAAAATAGAACGGGCATAATTATAATATTAGACCTCATTCAACCGTTTCCCTTTTTTATGTTTGTTTTAAAACCAAAGAACTGTCATCACAATGCGCTGGTCTGTTTATAAAAATCTAGTTATCCTAGGCGTTAGCTTTTTGCAGTCGGAAACAGTAGCACAGATAAATTCCTTTTATTTAATTCATGTCTGAAAAATAACGAAGGTAGGATTTTCAAAAATAAGTTATTGTGTCGAATAAAAAGCGTATTGTGACGCGTGCGTGCGTGAGGGTGGGTACGTGACAAGCCAAGAGATAAAGTCGCAATAAACACATGAATTTGAAATGGACAATTTATGAGAAATGTTTCAATGTTTGCAAAAAGTTTCCGGTTATAATTTTTTAGACTAATCACGGACTAGGGTCAACCAGGGTTGCGGAATTAGTTCGAAAGAGTCACCGTGGCACTGGAACGCAATGGGCATTAGGAGGAGGATGGGTTTTAGTCAGTGGGAGTCTGACACTCCCTTCCGCTCCGCCCGGAGCGGAAGGAGTCATTTGATGATTTCTCATCCATAAGAAAGGTACGCTTTGACTCGAATTAATTCGACACGAAACACTTGCCTTACGCGAGCACAATGTCCCTTAATTTTCTTCCTGCAAGCGATGTAAAAGACCTAATGCCTAACTTTAAAATAACGAAAGTAAAATTTTAATTGTTCGAAGCGAGGTTTCGTCTTATCCCCATGGCGTCGGCAGGATAAAAGAAAAGATAGCAAACTTTATTCAGTCTTAATTTAATTAATTGTACCTCCTCCCCCCTCCCCCCTTCCTGTATCTATTGACAGACATCTTTTATTTATGTACCCGCTGTGGGCTCCGGCTCCGCCTGTTAAATTATACATTCAGCTTACACTGTATGCGTTTGGATTTGAAATCTTTGCAAATGGATTTAGTTTTTGTGCCATGGCTTGTCGTTGGCTTAGGTTTGTAGATTTTGTTAAAAAAATATTTAAGACAAAAAATTATGATAATAGCAAAAACTATTTTTTGTTCTTTAATTCTGACAATAGTAAATAAAGCTTTTGATAGTACAAAAACAACTCATTGTTATAGCGCATCCAACACCCATTTTACCCCTTTAAAAAGACCATTTTTCAGACCCCGAAGTAAAACGCAAAAATATTTTTTATTTAGAAACGGTCGTTTGATTAGCTTAATTCAGTGGTTCCCTTTCACGAAGCTCGCAAAACAATTGTCAAATCTTTTTCCGGCTGCGAAAATAACAGGTGCAAATGTTATTATTTCCTTTCCGAGCGGTTTCTTAAAAACACGCCGTGATGTAAAAATGAAAGTAATTTATTTCTAAGTGAAAAACCCTTCAATTTTGATAATTTTAATAAGACTCGAGGGATGTTATTGAAAGGCCTTTATTGAATAAAATACGGAATACGAAAATCAGAGGAAACGCTTTACGTAAGAAAAATATCAAGCTACCTGCATATTCATAATTTATTTTTTCATGTTCCTTACCTTTAGGTAATCGGTTTATATTGAGAAAACCTTTCATAATTGGCCAAGTGGAAGTCTATATTTAAGGCTTTTTTCGATGTTAGGTAGAAAACCATGGTTTGAATGTAGGTGGAACGTGATATTTTGTTTTAATAATGGATATCGGATAGTGACTTATTATGTGTACATGGCCCCAGATAAATTTGCAATAAAGGACATTGACCTTTCCCTCCGAAAAATAAAATCGTGAATCATTAATAGAAAATGTAAAAGATCTCGATAGATGTAGAATCAGGACAGCTTTATGTCTTTTTTCAAATGAATGTCCAAAAATTTTGGTGGGTCAATGGCCGCTATTGCAAGTTTATTATGGCGCCAACCTTAGATAAGACATGAACGAAGTCAGTACAGTAAACGGTAGCAAGATGGCTACGCATAACCTACGCGCGCGGGATGTACAAGGCACCTTCTTTTAATGTTACCGTTGCAGAGTGCGAGCAACAAATCTATATAATTTACCATTGATGTAAGACGTCTCGGTTAAATATGACACACAAACGGACGACTTTCTGTGAAAATCATTTTGTCGACACGAGATCTCATGTGAAAAATATCAAATCATCAGTACCCGCACAGAGCCAATTTTTTTATTGTACCAAAATACGATCATAAAAATGGAATGATCCGACGGTCTCCATTGACAACGGAACGACCTTGAGGCAGAGTGGATGTCAGGCAACGACTTGGGGAATATCGGAGCCCGCTAAGGCCAGAGCCTGCCAGAATTGCGGAATTTGTTCGAAAGAGTCACCGCAGCCTTGGAACGCAAAGGGCTTTAGAAGGAACACGGATGGGTTTTTAGTCAGTAAGAGCGCTTCTGACCCCTGCCCCCGCGGAAGAAGTCATTTGATGATTTCCCATCCTTAAAAAAAAGGGTAAAGGACACTGATGAAAATGAGAAATAAAAATGATCCCTTATCTTTCGTAATGGATGTGCTTTTTGATTGAGGGTCACTCTGTAACCATCTGGTAATTAAAGACAGCACCATTAGGACTTTATAGTCCCACAAAGTTGTTACCACAAAGTTGTTAAGTTGTGCACGGAAGTTGGCGAATAGTCCAAACCTCGAGAAAAGACAAGACACAGCAAAAAGATGTTTCAAAATCTCAAAAAATATGGGTTTATGAATGAGCGTTTTAAAATTTATGATAAATAGAGAGAGAATTGCGTGTGACGTCACTCGCAAGCCACGCCATAGTAAACTGCCGGTCGAACATGTCGAAGTGAAGGCTTGGGTGAAGTGATCACGAGGTGAGCTGTCAATCCATATAATCAAGATGGAATGACAGCTCACTTAGTGATCGCGTGACATATTGATTATATGGATTGACAGCTGCAACGTCTAGAAAAAACGACGTTTTGCCTGACTAGTCAGAAGAATAAAGCGTGTAACTTTACTATTTTTCTACCAATTTTATTTATTTTTCACAAATTGTACTATTTGGCACCAAACAGCTTTCATGTATTTGTTTTGATAGTAGTCCCTATACCTAGGTAACATAATTCTGCAGAATATAATCAAAATATAAATAAGGAATCTATTCGCATAAGATGACACTCAACATTTTCTTTTCATCCTAGGTCAACACGAAAACACTGCTGCGTAATATCTCCACATTTATCCACCGACCGACCGCGACCAAGTTTAACTAACCGATAAAGGTCACCAATATCATCCGCAAATATCTTCGTAAAATATTGACTGGACCTCTACGTATTTATCTAGATCCCGCGGTTATAAAGTAAACGTACGGCGGCCAATAACAACAGGCTCGCGGATCCGCATATAAACAATCAACCCGTCGCCGCCTGAGTAATGTGAACATTAGCGGGGTACTACACGTGGGGTACATCAAGCCCCAGTGAATTAACGCCGTCTTAAGTACGAACGCACACCACTGCTTTATAGGTACGTCGCTTTTAATTAAATTACATTGCGTGCTTCGAAAGCCGCAAACGCCCGCGTACGTGTAACGTGCGCTGTTCATGTTTTTATGAGTAGTAAAATTTATTAAAATATAGCGGATTATGTCCTTAATGCCGTGTGGAAATTAAAATGATTTATTCTGGCTGCGGTTTTTACAACCTGTTTTTTTACGTTTTCAACGCTTGAAACGTAGAAGCGTATGTTTTAACGCGGAATTTTTGCTTTTCATGTGTTTTGGAACTGAATAGAAACGTTTTCTGCGAAAACTTGTTTGAAAGTGTATAGATATTTTCCAGGTGAAACCGATATAAATCTGTTTTCCGTTTCTTTGCAATCAAAGAATGATGAAACAAAAGTTTATTATTTAGTCTCCAGTATAAATAAAGACGGCAGGTGGCTACGACAGCAAAATTAGAATGCGACTTATAAGATGATCGTTCAAATTGAGCTGTCCTTGTCCCGTAAGGAACACGCTCCCCTTTCAACTTTTCGTATAAAAAGACGAAACTGTAAAGACGGAATGTAACAAGACCGTTTAGTGCGGTGACCGAGCAGAATCAACCCCTACCATAGAGGCTCCCCTCGACCCAAATCGTGAAATAATGGACACCACAGCAAGCGATCACGTCGCGAATAGCTCACGCACAATCGAATTAATTAATCATGAGAAGCGAGTTCTACTGAAGTTAAAAAACTTATCGAAGTCGCCGGCGAAGTTTTAAGGAGAAGCTAACGAGGAATAGAACCGTAGATGAGAGATGAAAGTTCAGGCGAGCTCGGAGGGAGAGGACCGACAGCGCCAGACAAGAATAGCTGCAATTTAAAACTCGATTAGAATTCGAACATTGAGCGGGCGCGGTTATTAAAAACGGTGTCGTGGTACCACCTCGAGGACTTCGATTTCATGAAACCGCAGTAAAACTTCTGCTGCAGTCGTTTGTTTTTTGTGTTACGAAACTTTAAAAAATCAAATTATTGGCGAAAACAAGGTGAAGCTCGCAGCGATTACGACGCCTGTGTTATTGGCTGCACAAACACACCACGAAAGATTACATCGTGCGATTTGCACGCTGTGGAATGGCAGGTTTCGCAGAAATCAACATTTATATTGTCTGTAGAGCAATTGTAGTTCAAGTACAATGTGTTTTACGGTTACTGTCATTTGCATGTAGAGAGAAAATGCTATAGAAAAGGAGGTATTGGAAATTCGCGTTACCGTAAAATCTTATTTACCATAAAATGTCAAAGGAGAGTGGCAGAACTTGGCAGCTTTGTTTACGAGCTATAAAATAAATCGAATGAGACTGTGTCTTGGTGGCGGGCTGGTAGTTGGCAACTAGTAGCCCAGTACTTAAATACTCGTACGTGCTAGCCTGGTGCTCTGAATAGTTTATGACGTATCGATGTAATCACTGCAGACCACGTTATGAAAAAATAAGCGGTTTATTCTGTACTAGTTTTTGCGTGTAGTTGCAATTTTATTTTCGCTTCTTTATTTAACAACTTTGTAAATATATTTTGTAGCTTTTTTATTCAAATGAGAGCACACAATTTTAAATAACTTCTAGTTAGATGAATAGCCAACTCGTTTAACTAACAGAATATATTCGTTTAGAAACTGGTATGGAATTTTGGCAGCTCAGTTATTATTCTGTATTCATGAAAAGGTTTCTGAATAAAGTAAGGATCACGTCCATAGTTCCATAATTTGATTTGTCTGTATATTCGTGATTGAATTTATTTTTGTCTTTGTATTTTATTTTTCTGATCTATTTTGCTTCTCACATTAGCTTACGACTAAGCTTAGCTTAGAACTTTTTAAAATTAATATTGTAAAAAGTTACGTAAATTTGTCTATATGTTTGTAAAATGTTAACCCAATAAGTATCAATTCCATTACAAAAATGATTTCAGCGATTGAAAGGTGTGGGGGGCTATTGCATGGACTCAGAAGATATATTTACTGGTAAATCATCAAAAAGCCAGTATTTATTAAAACTTCCAAGTCTCAGAGGAGCCGATGCTTTGAGGCGTAAGTAATTTAATAATTCCAATTATAAATTAACCTAATTTTAATTATAAAGTACTCCAAACATAAACTTAACCCTAAACACCCCTCGAGAATTGCTAGCGTGTACGAAACAAATTTCTTTCGCAAACACCGACATAATAATTCAACCAACATTTTTACTTTCCCAAAGGCAAAGTCGCGGGCAAAACTAAAGTTGAACAAACACGAACATAGCTATTCAGACACTAATTACTTTATCGGACAAACCGTGTCAATGAAATGCACTGTTTTCATTGAAATACTCGTCGATTAAATTATAATTTGCCAATCAGCTCTAACAGTTTCACGAAATACTGGTAGCAGTGTAGCGCCAATCAAAATTGCAAATTTCAACGTTGCTTCGTTAACTATGCGAACTGGTATTAACAAGATTGTCTTTACATTGCATTCGTAAAAATGTAAACGGTGTTTCGATATTCTGTGAGGGTTCATTGAGGCGGTTAATGGCTGCCGTGTGGACAATAGTCAGGCTTCCAGTCATAAAACAAGAAAAACCGAAGTGTGGTGCTGCGTTATTATGGATATAATGCCTTTTACATATCTGTATTATTTAAAAACCTGGTGTTTTTAATTCAGGGCATGAAACTCTAACCTTCTCAGACTCTAGTCAAACTGACATTCAGCCGTCTCGTCAGCTTTTGTTGAAAATTCAAAATGTCAAATAGAAATTTCAAAATGTCGCGTGGCCTATTCCAAATATTTGACCACGTGACATTTCAATAGCGTTATCAGTCTTTTATTTTTTTTTACCTTTTGGTTATCGTTGATAGAATGTCAATTTGTTTGGAGGTTGTGTTCGCTTTAATTGAATAAAACCTTAATTCGTTATTTTATGGTATGTGTCATACTTGACGCAAATACATTCATTTTCTTTCTTTCTCTCTAAATAATTCTAAGTACGAAATATATCTACCAATATGCGACTAACAGCAAATATTCGCTTCCAGCTGGCAACCGGCTTTTCTTATATTAAGTAACACAAAAATGTCGGTTCCTTATTTATGTATCTACCTTTTTTAATGATTGGGAAATCATCAAATGACTTATTCCGCTCTGAGTGGGGCGTCTTACTGACTAAAACCTATCCGTGTTCCTTCTAAAGCCCTTTGCGATCCAGGGCCGCGGTGACTCTTTCGAACAAATGCCGCAACCCGGGATGTACCTACCCTAAATAATTATGACAGCCCTAAAGTCAAGCACTAAAGAAACATAAAACCGCATTTCCAAGCATGTAAGATTTTCGTTTAGTTATTCTAAACGTCTAAATAAACCTATTAAGATTTAGCACTTTATCGCTCGTTATTACACCTATAAAAATATATATATTTATTTTGCTGTGCTATAAAGCGGGTTTCATATAAATTGGTTTTTGTTGTTTTGAACACTTTTACATTAATTTTGAGTTTGGTTTTAATCCTTTAACGCACACCCTGTGATCTAATCTCAAATGTTCATAAGGTTCAATATTCAAATAAAAATGTAGTCAGTGATTGTCCAGTTCCTGGCCAGTTTGTGTGACCTTTGTTTCACTTCCCCACTTGGTTTAAAAGCGTTTTGTAGCTTTCATAATATGTTTTTCATGTCCTGGCCCGTTAGTCCTGCATCAGCCATTACGTGTACTGTAGGCACCACGTAAATTATTTTTTCAAGCCATAAACCCTTTTAACAACTTAATACAACACGCAGCGGCCAGTTACGTCGGCGTTTATAATGAATAATGATCAATAAACTCTACCAAACGCGACCGCATGTAATCCCAAAGAGCTTTTACAGCGCGCCTCCGAAACATATGATATAATTTAATTTAGCTTTCTTCGTTAAAACATCACAAACGTTGAGTTATGTCCTTGCGTCCTTTTGATCTGACTACTTATCTGCATTATTTAGTCCCCTTAACTTGAAAATAATATTTAGCGAAATGGACTACGATGTGAGGGTAGGTAATTAATTGAATTAAGTTCGGAATACGTTAGAACAAAGTTGGATGTGGCTACCGGCGACTTGTTAATAGCTAAGGGGATGATCCGTCGTCCGAGCGTCCCCTGTCCCCGGAGGCCGGGGTGCCAGGAGACCTCAACACCCCACATGCTAATAGCCAATCATATTCTGTTTACATTCCATCACCGAGTATGAATAATTTGTTATTGTCTGTGCAAACATGGCGCGCGCCGCGTCACGACTGCTATTGTCTACTGGATTAATTTGCTGTCCGGTGTCGACGCAATCGAGCCGCCGATTCAACGCCAACGATATCAAAGAACAATTGGGCGCACTCCGATTGTAGCCGATTAACAGAAATCGAAAATTGGATTTTATTATTTGAATGAATGCGTGCTGATAACTTTTCGAGATTCTTTTGTTTTAAATGTTCTGTTAAATTAAACTTCGGAGTTAAAGCGTTTTTTTTATTGATTTCAGATTCAATGGATAAGGTTCCATAGCTCTTATTCAATATCTAAAGCACTCGAGACTATGCCAATTAGGCACAGTTTCTCGAACGAAAATTATCACAAATTTATTGCGACAAATTGTCGAGCGATTTTTTTTTCCAGCAACCGGGACTTAGTCTATTCCATTAACTTATAGCGTCAGCTTTAGCAAACATGGTACTCCATCTGGGCAAAACCGACTTACGTATCTGAGAAATACTCACTACCATTGCCCTACCCACATACCAAGGTTCATATCAGAAACCAGATCTGAAAACCAGCCAGTAACGCTTGTTAGCACTTAATCCGATAGCCCTGTCTCACAATTATTACAAACCTACTGCTATAAAACAGAATACGGTACGGTACAAATAAATCCCGTTCAATACATGTTTAAGTATCTCGCATGCTGTGAGTTGAGTTCACATTGTAAGTAAGCCTTGAGGGCTCCCCGGTAAACCATGTTACGTCGTAAATCTAGCAAGGTGCCCTGTTTCGCCCGTATCGTGCTCGGGCGCTTGCAAATTGCCGGCTATCGATGGATGGGAGTTGGTCAACTTTTCTTGTATGGAAATTGTGCGGTGTGTGGGTCTTTTGAGGTCAGTGGGATTGAATTATTTCTAAGGGTTTTTTTTTTACAAAAATACATAGATTTTGGAGGATCATTTAGCAATCATTATTGCTATTTTATAACTATGTATATGACTCAGTTTATGTGTTATTTTTTCTTGCAGATTGTGACTGTTTTATTGACCATAAAACAGTCGGACGAAGACTTCAAACATTTTAAGTAAAACAATCCCTGCTGAAAACTGATAAAATACAATAAACCTGTTTTCACAAAGTCACTAAACAACCGAAACTTAATTTAACATCCACTGAGTACACCGTTAAAACACAACAAAATAAAAAGCTATAAATCCTCGAAGCAAGCGCCATAAAATCTCGATAAAATTGGGACATTATTCCAAATATTTGCAGTTCATAATTTCGTTTCTCCACCTTGTTACTTCACAATAAACGGTAGATTAAGCTGGTGTACTATCGAGCGTGGTTTCTGGCAATCAATTTTGGTTAGACAATATTGGATTTTAATTACGAGTATCGCAGGTCGCACTCGCTTCGGCTAATCGATGAACTATGCCGTTGTCAATGGTTATTGTGGTAACCGCCATTAGATTTATTATTATCGTCTCTGTTGATGGGTAGTTACTTCGTTATTAAATTACGCAGTGTTTAGGGACTTTTTTCAGGCTGGCCAATTTTCGTGATAGAGGTTTATTAGGGGAGCGTTTCGTAGTTGATCTTAATGGGATATTATGATTTTTAATGGGGTTTTTGTCAACTTTTATTATGTTTTATGACTTTACTTATATCTCGTTTCAAGTTTTTGCTTTAAGATGTTATTGGGCCATTTTTCACAAGGTGTGTTCAAGGGATAGCCTGATTTAAAAAATGGAGTACTTACCTAGATGGCTTTAATATATCACAACTATATTTTGCCCTTGGCTTCTCTCGCGTTCAAGTTTTATTAGACTATAACCGTTTCCAGGGTTCCAATTGTCAAAACTATGAAAAAAACATCAAAATTGGTTCAGCGATTTAGGCGCGCAAGCGTATTTAAGAACTAGACAAACGCACTTTCGCATTCACTATATTAGTTAGGATGACAGACGAAATATGAAAAAAAAACCAGCCACGTGCGAGTTGAACTCGCGTCTTTGCGCGCGAGTCCGACTTGGTACGGTTCTGAACGAATAATATTTTGTTACTATAGGTTTTCCTGTAATCTATAGGTAAAGACCTATTAATATACATATATTATTAATTATAGGCCCAGTAGTTCGGAGATAAGGGAGGGGGGAATGGTCGATTTTCATTTATTTACTTGAATAACTTCGAAACGGAATATTTTTAACTATAAAAAAAATCGAGACCCTCACAATGAGCCCTTTGATTTAATATGTCACACGGTACAGTTAAAAAAAACTTATTTTTAATTTTCTTATTTGATCCCCAAAAAGTGACCCCCTTTGGGTCACAGAAATACATATGTGCACCAAATTTCAACTGAATCAGTCCAGTAGATTTGGCGAAATCCGCTGTAACAGACGGACAGACAGACAACCGAGTGATCCTTTAAGGGTTCCGTTTTGACATACAGAGGTTCGGAACACTAAAAACATTTTTTTAAACCTGAAATTCAAACAATAGTGCATTGAAAAAACAGTTCCACGCAACACCTCTAAATAATTTAAGGGCAAGCCTTGCTCTAAGCCTGAGTGGGTACATGCGTTAAAGCTCCCAGGATTTATAATTCCATAGATGAAAACGTGCATGAATATATGCAAGGACGCAGTCTCTAGCGGCCTTGTACACCAACATGCACTTAAGCACTAAGCACATAAGTGTTATGGTAATAACAGAGGCATGCAGGGGCAATTTTTTCCTATAATAAAGCGGTTATATGGGGTCTGGAAGTCCGTTGTAGTTGAGTATAAAGATAGTAGGTAATTAAAATGAGTAGCTAATGAGTGAGTCTTACACTTACTTAAGTAATTTATCTAAATCAATGCATTTTATCAACGTTATTGCATTGCTAGCTTTTTCCCGCAATTTAATTTTTATGGAATAGTTACGTTGGGCAGCCATTTTTATTTCTAAGATACAAATTTTAAAAAAACGCTTGAATATAACATGTTTATATATTTTTTATCAAGTTCCTAAATACTAAGGTTCATGTTTTTAGCTTTAATAATGACGGACTCCCATACAAACTTTCAAACCCTTAAAGCCCTCTTCTCGCGAGAAAAGGTACTAAATCTATCTCTGTACCAAATTTCATCAAAATCAGTTCAGCAGTTTAGGCGTGAAAGCGTAACAGACAGGCAGACAGACAGAGTTACTTTCGCATTTATAATATGTTATACAACGTGTAACAGAATAAACGCATTACCTCTTAAGGAGTCATTGTGCTCATCATTAAGAAAAACTTTTACTATGGGAACAACCCCGAAATCGCGAAAAAAATAACAGCTGTTCAGTACATTTTGTCGAGTAATGCGCACATAATGAAGGTATGGCAGTCAATTTTGTTTTCGCGATTTCTATGTTGGTCCCCTAGTGAAAATTTTTCATAATGATGAGTACATTGACCCCATTAAAGGGATTGCGTTCATTCTATTACACGTTGTATATCCCAATCGTAATCATTAGATGTCGAAGTTTACATTCAAAATATCTTTATTATACCTTATTTATTATTAGTTTTCAAATAGTCTAGTATATTGGTACGCATGACGAAATAGCGTTATGGAAAAAAAAAGAACAGTCGATCGTGCTTCGACAGTAAAATGAAACTGGCTTGTTCGTATGACGGCCAGCTGAAATATTGTTAAACTTGCAAAACGGACGAATGGTTAGCGGTGCCCGTCGTCCTGCATTTGATGTCGATACAACTATCGATTTTCTGATACGTTTGTGTCGAGAGCTGAGGATGCATCTGCATCAATAGCCCATCACTGGATCTGGCATGAGTGGGCTGTGGAGTTTCCATGAAAGTGAAGTATTTGTTTGTCGCTGTTGCCACGTTTAAGCAACCATTCAAACCTGTTACTTAACCATAAAAGAAGTAATTACTTACAAAGCAACAACGCGTTTGGCAATTAACGTCCTTATTTTTAATAAAATTTAATTTTGGTACTTTGTTTTCAAGAGAATTAATTTTAGGAAGGGTAGCTTTCTGGTTTTTTTATTGTATACGGAAAAATTCCAGTAAACCTATGCACTTTTGCAAAACGGACGAATGGTTAGTGGTGCCCGCTGTCCTGCAGTCGATGTCGATACAACTATCGATTTTTTTATACGTACGTGTGGGGCTGAGGATGCATCTGTATCAATGACCCATCACTGGTTCTGGCATGAATGCGCTGTGGACTTTCCATGAAAATAAAGTACACTACGGATGTGGTGCAGCAAAATGCAACAAAATGCTGATAAATCCATAGGTCTAATACGGATGTCGCCGGGGTTAAAGAAATATGATTGTACCAATTAGATTATCAAAAAAATATTGGATACGTATTTTTCATTTTATCAAATCAATAAAAATGTATGAAGATAAAACGCATCATAAACAAGGAGTGGGAGCTTGAAACGTCACTTTCCAGTTAAAAGTGTACTGGTAAGTAACGTGACACGAGTTTTCAACGCCCTGTATCGTCTTTATTTTTGTTAAAGTGAAAAATGAAAAAATACGTGTCAAATATTTTTTGGAAATCTTTGTGACGGACAAATTAGGTTTTTTTTTTAGTCAACTGTTTAACTCAGAGTAAGTTGCGGACACGAGGTTAAATAAAAATATTTCAAACGCAATGGGCTCGTGTTAGCAACTAGTTCGGAGGTGATAACTCTGGCTAATGCAAACCGGCTTTACTTACCCAAAAATAAGCAATAACATACGGACTTGTTTCCGTACGGATTTTCAAGGAAATCCAGTATTTAGTTTTCATTAGGACTAATTTCAGGACGTCAATTTTCAGTTTTTTTTTTCGAAAGTATAAAATGGAACTGAAAACTTACAGTAGACCCATGCACTTTTGGAAACAACAACACTGAGAGATAGGTACATTGCCGAGTATGGCGCAGCTGCGGATTGTCTGACGTCTACATTCGTGCAGGTTCGATGTCCGCACAGACAAATTAATGGATACCCATATCACCGTCTGTTTCCAGAGCACATTTAATTTCTCCCATATGTATTGCGAATTACTCATATCAATAGTGTTGGACATTATTTTAAGAATACCATACCGTTTCACATATTCCATATTTTAATTTCAACCCGTGGGTTTCCTGAAAAATCAATCACTGTTGGGAAAACTTAAATAGGATTGATTGACAGCCCGAGTTGTATGTTTGGCACTCCATACTAGTGAAAGGAATAAGTTATAATGGTCGATTTTCAAGGCATAGCATCGGCATGGCGATGCCCCTCCATGTCCCAATAAGTACGATAAGCAGTCAGTTGGCCTTGATTGTCATATTTTTCTCAGGCTATACTCGCTTTTGTCCACCTTCTCGCCTAATGGTAAAAGTTCTTGTGGTCGAGGATACGTGTTGACAGAAACCAAAAAGCCTGAAAACCAGTCGTGCACAGAGGACTCGTATTACCAAGTACCTGATTTGTGGTCAGCAGATAAAAGCTGCAGATAACAGAATAAAACTGTAGCAGATACATAAAACTCCATCTGGGGCACAGACAAAGTCACATATTCATTGACGGTAACGAAATTAGATAAATCCAAAATGTATGGAATTGGCTTAAGCTTTCGAAATGTCAAGTGAGTGAATGAGTGAGAGAGAAGATGAATGAAGTGAGTAGAATGGAATCCGAACCGAAGTTAGGAAAAGGCTAGGCAGACGATGATGACTCGTAAATGCGGCTTATGTTGATATTCCATCCATTGTTATAGGATAAGTCGCTTCAATAACGTCATTGTGAGTGTCATCGCTCTTATTACACGTAAGTAGATAACCATGTATTCCATGTATTTTCCCCTGTGACTGAATTAGTCTCACTGTTTAGGTGTGGCGTTGCTGCCCACGTATTTGTAGTTACAAGTGCAGGGCTGGGGGTCTTAATAGTACAATGTATGTACTGTATATTACCTCTATTACTCAAAAAGATAGATGCATTAGGCATAGCAAAATATATGTCACCGGAAAATTGCAGACTCCGTAAGATTGTAATAAATTTTGATTAGATTATAATTTCTCGATATTTGATGTAAAAATAGTTTTTTATACAATAAATCCCAACCAAATTCAATAGTTTCTATTTAGATTTAATCATTTACAATTTCACGCGAAATTTTACAATCTTAGAGCGTTTGCTATTTTCCGGTGACATATAAAACTCTAGCGTTACTGAGTTAGTGACTGGCAGAAAACGTACAGCCGAAACTGCTGGTCGTAGAAAGCTGAAATTTGGCATGTAGCTTCCCTACACTCCGTGGGCACTAAGAGAGGATATCCCAAAATTAAAAAAAAAAACGGGAACGGGGTATGCGCGTACGAAGTCGCGGGCAAAAGCTAGTTCATCCATAAAACAAACAAGCCCAAGGTTAACGCCCAAATACTAAATTTTGTGTAAGGACTAAGACTAAAGTAATCCCAAACATCGAATATTTTAATTTTTTTATTCTTTATGTGAAGATTTAAGATTTGATTTGCAATCAGAGACAGCGTTGAATTTCAACTGTATTACAATTTTTTTAAGAGCTTTTGTAGTTGGTAACTTCTAGTTATAGCCTCTTAAGAAATAGTCTTCTTGTTTCCTTGGAACATTCGATTGAGATTCATAAAATCGTTTTATGGATGTCTACATCTTTTTAACCCAATTCTCGGAATAGCCTGGCACACCTCGCCGCGATTTTACATTCAAATCGTAAAGACAACATTGTGACAAAAATCCTATGGGAGCTGACATGTTTCAGATCACATAAAAATGATTTTACGATTCTATCAGAGCATCCCACTCCACTCTCCGGTTTATGAATAAAAAGTACATAAAAATTGTTTGTAAAGTGGTCCGTAGTGCATTTCGTTGATTTATAAAACATAGATAGAATGTAGTTTTTGTTTTATGTATCAGTAGTGGAGTAACATTGTAATCTGTTTTGTGATTTAGTTGTTTGTAGGCTGAAAATGTACCAACGCAATGTTAACTCTTGATTCTGTATAGCTTTGCCAATTTTTCTTTGGGTACCGTAAAACGGGGTGGATAGAAATGCAGGGGTGAATAAAAACTAAACTTTTAATGGGATTTTCACATAAATACCATATTCATAGTTATTCAAATAGCGTCCATTTCAAAATAAAATAATTGATTAAAAAAATTTAGTTCTTCATTGCTGCTAACAATATTTAAATAACGTGAAAATTCTAATCAAAGTTTCGTTTTTATTCACCCCATCATTTCTATCCACCCCGTTTTACCCGGTACCAGAATAAACTCAAAATATTAAAATAATGGAACCTTTACTCATCCTTTCTTTATCGATTTGATATTATTAAGGATTCACTAGTTCGCTTTTTACACACCTATTAAGTCTATATTCATTCTGAAGGTCTGACGGACAGAATGGTGGAGGAAAATATTCTGCACCGACCCCAAGTAACATGGGATAAGGGCAGGAAGATGATGATTCATTCTAAAGGTATCTGTTTAGAAGTCTTCTTATAAACGTGAAAGAAAAGCCCCGTTACAAAAATATAACAGAGAAAAATCGTTTGTAGCACAAGAAAATATTCTCCGCTCCAATTAGCCAGGTCTTAAGCTTTTCCTTAGCCCCGTTTTACAGTACCTACAATAAAAGTTCGCGACACATGCAAATCGTCGCTTTTATCCAATTACATAAGTCAACAGGCTTTGAAAAATTACTGCGGTTTTATTTGCCTTTCTTGAGTCACACGGCCTGAACATTAGTAGGGCACGCAAACACTGGAACAGAAATCACTTGTGCAGTGGTTTTCTGATAACTGAAAAAAAAAAACATCAAAATCTATTCATAATTGACGGAATGATCGCATAACAACCATACAAAAAAAAACATACAGTCGATTTGAGAACATCCTGCTGAAGTCGGTTAAAAACTACACTACACATAAACGCGACACTACTATTATCAACGCCAAAGTTTGTAAGTATGGATGGATGGATGGATGGATGTTTGCTACTCTTTCACGTCAGAACGGCTGAACGGATCTTGATGAAATTTGGCACAGAGGTAGATTATAGTGTGGAATAACACATAGGATATTCCCACGGGATCGAGACTTACGCGGGTGAAACCGCGGGGCTGCCAACTAGTAGGTACTAAATAAACCTGAAAGAAGTGAGTTTTATAACAAATGAAACAAGGTACGCGACATAGTCTACAGCTAAACATAGGTAATCATCATCTTCGTCCTGACTTCACCCACTGCAAAGCATAATAGTACTCTCTTTGCCTCACGATCCTGTGCCTCCTCATGCAGGTTCTAGCCACGATGGCAACATTATCGTCAGCCTATCTCACACGTTTGGCATAGCGCGTTTTAAGTCGTTACATGCGAGTGATATTTAAATATGTATATGTCACCGGAAAATTGCAGACTCCGCAAGATTGTAACAAATCTTTATTAGATTATAATTTCTCGATATATTTTGGAAAAATCGTTTTGTATACAATAAATCCCATCGAAATTCAATAGTTTCCAACATAGTTGTTAACGATTTGACGCGATATATTTCAATCTTATTGCGTTTGCCTTTTCCGGTGACATTTACAATGTGTAACAGAATAAACGCAATACCTCTTAAGGGTTCATTGTACTCATCATTATGAACAACTTTCACTATGGGACTAAGACTGAAATTACGAAAAAAAAATCGACTCCGGCGTACATTTTGTAGAGTTATGCGCACAAAAATGTATGGGACATTTTTGTGCGCATAACTCTACAAAATGTTTCAAAAAAAGTAGTTCCATAGAAGCGTACACGTCTGTGACATCAAGACCAGCGCATCATTGTCATACAGATGCAATCGATGATGTGACGGTCACGTGAGTCTGTACATGAACCTAAAAGAGTTGATAATAGGTTACTTTTTGTAGCAAATATTAAGATTCTTGGAGAACTTGGTTTTCAGAATATGCCAACCTTCTTAGATCCGTAGTGCAGATCTACGCGATCTAGTTTTCTTTGAATTTTTCCGCAACACACGCTGTGTTGCCAGGTACATGCAAACAGTAGCAATCGAAATTGCAAATTTGTGCAGGGGGCCCGTACGGTTCGTTAGCGAGTTGTGTTTACGCGCCACCAACAACCAGGGTTGTCCACCGCTAATTGCTCCAAGTTTGCATTTAGTTTGATTTAATAAACTGTACGTAATATATTCGATTTGATTTAACGCTTCTGTGGGCTCCATTTTAGTTGGTTTTGCTGATGAAAAAAGTATTCTGTTTTTTTTAATTAGGGCCTTAAACGTCAATGGACGCTACGCCTGGTCACGGAAAGTCAAAATCATTAAAATAGTGTAGCCTTTATGTAAAAACGTTTCTGTTGATTAACATTTCTTAAAATCTGCGACTTCCTGCTTTATTGTTATTTTTATCATTAGTACTTCAAAGTACTTACTATCTGACACCAGTCTTGCCAAGGAGTACCGTGTTACCCAGTTAATGGGTTGTGGAGGTCTAGTAGGCAGCCGCTCAACGTAAAATACTGGTATTCAGCTGAATCCGGTTTGACTGGCAGCCGACCCCAATATAATTGGGAAAAGGCTAGGCAGATGATGATGACTTCAAAGTACTTACTACATAATCATAAAAACAAAAATTTACATTTATAATTCACAACCCTGTTAACGAAAACAGTATGAAATAATGATCTTTCTTTTGCGGAACGTTTTAATAATGGCAAAATTGTACAATTTGCATATTTGTGCACCAATCCATTAACTGTGCTAGCCACATTTGTGCCGTATGCCCGACGTTTGCCCGTATGACCGACGATTGCACATTTACATAAAACTTTTAAATTATATGTTTTCTTCACATGATTGCTTTGTATTTAACTGGCTTGAATGCCGTAAAATAGTGTGAAAAAGATTTTATCCAAAAAAGATAAGTTTCTTTTTTCTTATTTTAAAACTTGGTTGTAAATAAATAAAGGACGAAATGGTCTTTTTGCCAGCATGTAGTTGGCAACGCGAAACATACTTATTTGTTGTATTCTGGCCAAGTCAGTGGAGCATAAAACACCAAATAATAATATAATTTATATAGGTCGTTGGACAAGGATAAAGGAGCGGGACATTTATTTTTCATGGAAATTTATTGAGCACTCGCTTTTTCCCGTGGCTTCGCTCGCTTTAATTTAGATTTTCGCAAAAAATTAACCTAACCGTCTCCAAGTTTTCATTTATCACTGTACCATATTCATCAAAACAGTAATAGCGATTTAGGCGTGAAATTGTAACAAACAAACAGTCGCATTAGTTTAACCCTGAGTGTGTGTGTATGTGTGTGAGTGTTAGTATCACCCTGCCTTATCATAAATGTGAAAATTAAAAAAATCTGTTTATTCATTAGATAAATTTGAATAGCTCTTTAACTAAGTAAGATTTTACTAAGACTTGAAAGAAAATTGTTAAAATTAACGCACTTAAGTTCATTATAACTTTTGTTTAACATATTTAAGTGATGATGCTAGAAACACTTGAAATAGAAGTACTGAACTTCTATTTCAAGTGTTTCTAGCATCATCACATCACAGCATGTTTCGAATATTCCAAATACCCTTTAAAAGTCCTATTTCTGTAGAGCTTTATATTAAAGCTGAAACGATTTCACATTTCACTCTTTTTACAAAATAATAAAAGATACATTTGTAGGAAAAAAGATACTTTAGGATGGGCAAAAAAAGTAATGACAAATGGATTTCGAATTTTTCTCTAAAATTCATGGAACATTATTTAAAAATGCTTTTCGATCTTACACAAATCCTAAGTAAGTGTTAAGATGTGTCTAAGCCCGATTACGCGAAGATTTGTATACACTATAAAAACATACTGTGACTTTTTTGTCTCTATAATTTTAAGCTCGCTTTTCGAACACTCTATTAAATCTATGTTTTATTCATGATTGATAAATCTGCTTAGTTAATCTTCAAGCTTATGACATATAAAGAATAATCGCAATAACTTCTAATACAATTTTATAGGGACTTTTAAGACACCAACAGTGGATAAATTATCAATGCAATGAAAAGATTTCAAGTTTTCATGGTTGTGTCGTAGGCCCAAACATTCCGTAGGACTTATAGGGGAGTTTCAAAAGGAATCTTTTCATGAGTTAGTCGTGCAACTTTTCAAACGAAATATGTTCTAGCTAGTGGTATTTGGAAAAGTTAAGCAAATATTAGTTGTACATCAATACCACAACTAACTTAAAATTTTAATTAAGTATTGCTCACTTTTTTTAAAATTTTATTTTGCTTTGTTTAGTATTTTTTTTTTTTTGGTTTTCTTGTTTTGTTTATTTTATTTTGTTAAGTATTATTTATTTTGTCTAGTCTTCTCTACTACATATATAATTAAGTTACTACATACATATAATTAAAAAAATAAAACAGATGAAGACCTACTGGGCTCGGAGGAAGGTGACGGCATTCGTGATACAGGACACATTAAATGAACAATTCATTTTAAGTTTAAAATGTGTAAGGAGATTTACCTGTTAAAACTATTTCTCGTAATAAAGATTTATTATTATTAAGTACGTACACAATCATTCTTCCCACCAACAGAGGGCCTAGAACGAATGTTTAGACGTATAGTAACGTTACAGTATCGATAACGTAAGTGAATTTTTAACATAAAAAACTACAACCCCATAGTATTTTGGTTAATTTTATGCGACGTACACAATTTTTATCATACAAAAATATAAGTAGGTATCCAATTCTAATGATATAAGTAATTTTACGTTGTAAACTAAACTATTTGAGTTACACGTTAAATGCATTGTGAAAGTTTTTTCTTTATTCGTGTTTGAAACATTTGTCTGAGCACTCAACTAATAAATAAAGTTAGTGAAGATATTTATCAAAGATACAATTGAGCTTTGTATCATTTGTTCTGAGTTAAATAAATTAAACCGTTTAACGAATCATTTAATAATTAGATGGCGTAGTAGTAGTATATTTTTGATTATCGTGTCAGCACGCTGCGCTAAATAGTCTTTTATGAAATGTTAAAAAACAGAATACTGCCCTCGGGTTGGAAAACTTTTTTGTTAATAATAAGTATAGTATATCTTTTTCCAGGTCCTAACCGGTTTAGGCGTGAAAACGTAATAAACAGACCAACTAGTGCCCGGTTTCTGAGGTTTTTATGGGTCGTTTATATGACCGTTAACGCTTTATCATAACGCCTTTGGTTGGTTAGTGGATAACGGACGGATAAACGACCGATAAAAACCCGACTACCGGACCGACTAGTGCTCGGTTCCTGAGGTACTTTACCCAGGAACCGGGTACTAGTCGAAATGTCTTTCCTTAATTTTTTTCTTTAGCTGAACTATAATTTGGTAAATAATTTGATGTTGACAGAGATTAGCTAACAATGATTTTATATTTAAGAGATTACTTTTACCAGAAATCCATACGTCCAGGCGAAATGTACAAGTGGGTCTTAAATTCATACTTTTTTACGTGTGTTTTACATTTCCAAAAAAAATCAAGCCAAGCTCCACACCATTTGCAATCAAATCACGCTTGTCAGTAATTGGTTATGTTCAAGCTATCACTTAACTCTGTAATTAATTGTCTACTAGCGCATAATCAGCGTTATTACAAT
The DNA here is from genome assembly GCA_002192655.3 of Mamestra configurata. Lineage (NCBI taxonomy): Eukaryota > Metazoa > Arthropoda > Insecta > Lepidoptera > Noctuidae > Mamestra > Mamestra configurata. The sequence goes on along the minus strand of NDFZ01005441.1, from coordinate 79,465 downwards.
GGATGCCGGTATCACCTGCGTAATTAAACTGAGCTGATCTGAAGTTGGCTAATCTTATACGAGAATATAGTTAAGGCCTCATTAAATAGACCCTAAATGTAGTTGTTAATATTAAATGTAATTTCAGGTAAATATTTTTTAATACTTTGGACAACCATTCCCAAAACGATTAAATTTCTGTCATAAAGGCTATACCGGTATTTTAACGAGTCATCATCATCATCATATCAGCCGAAAGACGTCCACTGCTGGACATAGGCCTCCTCCAAGTGTAGCCACAACAACCGGTCCTGTGCGTCTCGCATCCATCGGCTACCCGCGACCCTCATCAGGTCATCGGTCCACCTTGTGAGAGGCCTACCAACGCTGCGTCTTCCGGTACGCGGTCGCCACACCAAACCTTTTCGGCCCCATCGACAATCTGTTCTGCGACCAACGAGTATTTACCTACATTTGCATCGTAGTTACAAAACTGTCAAAAACAAATATAGATCTTGTTAGTTTGACAAACAAACGACATTCAATCTTAACCTTAAGGTAATAAAAAAATAATGTCCTTGATCATACCTACTAAGTATTTACTACTTTTTATTTAGGTATGGAAAATCATCAAATGACTTCTGCTCTGACTGACTAAAAGCCATCTGTGTGCTTTCTAAAGCCCTTTTCGTTCCAGGGCCGCGGTGACTCTTTCGAACAAATTCCGCAACCCTGGCAGGCTCTGGCCCTAGCGGGCGCGGTCTTCTATGCTGACATCTCTTTGAGGTGCGCGTGAAACACAGCGCGCCATCGACCCGGGCCTGGTGGTGGTCGGAAGCGAGCCACCCAACGCTCGCCGTCCGCACCGATACCTACTTGTATATCTAATTTGGTCTTACCTGATGTGAGAAACCGCGAAATTCTTGACAATCAGCGTCACCATCTTGGTTGGCTTAATATATATTTTAACCAAGCTCGACCAAAAAACTCAGAAATCATTTTGTATGTCAAAAATAATTTTGAAAGTCAGCACTACAGCAGCTTGTTCTAATGAACAGAAAAAGAATATTGGGGCATAGGTAAAAGTTCTTTACCCGGAAAACACAAATATGCGCTTTGTCCTTTTCGATGTGGCACTTAGCTAAGAATAGCTGTCCCTATATCTTCCGCTAGATGTCGTAACAAGAGATAAAGGATTATGTCAGCTCAATGGACAGGGGCATGAATTTGAAAATATAAAACACGTATTTACGACGGCTCTCGCATTGCGAAGAAGATTAATTTGATATTATAGGTAAGGAATAGTCGTGGAAATAGGGTCACTTTTTAAGCCCCAAGAATGCTGAAAATATTTTTTACAAGTAGTTTCCATACTATTATATAAAAGCGAAAGTAACTCTGAGTCTGCCTGTCTGTTTCGTACCTCTACACTTCTTGAAGGCTGAATGGATTTGGATGAAACTAGATTCACGAGTAGACCATGTTCTGGAGTATCTTGGGAGAATTGTAAGGTTGGGTATTGGAGGAGAATAAAACGCTCTTTCTCCTCCATTTATTAACAAGTATTGGTATTTAAGTAGATTAGTAACATACATAGGTGCAAACTTAGAATGTAACTGTATATTTCTATTTAGTATGCGCTCCGTTAGTAATATAATACCAGCGCTGTATTTTTTTTTTAATTATCGAAAGGCCTCTCACAGATGAAATTCAAATTGTTAGTTTTTATTAAAATAATATTTATTTTACTTTTTGTCTGACTTGTGCGAGTCCCAAATAAACATTTTTCTTGCTTTATTTCTTTCCTTAGAATCATTTTTGGCTTCCACGAGGACAAAGCAGCCCGCCGAATCTTGAAAAAAAAGAACTTGTCCCTCTAGCATCATATCAATAATCAATTCAATATCAAGTAGGAAACTAAAATTTACTAACTGAACGTTATTATTTACATGACTACATGTAGCCTCCTGGAAAGTTAATCTCACTTACAAATGCCTAAATTTCTTTATGTTAACACGTTTTACTGCACGAAACTTGTTAAAATTACCGAGAGGCGGCCGTTGATCCAAGCAGTTGAAAATGCCAGTCAGTTGTGTCCGTAGTAGACTATACTAAGTTAGGCTGCGGACTAACTTTGACACAAAGCGAACGGTCCACACTTACGTTGAATAAATTTAACACTGCATGTGTGACTCGAATGCGTTTATACTAACTGTTTCGTACTACCCATTTCACGGAGTACTGAACGAATGGAGAGTTTAGGACGCTGATTAATCGGCGCAGTTCAATGAAGAGGCTAGGTAGTCAATTAAACGGCTGATTAAACCAGTTGGCTGCGACAGATACATTTAATTAAAGGGATTAGGTTAGTAAAACTGGTCAAGTGCGAGTCGGACTGGCGTGTAATGGGTTCCATCGAAACTCATTTTAATAACATGTTACTATAAACCCATTCACTTCTTATAGAATAGAATAGGATAGAATAGAATTTTATATAGGTTTTCCTGTTGTCTGTAGGTAATATTAAATGCATTTAAAAAAAAAATAGGCTCAATAGTTTCGGAGATGTTTTAAAAGTGACCTCCATACTCAAAATTTATTTATTCAAGTGTAGCAAATTTCAACAGAATCGATCAAGTAGATTCGGAGAAAATTGGCTGTGACAGAAGGACAGGCAGACAGACATCTGAGTGAAAAACGGAACCCTTATATGATTATAAGGATTTCGTTTTTACGATAGTTCGGAACCCTAAAAAACAGGCAGTAGTGAGAAAAAGTATTGTAATCTAATCACTGAAACTACCATCGATTCTCAGGGAACTTCGAAAATACTTGCGAGTTTTCTAGAGCAACTCATTTGTTGAAAAACAAATTGCTCTAATGCATTTATTTACTTACAACTTGGCTTAAGAAAAGTGCCCTACCAAAATTGGTATTCTTTGGAACTCACAATCAAGCTCCTCATTATTTCCTCATGATATTTGGCTGAAAGGTGACTCATCATCTGCCAAATATCATCAATATCACCTTTTCAAATATATTAAACACCATGTTTCTTTGTGACAGGATCTTAGTGAGCTAAGATCCTCAGGTCTTTGGGCTGAAATGTTGATGATGATGAGTCATCATCAACATTTCAGCCCAAAGACACTGCTGAACATAGGTCTCCCTCAAGTGTAACCATATCGTCTGGTCCTGTGCGGCTCGCATCCAGTGGATTTCCACGGCTTTCACCAGGTCATCGGTCCACCTTGACGGAAGCAATCCAACGTTCTTCTTAATGGATTAAAATAAAATAAATATATATATCTCAGCTAGGCACGTTCTAATTGCTGAGTAAAACAATATTTAAAACAAATATATAAATTAAAATGAATATATTCACAGTGTTAGATTTCACAATATTTTATTTTGTTTTTACCTTTATTTCATTAATATAGCCATATTATTGACATACTTGTAGCTTTGATTTAATTTGAACAAAGCGTCAAAAATCCCACATTATTATTCGTAGCTATTATGTTTGTTTTCTTTATCAATACCGTGAAACTCTGTTATTGGCTGAGATAATTGTCATCATCTCGCTATCACTGTGAAGTGCATGCAGACTCTAAGATGCTCACTGAACTCATGTTAATTAATAATAAGCTGTTAAGTTTCCAAATAACAAATAAAAAATAAAAATGCTTTTTCTTAAGGTACGTGGTCACCACCCCAGAGCCTTAATGGATGAAACCAGAACCATGGATGTTATTGTTGACTATGCTAAATTTTTATCTTGCTTAAATTCTCTTTATATAATCACTCCCTGTACTGCCTATTCCGTGGCTCATTCCAACTGCTTTGTACTGCCCACATGATACTGATAGTAAACTTATTGTTCGCCAACAGTTTTCTTGTTTATAGCATTGAGGTTTTGCTATAAACTGTACAGTTGTCATGTCTGGACGCCTATTTTGTTGCACTGTGCTGTTTTGTTTAGCATCGCAAATAATTTTGATGTTAATCTTTGTTGCCGTTGAATTGTTGTGAGCAGAATTAAAACTGGATTGAAATTATTTTGACTGCTAGGGGTCTGGCCTTATTTACGCATCTTAGGCCTTGGACTTTACTTATATACTTTTGAAACAACTCAACTGGTCAACTGCAATTAATCTAACACCAACAATTATAAGCTACTTTTATCCAGAAAAAAAAATCACGTATTCATTAGGGTTTTTTTTTAGAATGGGAAATCATCAAATATCTTCTTCCGCTCTGGGTGGAGCGGAATGGCAAAGGGTGTCAGCCTCTTACTGACTAAAGCCCATCTATGTTCCTTCTAGAGGGCCGAGGTGACTCTTTCGAACAAATTCCGCAACCCTGGATTAGGGTAGGTCATGTGAACGGAATTACGGGAAAAGCTTGGGCAAATAGAGTGGCAAATTGATTCTGTTTAACTAATTACTAAAATAAACACCCACCGTAAAAATAATTTAAACCAATTTCACACATAATGTTAAAATTAATTGCGTTCAAAGTTATAATAACGGTTCATAACATGACACACGGTTCATTAAAATATTTCCACTTACATATTGAAATTGCCGTGCAACAGCGTTAATAAACCCAGTTTTACAACTATACACTGTATGGTTGTAAAACTGGGTATTACCAGTCCTGTACATAAATAAGCCCATATGATGTGATACGGAACCATCGGTCACCTACATTCTGTTTGACGCTGCACATTACTATTCAACGTCAGGTTAGCTTTATCATTACTCCAGGGACTCCAACATAAATTACTGTATTGTTCCGTGAACCAGATGCCAGGTAGATGTTAGGCTGGTAGCACACGGAGCAGCAAGAAACGAGCGAAAATGGATGAAATATTAGCCCCTATCTCGCTTAATAACTGGATGAGTCCCTGGGGAGTATCCGAGCGAAAATGTGAGAACTATTATTGTCTTACGTGTTAACTTTATTGGTATGTTTTTGTGCGCTATATTAAAAGCTATATCACGTATTAAAACTTCGCCCGCGACTTCATCCGCGCAGATTTAGTAGGTACTCCACAAACTTCAACGCCCCGTCTACCCTTTAATGGTTAGTTTTGGAAAATTGAGATCAACGATTTTCATTAATTACCCAGCCTTTGCTGGTGCTGATTCTGTGGTTTCAGGATCAGTGCAGCTGTTCACCCCGTTCACCCCGTCAGGGTTTGATTATGCAAAAATTTTTAGATCTGATTCAATTATCCCACTTGTAGTGTGTTCCAAATAAATCTTTCCTCTTTATAATATTAGTTTTGATTTAGATTTAGATTAATAGAGTAGAGCAATGACGTGCAAAATGATGATGTGCTTTTACGAGCATAATGTTAAATAAAAAATCGGAAAGTGAGAATGTATATTTTTTTCGGTTCAAGCATTTTATTATCATTTTATCAGACGAAATTATTCACTCTCTAAACAATATCTTAAAATATGAAGCAAACTGTCAAGAAACCTTAAGAAAGGCAACGATCTATAGACAACACTCTTTTGCAATTCAAAACCTCTGTTCAGAATACATGTTTAAACGATTAACCAATTCAGGGCCTACGGTTCAGACTGGTCCGTTGTACGTCCGCTTAAATCGGCAGTCAGTTGTCTTGCATCACAATCAATGAGTACTCACCCTAACAAACTAGTTCAATTTGCACAATAGAAAGGGCGGGTGCAAGACAAGACTGCAGAAGGCGCCCGGGGGCTCTGATCTTATAACAAACACAAATAAGCCGACGTGATCCGCTTACCACCATAGATTAAGAACGTAGAAAATATTTCTACACTTCAACGGAATAATTCATGATTTTCTGCGAACAATATTATCTTATCGGCATGAGAAATTGTTTACATGCAGACTCGGTGGACGACGTTCGATGTATTTCGCTGATTCTATGTAAAGTTACTCGCTCGGTAAACTGGAACGTTGTCTCGGCTCCTCGTGTTGAGTTTTGTAGCTTTATTTGCAAGTCCAATAGTTATTTCAGGTTGGAATTGTCGCCTATTTGATGTATTGTCTTGCTCAGGGGAATACAATATTCTGCGTTTAAATGTTTTGTAAAGGAACGTATTTTAAAGGACTTGTTTGTGCTAAGAATAAATAGTACTTACTTATTTTTAATTTCTGTGACAAATGCATTTTGCAAATATTCATTCGAAATAATATTTGTTTCGGACAGCACCTGACGGCCATAACCAATTCAAAATGACATAATTTCACATCGTATCTTTCCCTAAACTAAGGCAGAAATACAGAGCACGAAAATTGTCTCTTCAATAAATACATAACATTTAATACTGACTTTATTTTCCGACGATTAGCATACGAAAACATTGGAATGTCGGCCACGGCTTAGATCCCAAACGATTGTTGGCTTAAGCCCACTTAAACCCTTGGATAGATACTTGACAATGGCATTTGCATTTAGTTCATTTGTTTCTGGTTCCAGCCAGCCAGTTCCTTTGACATGTTGATTACGATGTAAATTAATAGTGCCAACTAGCTGAAGTACACATTGTGTAAGGAGAGTATGTTGTAGTCTTGTTGAGGAGGAGAATTTTGAATAGAAGCTTAGTGCTCAATCTACGTTTAGAATTATAATTCCTCATCATCAAAGGAAAGACGTACTAAGACTTTGTTAATAATTTTAATTACAGATTGACTGACTGTTGAAATGTTTATCAGAAAACGACCTTTTGTTGTATAATAATAATAAATGTTTATTTCGACCAACAAAAATATTATATGTTCAGTGCTTAATTTTGTAGTAAATCCTTATCAACGATTCGCACTCACCATTCTATCAAAAAAAACAAGGCTAATATAAGTAGCCAAAAACACAAATGATCTCCAAAAATTATTCACAACTGGCAACATATTTTCAGTATTTTACACCCTCAACGATCACTCACACATCATTTACATTTGTAAAAGCACAATATATTGTTCGGAAGTTCAATTTTACAGCGAGCCTTATTCAAAAGGGTCCGAATTTCAGAATTTACAGCTTCCGACGATCAACAATAAAAATGATTGGTTTTATCTATGAATAACTGCGTATATCCCGGCCAATACCGTCGCCGTAAGGAAACAGGGCGTATCTGAGCAAAACACAAAACCGAGATAAAAATCCAAATGTTCAGAAATAGAACATTTGTTCGAAATAACTAGACGCTCGTAGAAAAATAAAAAATAAATTCCTTGCTAACGTGCACCTTGTTTTTCTGATTCTGCATATGATAGGAGCTCATTTCAACCTAAATTGGCAGTTGCACCCATTTTTCTTTGGACGGCAGAATAGCCGTCATTGAAATTCAGTTTGCCGGTTGAAAATAACAGATTATCGAAATGTAATAAATTTTGTGAAATGAATTCGTTGACCGCAGCCGCGTGTGGCCGGCCGGTTGTTTTTCATCTGGTTACGCAGTATCTACATACAGTTTTGTAGGGTGTCCCGGCACTTGTATTTTGAATTATTTTTGGTTTGTGTGCTTTTAAAGCTTTCGCTTTGTAGGGATATATTAAACCAATATTATAAAGAGGATTTTTTTATTTGTTTGTTTGATACGATTTGGCTCAAAAAGTACTCAAACATTTTTAATAATACTTAGACTAACCTTTAAAAGGGGATAGAAGGGGCGTTGAAGTTTATGGAGTACCTACTAAATCCACGCGGACGAAGTGCTAGCATTAAATAAAACTTGTTCTGGAAACCTGCAAATATTCCTTGTAATTTAGTCATTTGCATTTTGAAAATATAACTATTTTATACAAAAACAAATAAATATGTACATTTAGGCGTCGTTATATCGCCATCGTCTAGATACGTGCCCAGAAGACTTGCAGCATTTATTATAATTAGGTACTTACCTACCTTATGATTTAGCAATTTAAATTGTAATTTTAAAAAAAAGGTGCCTAATATTATACGTCTCACGTACTTCATATAATGTCACCAAAGATTTATTTACAAATAAAATAACCCAAACGTCTTTAAATTCTTACAAACAGATCAATCACAATATAATATTTTCGTGAAATCGAAAAATGTTTTTAGATCTCCTCGAAGTATAAAATTATTTCATAAGACCTTTGACAAGCGAGGTGTTGTTTGATTCGATTAAAATGCGAAAATGGAAATACCTAAGTGAAAAAATAAGGTAGGTATTAAAAGTGATTGCAAAATTTTTCTTTATTCATATTTTAGTGGCAAAATAAGAACTTGCAAGATAGCCATATTTTGGTTGTAGGTATGTGTCATTAGCTTCTGCCTGCGACTTCATTATTATGTTCCTTCATCCTTTTGTTTAAGTAAAAAAACATGAGGCACTCGATAGTAGTGGTCGCTTATTAACAGTGAAAGAATTTTAGAAATCGAACACTGCCTACTTCCATTTTCAAATACGTATTTACACACTAATAAATAAAAACCACATGAATAGTTTAAATAATGCCTTGCAGGTTCTTTATTCTAATTGTCTATGGAGAATTTGAATTTAGATTGTACTTATCAGTATTTACACTAATTGTGTGGTTACATTTTTTTAAGAATAAGCCTGAAAATATGACTGAGTGTGAAAGAAAATCATTTCAACCTGTAACCAAACATGACGAACAATGAAGCCCAGTTCAACACCGCAGTTTAACTGATTACAAACGAAAACTTCCCCAGTAATTTCAAATTGCGAATCTGAATGCGAACCAATGTGACAGGCTAGGGACGGGCCTGATTTCCCAGCGCCAATCACGTCACTATTCCGACGTGTTAGAGTTGAAAATCGTTTAGCATAATTTGTAGTCAAGGAAACCTAGTTAGTACGCGCACCGCATACCGTAAAAAGGTAATGTTTAGACAACACAACGGTTTTGTTAGCACTTTAGTTTACTTATTCCATCGATAGGGGACTGTTTACCATAACTTCGTTTGCGTGACACGTGAGATTCGGATGTGTGTCGAAGAATCTGATAGTGTCAACTAGGCCTAATATAACGTTTCAGGGAAATGTTATTACGTTTGTGAAAATGGGACGGATATTTGAGTAATGTTTTGAAATTCAATTCTAGATAGTGGATTATTTATAGTACCTATGTGTTCCTTATTGCATTCATATTTTGTCGAATCTTGAGCGTGGTAGTTTTATTTTATACTAGATTCAAATTAGCAAAAGTACTTAAAAAGAAAATACTTAATCGTAAAATATCATAATGCCTGGCTCCACCGTTGGGTTAGCTGGAGAAATATATCATATTGAAAAATAATATTTTTTGAAGAAAGTAGGCAAAGTTGGTCATTGCAGCCGGGGTGGTATAGACGCTGGAGGCGAAGAGAGAGACCATTATGGAGCCGAAAGACTGCAACATGGGAAGCCCACGAATATCAAACGACATTTTTCAACACCAATTAAAATATATTATAATTATTATAAGACAAACGTCTTATAATACTTGCTGGGCCGGTAGCACATCAGCATGCCCACCAGATTAGCTGGTGTCTATCTATGGTGTTAATAATTTTCTACTTAGTATTTTGAAAAAACTTGGAATAAATATACTTATTAGAAAAACATACCTATGTTTAAAGCAATTCTTAAACTTTACAAGTGACGTTACAACATTCGTTACTAAGTTTTCTAGAACAAGTGGGTCGTATTTACAAAGAAAATAATGTTTTATGATGCTTAATTTTCATTATTTACATAGAGTGGAACATAGTTTTACTTATAGTTGTTTGTGAAGTAGGTAAGTAGATTTGCAAAAACTAAGATTTACTTTGTGCTTTATTATGCTACAGGTAATGTTTTATTTTATGTCTAAAACATGATTTTAAACCTACATAAATTTTCAGATTTTATATTTGGCTTTAGGAGCGTTTACGACGTACGGCATTTCATACAAACTTTCACATCCTTGATTTTGGAAAAAAAGTCTAAAAAGTTAGTTAATATTTCGAAATGCCTTATTAAATAAAAAAAAATGTATATCTCTGTTTCTATGGAAAATTAATAAATCGGTCATATTTAGCTGTGACACTATTTTTCGAAAATGTTTTTCAATGAAATTTTTAGACCTATGTATCCTGCTTATGCGTATGAAGTTTCATTAAAAGCGGTTCAATTATTTCGAAAAACAAGGACTTGAAAGTTTATATGAAATGCCATACATCGTAAACGCTCACTTTTTGGTAATATTTTTATTGTGCGGACGGCTAAAGAATGGAATTCCCTACCGGAGTATGTATTTCCTGGAAACCACATCCTGGGAGTCTTAAGTCAATAGTGAATAAGTTACTTCTAGGCAAGCATGCTCCATCGTCAACCACATCATCGCTTTACATTCTGTGGAATCGCGAGACTATCAACTATAATAAAAAAAAGTTTAGTAAACAGCTCTCGCAGACGTGATCGATACGACACTGCAACAACAATTTATTGCCATTATTTTACTGATATTTCTAGTAGAACATTTTCAATAAAAAGGCGTTCCGCCTGTCTGAAGGACCCGTAAAACGAAATTACACTTGTGTGTTTTCTATTACACCCAAGAACAGCTATACATTTATTATTAACAGACATATACAAATATAATTAGCAAAATAACTTGTAAAGCAACCCTGAATAAATCATGAATTGTTCTGAAAATGTCGAATTTGCTTAAGAGAACAAGATCTTAGATAACTTTGTGTTCTACAAGACCTTGAAAGTAATCATATTTTATTACGTAACAATAACTACGTAGGTACCTTACTTACGTGTAACACAAACATATTATATGAACAGAGTCTGATCAAAAAGACATTGTTGATCTTCAAACAAAATCTGAATAAGTTTAAGTAATAAATAAGAAATGGAAGACGATATTCTGAGTGAAAGGGAGTGTCAGACTATTTCTTTTCCTTTTTTTTAAAGATGGGCCTTTCTGCTCCACCCAGAGCGGAAGAAGTTCCGCTCTGAGTGGAGCAGAAAGGCGTGTCGGACTCTTACCGTAGTACTATTATATATTCTGTGCTCTTACTGACTAAAACCCATCCGTGTTCCTTCTTCGGGCCCCGTCTCCTATGCTGACATCTCTTTGAGGCGCGCGTGGAACACAAAGCGCCATCGACCCGGGCCTGGTGGTGATCGGACAGCGAGCCACCCAAAGCTCGCCGAGCCTGTTTAGTGTCAGACTCTTACTGACTAAACATCCTGTGTTCCTCCTAATGCGCTTTACGTTCCAGAGCCGCGGTGACTCTTTTGAACAAAGTCCGCAACCCTGGCAGGCACTGGCCCTAGCCCCGTTAGATACCCACTTAACTAATTCATTGGCCACGTTTATTAAATGCTAATTTACAAAATTAATAACAATTTGATTTTAAATAACGAGTTGCTATAAACTTGCTTTAAAAATACGAATATGTTATTTATATCTCTTTTATATTATTTCTATATAAGCATGAACATGAACGTATTAAGTTAACCTAAGCATAATTGTTTTTTTTTTTTCAGCCTCTTATGGGCAGGGCCAAAGGCTTCTCTTTCTTCTTATTTTAATTGACCTTAGCATAATCTTATAAACAATTGAAAACATTGAACCTTTTATAAAAAATGGGGCAAATCCTATCTCATATTATTTCCGTATATTTCGATTTTCGTCTCGACACGGATTCCTAATATATTGTAGGTCGCATCGCCTCTGGCTAAGAGTAAAATCAATTTCGGCACAATTCTCTGTGTCTTCCTACCTTTACCGCAGATAATATCTTGAGATACATCGGGGGCTTTACACACAATTTGATTTGCATGTGAAGGTATATTATGATTGAAAACAATTTTGCAAAAAAAAATCTAAAGCTCTGTGAAGGTCTATCTGCTAATGATCTCACAGCATGCAAGCGGCAAAATTTTTATACAAACATTTTAACCAGTTAAATAACGATCATCAGTTTTTTAATTCAAAATTTTACTGTAGAAATTGAAATTAGAATCTTATTAGTATTTAAAACAAACCTGTATTTAAAAAAGTTTGTTTTTATTTAAATATGACTCAAATAGTACTGGCTGCTTATGAACACTTTTTCAAATTTAGAATCAGTTTCAAAATATGAAATAGACAAAGGTTAAGTAACTGAATTTTTCGCATGCTGTGCCAAATACCTGCACCTAACGAGATGTTAGTTAACTTAGGTTTTAGAACTTTTGTGTTTTGATTGTAAAACATTTTTTAATTAGTTTTACCAGAGCCTGATGAAAATCCATTCATTTAAATTCAGCGCGGATACTTCATGCGGAAAATCTGATTTAAAGTTGAGGTTCCCAAATCAAATCATTATACCTTAGAATTATTCTAAGCATTATACCTGTATATTTTCTTTCTATCTTTATAAATGGAATTCTTGTTAACTTTTATAGGAAAGATTGCCATAGATAATAATTGTAATGTTCAAATATAGAATAAGTCGATACAGTGCGTTGAAATGAAAACACTCGTGACGTCACTATGATGGTACATTTTTTACCAGCGAAGTGATGTCATGCGTGTTTTCAACGCACTGTATCGTCTTAATTTTTTGTTTACTTGATAAAAAAAAATTACGTGTCCAATATTTTTTGAAAATCTATCTGACGGACTAATTAGACTTTTCCAGTAAAATGCCCTATTCTTTTCAGAGATGAGTACACACAATAAGACTGAACCCTCTTCCCACAGCAAAAAGTATTCATCCACTTTACCGGACCGACTGACCCGAACGATATTTTCATTTTTAAAAGCACACCGTCACTTAATTGCTTTTAAATCTAATTTTCTGCTTCCATATTTCGTGCTTTATCACTCCACAATTTGTTTTTCGAAGCAAAATGGCCGCTCTTCAGCCATTATAATGATTGTCCGTGACTTGTAGAAATGTTACCTAGGTTTAGCATAAATACCAATTGAGATTTTTGAACTGAAACTACGTACCAAGGCAGCTATTCGTTTATCGATCGGACGAGAATTAAGAGTGACAGTTTAAGGATGCGTCACGTTTAGGCACACATTTCTTTACATGAGAGCGAAGAAGTTATAATTCCCTCCTGCTTTCACGCTATATCCCTCTTAGGGTATTACCACACCAATCAATCGATCGTCGATCGATACCATCGATCGGTGGTAGAATTGATTACTCGACGTCGATCGATAGTTTCTACTTCTACCACACCAATTGGTCAACGTCGATCGATGGCATCGAATTGTTTATCGCTCGGTATTCCTCGATCAATCAAAGCTACAACACCATACGATCAACGTCGATTGATGTCGATCGATTGATTGGTTTGGTAACACCCTTATTCTATAAACTTGTGTAGTAACACGTCCCAAACACAGACCAATCGGAACGTACTCGTATATCCTTTCACATGAAAAACTATTTTTTCAAATCGGTTCATAAATGACGGAGTTATATGAGAACAAACATATAAAAAAGAAAACTACCACCTAATTGAGAACCTCCTTTTTTGAAGTCGAATGCGAACGTTACTTAAATATTAGCAGAATTGGCCTCTTGTCTCGTGAAACGTGAAAACTAAAACTGTGCGTAGGTGTTTAACAAAACTTTTGAAAGCAATTTCACGATAGCACGGTAGGTATCTTTAAATTAAAAACTTCTATCAAATAATCTAGTCTGTTTATTTAAATCTAAGAGGGCATAATGAGTAACTAACAAAGGGATCCGAGTACTTAGGTACATTTAAAAAAGTTTTTTTACTTTTTCCTAGAAAAATAATTTAATTTCAAAACCATCTTCTGCAAGTGACTTCACCCGCGTGTATGTTCGAAATTATCCCTAGGGAACATACTCCCGGGATTGAATGCTTGCGTCCTATTCTAGACTATAACGTCTGAGCTAAATTTCATCAAGATGGTTTCAGCCGTTCTGGCGTGATTGAGTAACAAACATCCATTCATCCAAACTTTCGCATTTATAATAGTAGTTAGATAGATTCCTTCGCAAAAACCTAACCACCTGCAGATCCTGCGAGAGGAAATAATGTACATATAAATAAACCATTAAAGTACCAAGACACGTACCAACAAATATGTTATTCACATTTATTGTCACGGAAATGAACAAAGATGTTCGGATAGGCAGTACAGTCGATTTAACAGCTCATTATGCGCCGATGCATAGGTGGATCGCGTGAGAATGGGCTCTAAGTCACCAACTATCGTCCTGGGCTTGCACAATAGGACCCTTAGGCCCCAGGGAGGACAGGAACGCAATACGGTAGTGACGGTAAATAAAATTGACCGTGAAAGTCTAATTAGCGGTTGCATTAGCTGATTGGTAGGGGATTTTTGTTAGAATCATGAACAAAGTAAACGAAACAGAAAATGTTTCTTTAAAATCCGCAAATCAAAACGACGACGGAACACAGTACAACAAATAAGCAATCAACGGCACCCTTTCAAAAAACACATTGATACGGAAACAAAACAAAAAAAATCGCGTGATACAAACGAAGTGTGAGATAACAGGAAAATGTAAAATGTGACTCGTGATAAAAATGTAATTTCCTCGTATAGGTACAGAAAGCACGGGTTTTATTCGGTAAAAATATTTTGCTTCGGGCCATCCCCCATTGTGCAAGTGTCACGAAATCCGACAATCGTCTGAGGGCACATTCAAATGATAATCTCGCCATACGCTTTGCGAATTAAGCTGCGAACACATTTAGTATACGCCACGTAAGTAATGAAACAAAGAAAGAATAAAAAGTATTTAGCACATATAAATGAAACACGCACGGTAACTACATAGAAATAACAAAATAATGGTATGCCAGAAACTAGTATGTGTTTCACGGCTGCACTAAAAAGGTCCATTTCAGCGTGTGTGCGATGTCAGTTGCATTAGTTTTTAATGCGTTTATATGACAGTGTGGAGACGTACTCTAAGTTATACATGCTGTAAGTTCAGTTTAATGCAGTTGGTATGTGTTTAGCAGATGTTGGAAAAGTTTTGTGATACTGTTAGTAATTGTCAGTCTTATAATCCGGCATACATTTGATAGTGTAATTTAATATGCAGTCCCGGGATTACACATGTGTGATGTGACAACGTCATGTGACAATCTTAATAAATTAAAGTGTTAATGATTTTGTATATAATCCTTTTACAATGTTTATCATCGCCATAACATATAGTGAACATCTTGCCTTAATAAAGAAACAGAAGACAAATCATTTTACTGAAGATAATATGCCTGCTGGTTCTTTTACTTTTTATTTACTATGTGGAGCGAAAGGGTGTGTCAGACTCTTACTGACTGAAACCGTGTTCCTTCTAAAGCCCTTTGCGTTCCAGGAGGTTTCGGTGTTCCAGGAGGTTCCGGTGACTTTTTCGAACTAATTCCGCAACCCTGGCAGGCTCTGGCCTTAGCCGGCCCTGTCTCCTATGCTGACATCTCTTTGTGGCGCTCGTGGAACACACCGCGCCATCGATATGGGCCTTCCAACGCTCGCCGTCCGCAGTCCCGCGCCTACGGTGGCCGGGGATCGCCCTGCGACTCCTGACGCCCGGGGCAACTTCTCCTATAGCGGCGGTTGGGGCGAATACCTTATCTTTCCTAGTACTTACTGCCTGCACTGAAATTAATTTAAGTATTATTTAAAATTGTTTGGTACAAAATTGGCGTTAGGACATTTTTTTTTGCCTAATAATCACAAAGGGCCTGATCATTAGTTAGCTTACATCTGATTCCAAAAAAAGCTGTTCTTATGTTGGTTACATGGGTAGCTAAGCCTCATTATTACTTACTACGTACATTTTTCAGGCCCAAATCCTCAGGTAACATAACCTCAGCATGTTTTCAGTTTCATTCGTATTACGTGGCGGGCACGGCCGATGCCAGAAATGTCACATTAGTCTGATTTACACGTGCTACCTGACGTCGCGTTATGTAGGTGAATGTGCGCGTTTAATCGCACTGTCTGAACACTTCCTTAGTCTTTATACCGCAGCTGTCAAATCAGGTTTGATCTAAACTAAAGTATAAAAAAGAGGTGATTGTTTATTTGTAGAAGATAATTATAATAATCTAAATTAGAAAAAAAAACTTATAGAGGGTGAAGCTCATACTATTATTAAGTTTCATAGGCTACGGGAGCGAAAAACCTAGTAAGAAATACATTTAACCAACTCGGGCTAACTTATCCGGCAAAAAATTTAATGATGTTTTATTTTTTGTATCTAGTACTTTTCTGGAGTTTAAGAATCAGGCTTTCAAACTACACAATCACTTTACTGGAAGTGAACTTTACGCTCCAGTTAAGAAAAACCCAAAATTGAAATGTCCTGAAATTATCTCGCCATCTTCTACTGTCATTATTATACAAAATACATTTGATACAAAAAAGTCAAAGCACTATTGCTGATGAAAACCTAAAAAGCTGTCTTGAAGGCAAAAAATTTGCAGTCACTGTGAATTTCTGCAATTTTCATGTTTTTCATTGAGTAGAAAAAAAAAATTACTTTTAGCAAAACAGTTTTTTTCTCAACACTTATGGTATCTTCATAACATCAGACGCACGTTCTCATACCGTAAAATCAAGCAGCCCAGCATATCAGTACCGACCGAACACTCCAAACCCGCTTTCCAAATCCAATCCACGCTACATATTCACATCATATTTTGAAAGCAAACAAACATCCAAATTGTTCTCCCCTTATCTCATTTTTGTTGCACACAAGAATCACAACACATTGAAAAATAATTTTCGTCGCGTTGCGGCTTCAGATACGCGAGAACCGAATGCGAGGACACAGAATAGATAGATATAGAAGGCCAGGTCTATAAAACGAGTGGAAACAGGCGCACGCACACATAGACGCTCTTGTACGCAGATCCCAAACAATTGACAGTCGAGCGAGAACAGCGAGAACGCTTGCTCTTACTGTCTGTACGTATAGCGTGTCTAAGTGTGCGTGCGTTATCGCTCGCTGTTTGAAGTTTAACTTCTGCAGCTGCTTATTTTGTGGTATCGAGTGCGAATCCCCATTAGAGGCGTCTATAGGGTACGCCATTAAATAAACATCTCTTGCAGGTTCGCTGCTAGTTATTAGCGCCACCCCATCCTCTTGAAACGCCGTGATACGGCACGAAGAAGGAAGCCGAGGCAAAATCAATTTCATTTTTCGACACAAGCATTACGTTTATGGCGATTGAAACCGCAGTTTTCTTCGAGCCAGTACCTATTTAATGGTGTTTATTTATGTGTATAGGTGTTTATATTGTCTATTAATGTGGTGATAATGATTTTGTAGGGGTGTATTTTATTGCATCTAGAAATCGTGCATTAAATTTACATTTTACGTTAACATTATTGTTGACTTTGCGTAGATAACTTGCATAATCAGTATTGGCAAATATTCACTTTAGTTGCTAATATTCCTATCAAGGCTATCGCGTAATTTACGCCTAAAGATGTTAATCTTAAACAGCATTCCACGCACGCACCGCAGTTTGCAATCACACTGTTTAATTAGTTGAATGGTTTCATAATGCGTTAATAGCAATCTGATAAAGAACAATTCAATAAATTCACCAAGTTATAAGAGACACAAACGCAATGAACATAAGGAGTAATATTCTGTATCGCTAAAACACAGTGTCCTGATTTTTTTTTTACATTTCGTCCGAAAAAGCATCGTTTAAAATTTCAACGAAAACGTAGCACTTTAAAGCGTCTAGTGTATTTTTCGTCCCGCCGATTCACAGGGAGATTTCTGTAATCCATTCTGATATCCCCGTTTCGTTCAAAGTCCACTCGTTTCGTGTCATTACAGAAAAGCGGACTGATATACACATCGGCAAAGTTATTTTTCGCTGCCCGAATTCAAGAAATGGGATCTTAGTGTGAGTTTATAAGGCTGAGAATGGAATGTGTTTGGTTTTTTAACGGCAACGTGCTTGGTTCCCTTATACCATGTTTTACTGCGATTGATTCCGTCCGCAAGACGGACCGGACGGGATCGGGGCTATCCTGTACTTATCTAATTTTATTGTCACTCGCCGACGTCCGTCGAACCCTCTGCCACTGAGAACGTTTCGAAGAAAAGCTAGAAAATTCTTTCCCCCATCGGATATTTTTATCTGAGAAGGACATCTTTATTCGCAAGCAGTTAAACTTAATTCAACGTCTTGGTAAGAAGATAAACGTTCTGCCTGGATTCAGGCCTTGGATGGATCTAAAAAATCGCGGTTTTGCGAGATTGGATCTTCATGTTTATAATCTACATGTATTTGGAACTTACAGAATAAAGATGTCGAAGCTTCATACATTATGTATTACAAATTACAATATTCGTAAGACAGAAAATAAGAATTTAGGCGCCATTTAGAACATAGTGCTTAGTAACACTTCATAAGACTTTTACAACGGTTTCTACTTTACTCGTGAGAAATTGACGAGTCTTTAACTTGGAAAAACTAGGTTTTTTTACACGACTACGTTGTCTCCTGAGTAAAGTCAGAAGAAAATGCAATACATTTAAATAAAATAAAACTTTAAAATGTCGAATATCATACTTCGGTGATGTGATAAATATTTCATCTTGCATTCCAAAATGGCATGTCCCACACGTCTTAAAACTTCGCAAAGAGAATACGAATTGCAATAAAAAATACATTATTGAGAGTGCTTTTAGTGTACAAATTGTGTGTGACATAAAACTAATTTATCATGTACCATTGCTCTTGGTAGCACGCATGATTTTCTCTAATCTGATCAGAAAGCTGAGTCTTGAGAAGAAATCAAGTATTTTGTTGTAGCAAATCAACACCAACTATAGACATCACACATTTTTAGGTGTTTTTTTTTCTTCCTCTTTTCTCGCATCATCGTTATACAACTAATAGGTACCATAGATAAATGTTCAAGGCATGTAAAATTTTTGTCACTAAGCAAAATGGTATAAAACCTAGTTGGCTGGCTAGGCTAAGTTGCAACGTCGTAGTTAAAATGAGTTTTTTTATTGTATAATGTTAGTGCTGGTCTTCCTAACATAAAAGTTTTCAGACTATTCAAAAATCGGCCCTTCGTTAGGTATATCAGTCCCTTAGGGTACATAAAGAGCTGATTTAAAAAAAACCGGTTCCGTAGGAATTTTCCGTTCCCGTATAGCCTTCGCCTTCCCCATGAATGTGGCTATCATATACAGAAATAACTTTCTAACTCCGACAAGCAGTTCCAGAGATTAGCGCGTTCAAACAAACAAACTCTTCAGCTTTATTATTTAAATAATAGATACATATATTATATGACCGTTTGACAGCTTTTGTAAATCAGCTCTTAACTAAGCTTTTATTGAGTATTGAGCATACCAATAAGTGTATTAGTAACGATTGAGAATCGAACACACGTCTTCTCTCACACATCTTTGCATGTAGCATTCCAGCCAATGTCGCTGTAAAATAATAAATCCCAGTCCCCGTTCTCAAGCTGCATATTCAACTTTCCTAATTGTTACCATTCTAACCTCATTCCATACGTAATTCCTTCACAAAACAGACGAGAACGTCTCAACAAAAAGCCCCGGGAATATGTTAAAGACGTCTGTTTCCTTACGGCCTGTTCGCCATCTCTTCGGCACATTAGCTATGATAATTGGAACATTTGGTTTGCGAATAGGATGACGTAAGGACACTGTAGTGACACTGAATTGTAACTACAGAAGGTCATTTAAATACAGTGACCGAAAAACGCACGCATTCATAGATGAGTAGGTACGCACGGCTAAGACAGGGAAAGACGCAAAAGAAATACTTTCTGAATGACTTGTGAATTTTTTTAGTCGCAAACTTTCAAAACACCTGTTTCCGTATATTTTCACATTGATTATAAAACGCTGAACGCTTTTTAGGTAAGACAATTATTATTAGGCTCCTGGTTGAAATAAAGTTGTTTTTTTTATCTTTTTTGTAATACTTAGCGGACGCGTGACCCCTGGATCTGCAAAATGAACTGATTCTGTTGCATATAATTAGTTTATGATAAGTGTTATTAATATGGCTTTATCGGACCTTTGCCAAATGCTAGTTTTGCGAGTGGACTTGCTCTCGCTCTACTATGCCTATGTTTGCGTGTGTACAACGTTCGCCTTCTGTATTATTTTGTATTCTGTGGTCACAATGCGAATTTGCGAATACAGAGAGGTTTACGCCACCACGTGTTTATGTTCTGAATGTAATTTTGCGTAAGTTAAAATGTGGAATGGTATGATTTTCTGGTTTATTGTTATGTTAATACGCTGACAGTTTAATGTGACTGGTGTAGGGTGTCGGTACTTTTTATTTAAGGTGAATGACTGCTGAATTGTTAGTCGTAAATCAGATATAGTTTTTCCATGGCGTAAAATAAATGCCATTTCAGGTAGACAAATGGCTAGTTCCTACCATCTATTACCCTACCAAAGTTATAGTTATCACAAATTCAGTCCACAAATTCTAAACCATGCAATCTTTTCCAACTTTAAAAACTCCCTGTATCTTTTCCTCCTCCAACAAAACGTTCTAACCCCAGTCTTAAACTATCATTCCGCACTATTAAACCATAATAAACTGAAGAACAACTTCAAATGAAACAGTGTAGTGCAATAAAGAACTTCATATCTCACGGAAGCTCGCGGGACTGCAATGAAATGAATTTCACCATCTCTTTGTCAAGACGATGGAGCGTGGCCACTTGTCGTGACTGATGACGTCAGTGCTTAGGAGCTTTCTACTGTCTTAGGAGTTCGCGAGTGACATTTGATTTAGGTCTTTTAGGTTTTATGAGCTTTAAGTCTAGTTTACACTGTGCGAGCTAGCGTGCGAGGCAGTCTGCTGAGAAGCTGCAGTGCAGTAACTCGCATCATTTGGACGTATTTACGAGTTACTGCCACGTGCGAGGTGCATAGTAGGTCGCATCTGAGTTACTTCAACATTTTTTGTTTTCACTCGCCTCTAACCTGACAGTAACTCGCACATGGCAGCAGCTCGGACATCATTCGCATCGTTAGGACGCGGTTAGCAGTAGCTCGCCCGTGTCAGCCAGGCAGTTGCAAACGGAACCTGTATTTGTGCGTGCTGTGCCTCACAAGAGACTGGGCAGCTACTATCATCGTGAAAACAGCTAAGGCGAGCCGAGCTACTAGCTCGCACTGTGTAAACTAACTATTAGACGTGGTTAGGTTTCAGGATTACACGTTTCTAGAGGTGAGGTAACTATAAGTGAAGATAATGGTTAGTATCAATGCTATGTCCTACGCTTCAACCAATGACAACAGTAAGTACGGGAGATAAAAATAATTATATTTCGTATGAAAAGCTCGGCGACATCGCGGCAGACCCAGATGGAGATGGTGGGACGAGCTTGACGTCTTTTGACAGCGTTGGTCTACACTTGCCTGAAGCCGGTGGTGGAGAGGAAAAAGGAACTCCTTTACCCTGCCATGGGAAAGAAGAGGCTGAAAATAAATAAAATATGAAAAGTGGAACACTTACGACCAAGCATTTTTGTTTAGTGTAATGGTCCTTGACTATACGGGTCCGAATTAAATTACCGCCGCAGAGGTGATTAATCAAAAGAAGACGCCCTGGGCGTCGGGAGTCGTAGGGCGATCACCGGCCAACGTAGGCGCGAGCGTTGGGTGGCTCGCTGTCCAATCACCACCAGGCCCGGGCCGATGGCGCGTTGTGTTCCACGCGCGCCTCAAAGTGATGTCAGCACAGGAGATGGAGCCCGCTAGGGCCAGAGCCTGCCAGGGTTGCGGAATTTGTTCGAAAGAGTCACCGCGGCCCTGGAACGCAAAAAAAGAAGAAGGAACACGGATGGGTTTTAGTCAGTAAGAGTCTGACACGCCCTTCCGCTCTACCCAGAGCGGAAGAAGCCAATTGATGATTTCCAATCCTTTAAAAAAAAGAGATGATTAATATCGAAGTCGTCATGAACCAGATTATCTTGACTATTAACTTCTTAATTCTCTAATGAACTGAAACTGAATTAAAAGACTCTAACAGTTAACAGATTATTCGGCCTCAGAAAACGTAAATTAAGTTTAACTAAAAGTTAAGTCCAATTTTATTGACAGTTCATCAATAGGCTTAGTTAACAAAGCCTTTAAGCTTATTGATAAACCTATATATATCGAGTTTTTCGTAAAAAGTTATAAAAATCTAGTCACAGTGCTGTTTTGAAATAAATTCAGCGAGCTATATTGGCTTAAAGTAATCTTTTCAGTTGTCGAATTAATAAAGACAGTGTCAGCTAAAAAAATATAAAAATAAAGTTCGTTTCTACGTGATTTCAAAACGGGGTTTCACAAGTGCGGTATTTTAGGTTGCTATTATGCATTTAATAAGTAAATACTAGTTAATGTAATATTTAACGGCCGGTTTCAATAATGTATCTATCTTTAACCTACTGTCAAATTAGCTACCAACAGTACCTGAAACGTCATGTTTGAAAGGCAAACATAACGTTTCAGCTACGTTATAGCTAATTTGACAGTTGGTTAAAGGTAGATACGTTATTGAGACTGGCCGTAAATCATTATGTCTATGGTAGGAAACAATAAAGGCCATTGACCTATTACTACATTTATTGACATTTTTAGTTCGAAAAACGGGAATAAAGTCATAAAACTGTCTTGAATCCAAATCCATTGTGATCTTTAATGAATAACAAAAGTAGTTTTCTGTGATTGAAAACACTATGTAGAAATAACTAAGCAAATTATGTTGACACCAAATAATCTCACACCATTAAATCAACTCTCAGAATTTGAATAATTCCAAATTCGTTTTGACAACGCACCATGACAAACGACGGTGTTAGCGAATAGTGGCGGAATATAAATCCATAAAGTAAAAGTGCATAGAGGGCCACAATCCTCTTGTCTGTGCAGTCTAGTGGCCACTTCGTGTGACTGATGACCGGTGGACCGCCGAGGAACGCGATTGTTCTCGCGCGACAAAAATAAAAAGTTAACTTAAATCGCTATTCACGGGAGTCGGAACTCTTTGCAAGATTTTTAAAACGACATGATTGTGTTTGAAAGTCGAATGCTTCATTTTTATTGGAGAAAAATGGCGGCCGCGGGATTAGTTTTCGTTGATCGCATTTTGAAGTGGTTTAACAAATTGTGTCTCGGAATTGGAGCTTCATCGTAACGTGTGTCTTGGGAAATCTGGGGAATTAACTAAAATGAGCTTAACGTAAGAGAAAATGCGGAAAGGCGAGATTTTGTTCCGTCTTTGTTACTCACACTTCTTCCTAAGCTTAAAAATCTCTAACCCCCGGTTTCTAAATAAAGACTTTGATGCTGAGTATTTGTGCTGAAACCTGCCAAACTCGTCACGTTATTAACTCCAAATCTCAATTAAAAAACCGGGCAAAAGAAAAACAATTTACGGACCGCCATATGCTAATAAATAGGAATGATAAGTATTAGGTTCTAACTAAATATATCCATTTAATGAAAAGCAAAGGAAGGGAGTTTTAGCATACACTGGAATTACATAATATACAACAATGTTAATAACATCCATATATAGCGAGGAGAAAGCAACAGCAGTCATAAAAGTAAACGATTATGCGACAATATTGTTGTTGGAATTTCTCTAGACGTTAGAAGTAATATTCTACGTTATAATTATTATTATTAGAACCTACGTTAAGAGCGACGACCTTATGAAAAGTAACATTAACCTTGGTGATGTAGAATAATCTTAGAAATTTTCCACCCCTGTGAACACTGCTTAATGTTTATATTCATAGGTAAAGACTCCTATAGATAGGTTAAGATATTTTGAGACGAGTCTTGTCACTATGAAAACGAAATACACAGCCTTATTTGTGAATAGAATTTAATACTGATTACTTGATTATTGATTAAAATAGGTAGGTATGTGTAGCAGAACTCAAACGACAGAGAACGTCTATGGGCCTGGGCATTGTCTACCAATCAACTTCATCATCTGCCTAGCCTTTTTCCAACTATATTGGGGTCGGCTTCCAGTCAAACCAGATTCAGCTGAATACTAGTATTTTTACGTGGAGATGCTTCCTACCAGACCTCCACAACCCATTAATGGGTAACACGGTACTATTTGGCAAGACTGGTGTCAAATTTTTCTGGCCTCTGACTATCCGTAACGACTGCCAAAGATCTACAAATGGCAGCCGAGACTTATTCATTGACAGCTGTCAAACAGTCATTATATTTATTCAAAAAAATCGGCCCTTACACATATAAATACGTAGGTGTGGAGAATTTTTGGTAACACGTGTTATCGAAAATTATTAGTCGCAGTCAGTTATGAGTGTAATTTTAATCTGACTAGTGAATAAGCCTTTTAAACTGATATATCGTGCTGCCGCCTACCTAGCAGCAACAGCTATTTTATAAAGGTATTCCCCGTAAACTAATATTCTCAAAAAAGAAACCTACTCACTGTTTGTATTTTCAGTTCACAAACTAAACAGACATTCAATCAGCTGGCACCTACACACTGCCACCTACATGTTTTGTCGCTCATGATTCTTGCAATGCATATTTATTCTCCAAGTTTTCTTATTTACTGCGACAAAATAATAAATAAAAGAGCACACCTTGCTGGACAAGCGTAGATAGAAGTGGGATCCATATTAATTTCGCCAACCATCCATTGCCAAAAGAACTTATTATTATAATAAATGCGTATTAAATTAAACATTGTTTGTTACACTTTCAAGCCTAAATCGCCGAACCGATTTTAATTAATTGTTGTACAGAGATAGATAGGACCCCGAAGACGTACCTAAGCGAGCATCGCCGTGGCCAAAAGCTAGCCGAATATAATAACAGACCTTGGGCTACTATAGAGAGTTTAATAGTTAATTTTATTGAAATAAAATCCAGACAGAAAATTAGATAAATATATAAATAAAATCATCATAATTATAGACACCCTGTCTATAATTATGATGATGTTATAACATTCCATACAGGTAACGCGTACATTGAACTCGGAAGTTCAATGTTCAACCAAACTGTCCCTTTTTAGTTGAAAAACTTTCCCCACAACACAATAGAAAAATACTTTTTTATTATACTTGTTCGGGACTTCATTCACGCGGAAAATGCGTGAATAAAGTAAACAACAATAAAAGTCAGTACTTACTTACATTCTTTATCGCCCGACACTTCGGTAGAAACTTAGTTCGCGACACAAACTGGAAGATTCAAGAAGAAACTTGGTGTACATTTCAGTGGTGGAAGTCTCCGTTGCCGATGCAAATGTTGTGAAGACTTATTAAGAAGTTGCCACACACAGTCTGTAATCATTCCTGTCAACTAAGCAAAGAGGGGAGTTATGTCAGACCAACTTGAAAGGACGAGTTTGAGTGAACCTAGTTTGCAGTTACGCCGTTCTTGCACCAAGGTTGTGAGTGCCATTATTCGCGTATATATAGGACTTTTTGGTAGTGATGCGAGAGTCTGACGCAGTCGTAGCCGCAACATGGTAATAATTTGATCAGGCGCCGGGCACAGCGCAACTTTATGCCAATTGAAAAGTTTCACAGCACTGAAATATTATGTTGTTACAACAGGTTGAGTGACATGCGGGCTGGACTTTTTAGAAACGTTTTAATTGATATTTGTTTTGGAATGGTTTTCCGGAATACGTTTAGTGCATTAGTTGATTAAGTTTGTTTTGCTGTTTGAGTTTTTGCTGTGGCTCTCGAACGACATGGTAATGAAATTATAATTTACAAGCTACCGCCCGCGGCTCCGCACGCGTTTATGTCGAATATTATCCCAAGGGAACATATTCCCGGGATAAAAGTATCCTATGTGTTATTCTAGATTATAATCTACCTCTGTGCCAAATTTCATCGAGATCCGTAAAGCCGTTCTGACGTGAAAGAGTAACAAACATCCATCCATCCTTACAAACTTTCGCGTTTATAATATTAGTAGGATAGCTAGTTCTCGGTAAAGTGGGTATTCCGTGAATTCATATTGTGAGCCGTTTAACATGAAAAAATAAAAATATAAAACTTTACTTAAATTATTGACTTAATAAAATAGTTGCAAAAACCACGACGAAATATTCGGTACTAAAAGAAAACACATTTTACTTGAATAAAAACACGATAAGTATGTCAAATGGCAACAGCCTGGCCGGTTCAAAGCCCAGCAGTTGGCAACGATCTCAGGTCTATAAAATGTGAGCTGAATTTTTAACTAAACTATTACTTTATTGCTGGCTGGGTTAGCGGAAGACCAGATGTTTCATACTATCTTCGAGCTACAATGCCAAATAGGCGATATTGGCCGTAACTACGTACTATTGCTGAAAAATAACGATGAATGATGATGTTTTCACCTTTTCTTACTATTTTTTTTCGACGTTACCAATTTTATAAAATAAGGGCTGATATTTTAAACACCAGTTTCAAAATTGTATCTTCTTCCCGCCATTGGAAATATTATTGCTAAATGCTCTATCGTAGTGTCAGATATTTCTTATTATTCTAAAAATACACACTGGCAACACAATAGCATTACGAGAATAAATAAAAGAATGAATAAATAAATCCGCTACTTTCACACGACCTTTAAATATTTCCCACCTTACCACACTCCGCACTCCCTCACGCCCAAAGAAAAATTACGCCTTATCTCAGATAAGCATGCAAAATGCTCGCCTCGTGTTCATTTTTCTACAATATAAACAGTTCCTCGCAGCAGGTACGTATACTTAGTCCGACATTGTTCCAAGCACTGAAGATATTTTACTTGGTACGTCATGAAAAAGGTTTTAATAAACTCGTAGTACCGCGGTACAGTCACGAGCATAAATATCTACACTTACGCATAATTAAAACTGAATTAATAAAAATGATATTATTTTTTATAGTTTTTTTTCCGAAACCTTATAGAAGAACGCTGACGCACAGATTTCGTACCTAGTAGTTCTTAGTTCCCTACATATGAGGCGGCCTCAGTTGTCCATTTCGATCCTTCGGCTACGTATATTGTTTTAGATATGGTCAATAAAATATCAAATTTACTTTTGACGTTTTAATTTTTTCGTAGCATTACCAACGAACATTAAACGCACAAACAGAATTTTTTTCTCAAAGCTGCAATCGTTATTTCACGAGGCTCGAATTCTGCGTAACTGTAATACTTATGATCGTGACTGTATATAAATAGAAGTGTATTATGAAAACATTCGTTGTATTCAAATGAAGTGGGTAGCAGACTGCCCCGGGCCGAATGAGGAGTGCCTACTGTCTCGTCGTCACCCTCAGGCATTTGTCTGCCTACATTATTACAAAATCTACCATTGTAGCCAGAGATACGGCTTTTTAGTAAGTTGGTGGAACATTGTTTTGTGTTTTAGGTCTAGGTGATAATAAGGAAAACTTTTGGATTAGGGACGGCTTTTTATTCAGACATTTTACAAAATATCTGCGATTCAATACGAATAGAATACAAAAAAAAACAGCTTCACTTATTTTGTTGGACTTTTTCGAATATTTTCAACTTTCACGTGTTATTTAAATCCATGTTATTTAAGTTTACGCTTAATTACTCTAACGACATAGTATTTTATAACAACCTTGTTTTAAATCTATATCTATATTCCAAACTAATATAACAAAGCTGAAGAGTTTGTTTGTTTGTCTGAACGCGCTAATCTCTGGAACTACCAGTCAGTCGGATTTGGAAAATTATTTTTGTATATGATAGCTACATTCATGAGGATACGGGAACGGGAATAACGGAATATGCTTGTACGAAATCGCGGGCAAAAGATAGTAAAATATTTATATCTGTTTTATAAATAAAAATTTCGTTTGCTGCTTCCTTCTGAAAATTTAAACCAGCAAATAGATTTGATAACCTACATAAAATTGTTCATTTTTTAATTCAAATAATTTGATACAAATCATTTAAATGGTGTTTCCCAAACGAACTTATCAAAACTTTAACTACGAAAATATGATATCTGTCTAGTATCTATTGAAATGAACATAACAATTTGCTAAACAATTTCAGGAGTGGACTTCAAAATATAGCTGAATAAAAAAACAGCTTGAAAATTCTGTATAATGGAGAAAAACATGCTCCCCTAGTTTGGGATACTGGACTTATGCCAGGTTTCTTTTGACACCTGCACATTCAAGCAAACCGAATTATCTCGACTTGAGAACTAGGATATATTTTGGCAATTTAATGTTGTACTTTTATACAGTTTACCACACACATCTATACTAAAATTATAAATGCGAAACTTTAGATGTTTGGATGGATGGATGAATGGATGTTTGTTACTCAATCACGTCAGAACGGCTAACCGGATCTTGATGCAAATTGGCACAAATGTAGATTATAGTCTGGAATAACACATAGGATACTTTTTATCACGGGAGTATGTTCCCTTGAGATATTTTTTTCAGAGCCGCAGGCGGCAGCTAATGTTAAATAATGTCTTTATTTATTTATTTATTTATTTATTTAGGCGGACTTAATGCCATAGGCATTCTCTACCAGTCAACCTTTGGGTGATGCAGAGAATGAATAATGTTTTAATCTAAGAATAAAAATTAGCAATGATTCTATTTAAACGGAAATGCTGGAAAAGTACCTAAGTATGTATATGTTTGAGAGCGGAATTCTCAATCGTCAGATAACGATTTGACATGTTTTACATGTAGGTCTGTCAAACTTTCACATTTATTTCTTAGAATAAGTGAATAAACTAAAATAAACATTATAACTAGCTATAATTATTATAGTGAATAATAAAAATAAGAATGAATAAATTATTCACTGGTTAACATCACAGTTCTAAACGTCAATATTGCAAAGCTTTCGTCTGAAACTCCGCAATATGAAGGTAATAATTTAGGCCGTCGTCCTAAGCCAAGCAAATATTAATTCAAAGCCTAGTACACCTACACAAGTCTATAACTTTATTATCTAACACAACCATTTCAAACCGAGACTTAGTATCTAACCTTTGATGCCACACAGCTCTTGACTACAGGTAGAAATCTAGGCATAGAAACTTGCTTTGTGTACTCGAGTTGTATGTAAATATAACTAAACTACTACAACTACAAAATACAAGGTTAAGCTTAGCTTGGGAATCAGTAGCAGTACCTTTTGTGCAATACATTAATACGATGCATATGTTAGATTACCCTAAGATGAATGTATTAACTGGCGACAATAAAGACATTTTTATTTATTTTAACTAACTAAAAGGTGACGAAGGTATCTTCGACAGTTTATAACCGACTTCAAAAAAAGGAGAAGGTTCTCAAATCGTTTTTTTGTTATGTTTGTTACCTCATAACTCAGATTTTTATACAACTTGCGAAGAAACACAAAAAAGATACACTTTTCGACACAACAAAATCAAAATAAACATACCTCAATCCCGACTCAAAATGCACTCAACCGGCCCTTTAGTTATGTCCATAAAAAATATAATAAACTGCCAAATTATATTAGAGAAGTAAACAAAACACATATATTTAATAATAAATTGAAACAATTTCTGGAAACCAAGTCATACTCTTCAGTAAAGAAGTTTTTAGATGACAAATCGATTGCAAAATATAATTATTCTCCCTCATCACCAAATATTATTAAATAAACATAATATGAAATGGAGTATTAAAAATTAAATATAAATATGAAAAATATGAATACATAAATAATAACATACTTTAATAATAATGAAAATACTTGAAAGAATTTGATAATAATTACCTACACAATACTTATGCAATACATAAAATTAAAATAACTAATATACTATACCTATATACACAAACCTAACAATAAATTTATTTATTTATACAATATGATTATACACCTAATTAAACATATCTAATATAATAATTTAAAGTAATATTGAATTCCTTGAATTGCTACTTAGCCCTCTTCCTCTCACCATATTTTGCTGTGCCCGGCAGGGTCCAAATTAATCTTTTACTTTCACTATGTTATACATAATGGAATGCAATAAAGAATTGAGTATTGAGTAACTCCGTCATTTATTGAAATGGGTCAAAATTGTAAATTGAAATTTAAAAAAATATTTTATTATGTTTGTTAACGAACACAAACTATGACAAAACTAAGTCGTTAAAGCAGTTTAACAGATTCTATATAGTAAAAACTAGAGAACTTAAGGAGTTGAACCTATATTTACCGAGACTGTACCTAAGTAAAGAGAAATGCCTTAACTTCGCCACGAGAGCCCTTAAAATGCGCGTTGTTAGATAACAAGATAACATTTCGTTCAATCTTGTTTAAACTATTAACTGGATGTATAGGAACAGTCGGATGGCACTCTATTGTCGTTTTAACCCATTTTTATGAAGTTTTCAGGAGATTTTCAGCTGCTTTGTATTTTTAGTGAAGCGGTTGATGCGATGGATGGGTTGCTTGAACAATGGAAGTGGATACCTACTAAGATGGCGACTGAAAGAGATGATTGGAAGTAATTACTAAGCCGACCGTTTGCAGTTATGTATCCTATAATTCTTTTGCACAACTAATGAAACATTAGCAGTAAACGTAAAAGCCGGTTTCTGAATTGTGTGTTTGAAGTTAAAATCGTGTCAACCCCTACTTAGATACCAAAGTTGTCGGAGTTCAAGGCTAACGTAGATTGACAATTCTCATATTATTCTTATTAATTGATTAAATTTTTACTATAATATTTTGTACGCCAAATATGGCAAAACATGTTGAACCAGCAATATTTAACTCTTTCCATCCATATGTGCATATTATATACATATGTATCATGTCACAAATGTTTATACAAATAAATGCATTGTTGCTGCAGAGAACCTCATGCGGCGGAATTATAATAACCATATTGGTAGTTATATTTTCGAGCCGTTTGGGGTTGAAACTCTCGGGTCGTGGGGTCCGAGTGCGCATAACTTGTTTAAAGATCTCTCAAGACACTTCGCATGACCTAAGGGCTGGCTTTTACCTTGGTCAAAGAATAAGCAGTGCCATATAACGTAGTACAATGCCGCCAGTCTTTTGGGTACACTTCCAGTTGACAGCGACGCGGATGAATTTTTTGGCGCCATATTTTAGGGTTAATTTAGTTAGGAGTTTCTAATTTTATTTCTGGTGTATATTTAAATAGAACTGTTCTAGCACTCAGAGTTGGAGGTTTGTACATCACAATACTTAATTTTGTCACTATTACGAAAACAATTTCTCAAAAGTAAAAATAAATCTAAATCCTCTTCCCAAATACAAAAATATCCCATATACGTATAAGTAAAAGAAATATCTGTTAACAGCATATATAAAAAATTGCAATTTTTAACTATCAATTTAGGAAAAGGGTAATTTTAAGCACAGTTCTGTATTTAGTAGGTACCTCAGAAAGTACGTCAAAAAAAGTCCAAATGCAAGTTGAACATGTCATTAGCAATTTGCACTTCCTAACCTACTTAACCTAAGTTTAAACAGCTTTAAACTGTAGTTTACGTAACATTTACAAGTTGTTGAACGAGCTCTGTATTAATTTCCCTCTGGTAAATATTTACTTCCCTTACTATCTCTTAAACCCCTTAAACTAATTCAGCAGGGCTCACTTCATTAACTTTAGGGGTTTCAGCCAATAGCTTAGTCATCAATTATTTAAATTGAAAGTAAGCTTTTCACTGGTAATTGTTGTTTAAATTAAACTCTCGTTTAAGTAATGAGAATTAATACCAGGAAAACGTGCTTGCCCTTTTTGAGAATCCCATATTCATAAAATAACAAATTAAAGTGTAAAACATTAGAAAGTTCAAATAAGGTTTTGTATTCCATATTTGCACGAGATTCTGACGTCATATCTTGTGACGTCATATTTCCTCCGTCTAACGAACAGTTATTTGAAATTCTATCAATAACGTAACATCAAACAAAGCTATATAGAGAACTGTAAACAAGGAACTGCGTACTAATGATCAAAATTTTGATGAAGTAAGCGAAACATCTGTATACAGAGTATTAATATGATCAGAGCAATGCCATCAAACTTCGCACTGACTAGGAACGGGCCGTAGAGTAAAATTATTGGTAGTAATTCAACTTAGTCATTTATTGATATTAGTCCGGGAGTCTTCACTTTTTGAACGACAAAATTTACAGTCCCCGAAACATCCGCCCGTCATCACTTCCTAGTAGTTTAGCTGGGAAGAACCTACAGAAAGTGTTACAAGTCCAAAAAACTGAAAAGAAACTGGCTATTTGAAGAAAAATTCTAACTTGATCAATGATCGATCAGGGTAGGCCATAGCCGTCGTAGGCACACGTATCGTAGGCAAAATGTATTTATTTAGATATAAACGATTACTTTGTATCTCATTGTAAGTGAACCTATGTATTTTTAATATGAATAAATTCTTTAAACCGAATTGAGTTGATGAGGAAAATACTAGACAGCAATTGAGGTCAGTTTATACTTACAATCTTTTTACGCTCAAAACGCATTAGCAGTTCGCCGGTTAGGATTACAAGACTTCGTGATTTAATTAATTTTTCACTACGGGGCAGAGTTCTTGAACGGACATAACACAAAAAAAAAAACAAATAAGGGGAGAAACTGCGATAATAATCACATTTTGACAGTCGAATTGATGATCACACTCGCCATTTTAATACCACGAAGAAAAAACGATTCAATGTTTTTCTATCACTCCAAAAAATACGTCCAAACGCGTATCCTGAAAATATGAAAGTCACAAAAAAAGCTAACATGGACGACATTGACTCAATTTGGCTGTGATATATTCGGGAAATGGAATATTCGGCAGCCCCAGTTAGATTTATTGGTAGTTATGGGAGCCTGTTATTTACTACCTGCAATATGAGTACATTGTGTTTGACTATCCTTTGATATAGATCAGTGTTTTGGTGTGATTCTCGACTTTTACTGGTTCCTATTGTTTCATAACTGACTGTTATTACGATAGTGATATTTTGGTATCAACTTTTGTAACTTTTCAAAGGGAGTTAACGACTTAAATAGAATACTCTTTAGTCTATGTACCTACACCATAAAAGTTAACAACTAACTTTGTTAATTTATTAAAGGGATCATGAAAATAGAATAGTATAATAAGTTTCGGGAAACATAGATGAAGAAAAAATTAAAAAGGGTGACCTTTTAACCAGACTTTTATTGGCAGGTATAGAGGTACATAATTTATGATTGAAGATATGAGTGAAGAAGGTGTTATGTAAATACATAAAACCTTCTTTACTTATATCTAGGGAGGTATTGGCTTTGAAGCAAGCGTTGCTCCATTGGCCGGTCTAATTTTAGCAAACAGCGGATTCTTGTGACCCTTATCGAGTCCTGGGTTCACCATGTTGGATGTTTACCAATGCTTCGCTTTAAGCAATGAACGTACCATTGCTAAAAGTAGAGCATTGGTCGCCAATCTAAAACCCCTCCACCTTCTCGCTCGCTCCTTTCTGCGAGCAAATAATAATATAAATAATCTCATTTAACTTCTGTTTCATTTCTGCAGTGTCACTTCGTTCACAACCGATACGGCCGAGTTATCAAGAAGTGACGCTGTCAAATATCCACGCTAACAAGCTGCTACAAGGTTCGATAACTAAAAACATTTTAATGGAACTGAAGCCTTTAATATTGATAAAACAATGGGCACAACGATATTGTCTTTGGATAATTATTGTTTGTTTGTATTTGCGTAAGATAGACAGTGACTTAACTTTAATTTAGGTATCGAGACGAACCTATTTAATGTAGTAGTATTTGTGTTCAAGGACTAAACATAAAAGTAGCCTGTTGGTCGAGTGGATAGTGACCCTGACTGCTAAACCGGAGGTCGTGGGTTCGATTCCCACCCGGGACAAATCTTTGTGTGATGAGCATGATCATTTGTTCTGTGTCTGGGTGTAATTTATCTATAATATGTATGTATTTAGAAATATATAAGTATGTTTATCAGTTGTCTGGTTGCCATAGCACAGGCTCTGCCTAGTTTGGGATCGGATGACCGTGTGTGAGTTGTCCCAAGATANCTGGCCTGTTGGTCGAGTGGTTAGTGACCCTGACTGCTAAACCGGAGGTCGTGGGTTCGATTCCCACCCAGGACAAATCTTTGTGTGATGAGCATGATCATTTGTTCTGTGTCTGGGTGTAATTTATCTATAATATGTATGTATTTAGAAATATATAAGTATGTTTATCAGTTGTCTGGTTGCCATAGCACAGGCTCTGCCTAGTTTGGGATCGGATGACCGTGTGTGAGTTGGCCCAAGATATTATATTATATTATGACCGAATGGATGTTTGGAGTCGATGAAGAATTTCTGAATGATGCTCTGCATTTATTGTGATATTAATGCCTTAGCCAAACTGGAAATCTCTTTACCGATGGCGGGTCCAGGTTAACCGCTGTGATAACAACCTGGCTAAATGGAGACTCAGAGACCGATTTAAAAAAAAAAAGAGTCAGTATTAACCCCCTTCGCACCTTTGCTACCTTTCGTGGCCATCTAAAAATTCAAGGACCTGAACGTGGCATATTTCGCTGCTGTCAAAGTAGCCACATAGAATAGAACTGTAAACTCACATTCATATAAATTACAGAAAAGATACACGAAGAAAACATTTAGGTTTGACAGAGCGGGAATGAGTTTTGACTTCTTAGAACGAAAAAGATTTATTTATTAATCGTAATTACTGACTGAAATAATCTTTATAACAAAACAACAAAAACCATCCAAGTTACAAAAATACGAACCACAGAAATTCAATTTTTTAGTTCAGCGAACTTTCGTTAAACACATGACATTTACATTATATTATCAATTACGCATTCTCATAAGAAAATTTCTTCAAAGAAAATAGCTTATTATAAGATTTTAGTTAAAGGAAAATTGTTAATTTAGATTTTCATTATTTACTTACCTAACACTACTATATCTTTTTAGTTCGCGATTGTCTACAATCACACCTGATGGAAAGCCATGGTCATTTCGATCGACGATGGGGCACATTTGCCTAGAGGTAACCTTATCACTTATGATTTAAAGACCCCCAGCTTGCAGCCATTAGGCAACACAGATTCGGGCAGGGAATTAAATTATTCCGAAATTACTGGTTGGTGGATGTCACATGTTGTATGTCATGTGTTGGTGTTTAAAATTCTTGGTTCTCGAACAATACTGTATCCTCAAAATATATATATTCTCTTCTCCATATAAAGAGCAATGGTGAGCTGTCTAAGTATCACCAACGACATGCAGCTTGGGGGGCGTTCAAGTATTACGTAACGCAATTTGGGGGGAGGGGGGGTATTGTAAAACGTTACGATGCGTAACAGGGACGGGAGGGGTGTTCGAACAACGCGTTACGTAACATTGTTTCTTTTATTTAACGCTAGCTCACTAAACATATTTTCGAGTTACACAGCCACTAAACAGTAGTCATTTTGCCAAACAAAAATAAACATCAATCTTTTTCTTGAAATTACATTTATTAATTAAAAAATTTGGTAACATGAGAGTGGTAGACAAAATTGTGACTTTTAGTTAACATTGTCACTTGGATGATACGTAACGTTTCGGGAGGGGTAGAGGGGTACAGATAAACGTTATGGCGCGTTACATGGGGGGGAGGGAGGGTCAAGAATCTTCAAAAATTGCGTTACGTAATACTTGAACGCTCCCTTGGAAGTCGTATCCGTTACCCTTTTTTTTGTTAAGGAGGGGATAAAACAAATGACTTCTTCCATTCTGGGCGGAGCGGTAGAGTGTCAGACTCTTACTGACTAAAACTAATCCGTGTTCTTCCAAATGCCCTTTGCGTTCCAGGACCGCGGTGACTCTTTCGAATAAATTCCACAACCCTGGACAGGCCACCACTGCTTTTAAAACTTAAAAGGAGAACAATACTAAGAAAAAAATGTAATTTGTAAAATAAACAAAAAAATCTTACTTGGGCTCTGTTTTTAAATAGCCCTAGAATCATCTAGCGCTATTTTAAGAACAGATAGAGATTTTGAGACTTTCTTGTATTTATTAATTTAGTCATTATTTACGTAAATTTATAGTAGAAATATAATTATCATGCTTTCAAAAACAAGTGTATGTTTGCTATAGAAATAAAGTCATGCACAGACCTTAGTCAAGACTCTGTTTTGTGAAGACTAAGACGCTCGCGGTTTTAAAATAGTGCCCTAATGCGGTCCATGGCCGTTAAAGTAATTTGATCAAATATACTAGTTTAAACTGTTTAATTACTCAAATAGAAAATTCATATTTCTTTATGCCATTTTACAATTCGTTAATTTTCCTACAGGCATACATGCAAAATTTATAAAACTAAACCAAACAAACAGTATTATCGTCAATAAAATCTAAAATCAACTGCAATTGTATCTAATTGCTGACTTCCAGTTTTTACAAACTAGAGCTATTGAGGACTTGATGGTTGGTCTAGCTCTTGTCATTGACATTGTCTATCTTAAACGTCTATCAAAA
Organism: Mamestra configurata; assembly: GCA_002192655.3. Lineage (NCBI taxonomy): Eukaryota > Metazoa > Arthropoda > Insecta > Lepidoptera > Noctuidae > Mamestra > Mamestra configurata. Next base: position 42,909 of record NDFZ01005441.1, on the reverse strand, counting down.
AAGGAAACTCTTATATGATCACTTGTATTTCAATCTGATCTTTCCGTCTGTTGCGCGCGATTCCGACTCGCACTTGGCCGGTTTTTCGCAGAAGACCAGCGTTCATAACACAAAAGTACCTCCAGTGTGCCCACTGTCTTAAGGCGCTAAACCTCCTCACTTTAATAATAGCCCGCTTAAAGCTAAGCCTACACAAACAAAGCCTAAGTAAATTTCATATCTGCACCTTATTTTGTTGTTCTAGGATTTACGGCTCATGCGTTTAAGTATTAAGTTTATTCATACCATCAACATGTCCCAGGTCATAAGTTATTTAGTTGCTGTAACAACATTACGTGTATAAAATCTGTGATGAGGTAAACAGCGTTGCAAAGTCAACAGGAACATAGGTAACTGGTAGAAGCTGCTTCTACTGTGAATATGTTCGTAAGGTCGGGAACATACTGTTTGCGCATCAAAAGCTCTGCATGACGCGCAATCGTATGAATTCCCTTTCATAGAAGAAAACTTGCAGGCTTAGTTCTTACATCGTATTATTTTTTTCCGTTGCGACTAAATTATTCATTATCATGCTACATCATGTTTATGCAGCTTCATAGACGGAATAAGAAGAAACTTTTTTTTTTTTGAAGTGAAAACTTCTTTAGCGGCCTTGTGCACTTTTGGGATGGGTAAAAATGTTAAACTCGCATCAGGACACGTGACGTGATCGAAAATTCGTAAGACGGAGGGAGAGTAGACCGCCGGCGAGGCGTAGGAGAGGAAGTAATATCCCCCTCTCTTTTTCACTCCCGGAGCAACCCGTTGTTTTTTTTTTTTAGATGAGTTTGCTCTTGACTCTAATACTGCATACACAACCACCATCCAGCAATTGACTTGCACTGACTGCAATTTTCTTGCTGAAGGGATTATCATCCTATCATTTAGCTACCAAATTATTTGGCTTATTTTAAGGACGTGAAATCATCAAATGGCTCCTTCTGCTCTGAGTAGAGCAGAAAGGAGTGTGTGACTCTTACTGACTAATACCCATCCGTGTTCCCCCTAATGCCCTTTGCGTTCTAGGGCCGCGGTGTCTCTTTCGAACAAATTCCGCAACCCTGGCAGGCTGTGGCCCTAGCGAGCCCCGTCTGCTACGCTATATTATTTGGCTACGGATCGTTTAATGAGAGCTCGAGCTCAATGTCCTATTTCGCAATATTCTTTTCTAACTATCTTGCTACATACTCGCCTTGATATTCATCAAGAAGCCTGATAAAACAGGTTCTTCTTAATATCACATTGTATAACACACCGGATTGGTTCACCACTACTTAAATCTCGTAAGTCTTGTTAAATCGATTTCAAAGCCCTTTTAATGAACAATATTTCATAATAACGTGACAGATTAAGCTATTATTTGGCCGTCTAGAAGTCAAAGTAGCGCAGTTTAATTTTGTGTGCCATTTAAATTAAACTTGAAACTTTTTGATAGGATTTTAATATCTCCAAACGACGGCTGCATTTACAAGCACTTCGTAAGTTTTATTGAGTAACAATATAGTTTTATAAACGGATTAATAGGCCTGGAATAATAAAATTTTGCAGTGACTGAGATAAGTTTGACTGAAATCCATCGTAAAAGTGTTTTTCTTTTGAACTGGAAAGTTTTAAATGAAAAAGTTTTTACTGTTTATTCGTATGGTAGGGCGCTAAACGAAGTTTTTTTTTCTTTTTAAGTAAAGGTTCACAGCCTTTCTATCTGATGGTAAAAACGAAGGATTACAAAGAAACGTTTATTAAGGGTCGGTTTCTGAATTAAGTATTTGGAGGATTTTAGAACGTGTCAAAACTTACTTGAATTAAACTCACATGTTTCCAGGGAAGTTTGACATATCCTCATTCAACTTTGCATTTTGTATTCAGTATTATGGGGGTATTTACCCCCGATTACTGCAAAGGGCTTATCTGTATACAGCGCAAGCTGGTCAACCTGTCGTCCCATTTACCTTAGCGGCCTGGTTAATCTTTTACCACAACAACGTCATTAATTAAAAGCACAGTGCGAAAGAATACTAAGTCGTAAATATTCATTACACTCCACTGGTGGTCTCCTATTACTCCACAACTATAAATGTACCGATAGATAGGTGCAGTGTCAGACAAGCTCTATCAATGCTTGCACTGTTTTGCACTTTGACCTACATAACTATCTTGACAGGAGTAATACTTAAGTACTTGGTTTATTTACGTATTTCCTGGCACAATTTATGCAATAATAAATAATAATAGTATTATGGGTTGATTTTTAAGATCAAATAACGCTGGCTGAGTTTGTTCCGACAATCAGTGGCAATACATTACTTACCGAGACTCCACTGAGCCTCAGAAATGGTGTTAAACAGCTGGCCCTATCGAAGATCTTTGGCAGCCATTACAGGTAGGCAGAAGCTCCAAAGAATGTCAACCAGTCTTTCAAAGAGATATTATGTTATGCAGTGCTTAATGTTATATACTTGTATTCAGCTGTAGTTGCTGATATAACAATAATCTCGAGACGCCTGCTCACCGCGATCATTTATATCTCTTTTAACAATCTGACACCAGTCTACCCAGTTACTGGGAGGTCAGATAGGCCATGGCAGGCTACATTTAAAATAGGCATCCCGTTAAACTGGAAGCAGTATCCAATATACCTAGTTGGGAAAAGTCCAGCCAGATAACATAGTGAGCAGTAACGAACGCTGCAAAACAAAAAACTAAAAATCACCAACAGATAAAACACGTTCCGCACACCCACATTAATTAATAAAGGGGCTTGTTCACTTGTCAATCGGCATCAGTGCGAAGCTGGGAAGCAGAAAACTCAATTTGCACGCGTCGGGAACCCCGGCTCGGTACTGTATCGCTAAATGTCACAAGCACTTGCAGAGCACGCATTGGAGCAGCTATGATCTTTTGACAGTTGACTTGACAAGCTGCAAGATATTAGCTTGATATCTTGTAGATAAGGTTTTAATTATTTTGGTCTGGTTTCTCAACATTGTTGCGTTTAGAAAAGCTGAGCGATACTATACTACATACTGATGAAATGTGATGTTATTACCTACTTAATATTGACCGAGAACGCACATTCGCCAAATGCTGGGTCAAAAAGTACCAATTTTGAACAAAAGTGTGCAACGAATGTGCGCAAAAAGGATGGTTCAAAATTCATGCCGTAAAGTGATTAAAAAGATGATGAAAGTCTTGGAAGTTGTTAATTTTTACCGACAGGAATAAATCGTGCCACGTGGCCACTTAATTAAAAAAAAACCCACACACTATAAATAGGATGCATGCCGAATAACCTAGGTTAGTTGTTTAATAACCATTAAAAAAATCGATTCCAATTAAACCTCAATTAAAATTGGTCGTTGATAAGTTAAATAAAAGCCCACAACAAAATTTTGCGTTAATGAGAATGCAATCGAGAAATGGTCGAATTGTAATTATGGGAACACTTTGACCGCAGTCGATCTGCCTAGTCACCGTATATTATACGTATCAATATAATCAGCCATAAAAATATCAATAAAATTGGACTGTGGGTCGCCACCGAAGCTGACGACAAGCAGAACGTGGACGTGGAACCAATATATGTCCCTATAAATAGTAGATGTCCCCACACATGGCAATAATATGAATAATCGCATAAGCCGGCCCCTCACAATGCATTAGCCGCGTAAAGAAATTGTCCGTCCCCGCCAAATATCAGATTTCACGTTGATCTGTCTAACGCTGATCCGTTCTGACCGGCGACAATTGAATTAATGTCGTCTGGTCTCAACGCGATTTTTGTCATATTTTTGCCTCATTCCGAACCACCCACCCCACTGTGGAGACGAATTATAGCCAGATATACGCTTAATTGGTTTGGCGTTGCGGTCGCGTGACATTTTCAGTGCATTGCCTTTGTCATCGGTTTAAAATTTCGGTGGGACCATTTTTGCGAATTAAATAACGAATAAATAAAATTGGCAACGAGTTAACGTTCTCCCCATACGGTAAATATGAATTGCAAACGAGAAGTATTAAGTGATGTGTTTGTTTGTAGGAAAGAATCGGGGAAAGTCGAGTCGAGTCGCAACCTCACGGTTGTGACTGAAAAAGTCACGTTGTTGTTCCACAATGAATATTAACAGAGGAATAACGCGGCGCGTCGCAATAGTCCTCGGGAAGATAAATTTATCCTCGCGTCGGGAAATGGACCATTTTTCACGGCACCTAACGCTAGGTGTCACATGCTCGGTGCGAAGACGCCGTTACTTACGTACTACGTGAGAGGAATACAACACGTGCTCGTAACCCGACGTGTATTCTTTTAGTGGGCTGTTGTTTGCACTTTCATTACATTAGCGGTATATCGAATCAACGCGCGATTCGGTACAGGTGTAAATGGGTTAGGAGGAACGAGGACGCTTTGTCAACCTGTTGGTGTTTAGGTAAAGTGCTAGGAAAATACTCTGGGATTTAGAGAAGTGGTAAATAGTACTTAACTGTGTTTACTTACTTAAGTGAGCTGAAAATGTTTCAGTAGAAAATTCGTGAGTTGAAAAAATCACATTTATCGTTTTAAATGGTTTCGGTGTACCATAACAATTACCTACCTATATTGAGCACCTCGGGTGGCACATAAACGTGTTCACTGTTTTCCGTCAACTGTCCATAAAGAATAACAGAACACATTATTGCACTAAAACCCACATTATCTTGCAGCTGCACACCAGAACACACATTCAGCATTTCCCACTCGTGTTACAGTATAAAGGTAACAAAACGCGTGGTGCCGCCAGATACCGCTAAACTGTTGTTTCAGGTGCCTCTTGAAATAATATGCATTATACCGCAATGACACTATGAGCCGTGTTTTCGTTCCACGACGAATTTAACGGCTGTTAAGGGAACGTTCGAATAATTATAGACCTGTTGTGGATGTTGATATAATTTATTATTGCAGGTTGCAGAGAATAATTTAATAATCGTTGTTGTTATTAAATACGGAAGAGAAATTTTAAAAGGTCTAAGTGCAGTCATAACTGGATAAGAGAATAGAAACGAATGAAGGCATTCGATTGAGTGATGGTGGTAATGAGAGAAGTTCTTAATTTTACTAAAGAAATTGTTCTACATCTAGAACAAATTCTTCCTTTTATGCTGTAGTTTCATAATTATTTTACAAGTACTGGCTTTTGACTGGCTTTTCGGTATCTGACCAACATTGCAAAACACAACATTTACAGTACTTTTCTCTAAACCCATTTTTCTTTCATAGCCAATTCGTTGTTCATCAATTTATTTATTAATTTTACAGTCTTTGAAACGAGTTTGTGAATATTTTCCATAAAAGTACAAAACCACTTTTTGTTCCTCTTCGACTAAATAAAACATACACTCGTAACTCATTTTTACACCGTTCCACTAACAATTATAATAGAGAATTTACAGAAATCGATATTTTTAACATTTCTCTCAATAGCCTGAAACTAAAGCTAAAAAGTGGATATATCATCTAATTGAAACTTACCTTTAATTGATAATGGCATATGTTTCAGTGAACTCATGTTCTGATACAAAAATGAATATGTATTTCTAACGCGTCTTTCCTTATTTGGAGTTTATTGTACTTATTTTTACCATTATATCACATTATCGGCACTATAAGGTCTATTGTAAGGAACCAATTGTCTTAAGAATTATATTGTTTGTATATGACTGTTTGATGCCAAAATTAAACAAAAAAAAAAGTCTTAAGATATTAATAATACCACATCGGCGACCTTCACCAGGTCATCGGTCCACCTTATTTATTTATTTAAACCCTATGTACAATAGTGGTACATGGGCGGACTTAATACATCTTGATGATTCTATACTAGTCAACCTTTGGGTTATAAGGACTATACTGTACAGGCCTTGCACCTTGTGTGAGGCCTTCCAACGCTTCGTCTTCCGATACGCGGTCACTACTTCAGAACCTTTCTGTTCTGCGAGCAATGTGAAAATATCTCCACCGCATATAACGTACCTAACTATAAAGATATAGGAAATACCTCAAGGAAATTCGCCGAAGCTTCTTGTGGTGCGCCGTCGATTTGACTATTCCTTCAACGTGAAGGAATTTAATTTATCCGAAACGTTCCTTGAAACGTCTGTAAAGTTTTATCCAGCGACAAACTGATAACACTGAGCCAACGTGATTCGTTTCAGGACAAAATTTATGTGTTTAAAAATTGCTGTACTTTACTGTTTTTGGTTTAAGATTTTTTTGTCAGGTGGGATGACTGTTTTTGTTTTGTTTAAGAATGTGTTTTGCAGGTGTTATAAGTTTAGCTGATGTGTAGTTTTAGTTTATTAGACTTGATAAGAAGTTAGTTCAAAATAAAGCAGTTTACCTACGTTTATGTCAACCTTTGTTTTGCGTAAAGTTGGTATTTACGCTAAACAAAGGTTGAAAGGTTGAGATTTGGTTTTTAAGTATTTCTACTAAATACGCTCATTTTTGGGACTACTTCATTTTCAACCCAAACCTGCTGCATTTTGCCATTTCTCTGGTTTTGGTTACGAGGATTTATGACTTAAAGGGTTCTGCAAATATTCCTTTAAGTACTGAAATGTTTGAAGGGCTTTGCACCTGTCTGTCTAGAGTTCAAAAATTCTTTTGAGCTGGTGAAAACGGACCCAAATTATTGTATTTAGAAAATCAAAACTCATCATAATAAACAGATCAAGTCACGTTGAACACCAAATTAGGTTTAAGCTCGCCTGTGTCATAATCGTGCCAGATCGTGATCGGCAGTGCACAAAGCATGGTGTTTTCATTTCAACTGACAGGTTGACAAACAAGGGGGCTCATTGGTTCGTTTCAGTCGTATCTGTTCGTTCCTCGTTATGAGCTGGTATTTCCGTGACTGACTTAAGTGAAGCTAGGTTGGTAAATCATTATTTTTTTTAAATAGGCTTGCAGTATAGTTAATTTGTAGATTTAAAATTCCTCTGTCTTTAAAATTAAAATTCCTGTTGAGAATGCAACTTTACGATGCAGGTACAAGGGCAGCGTGCCTTTATGTAAATATGTATTTATGTATAGATAGTTACATATTTATATGAAGGCTCGGTTTTAGCGGCCGTGTAGTGGAAGGCGTCACGTTGAAAGGCCGAAGACCTTTGAGGACAAGGTGAACCGATGACCTGGTGAACGCGGCGGGAACCCACTGGATGAAAAAAGCACAGGACTTTATGATGTGGTTACGCTTGGGTAAGGCTTATGCCCACTAGTAGTAGTCGACGTACCTACTTAGGTTTCTTTCCGAATTAAAACATCAAACAAACTAACAAAACATTTAAAATTATCTTCAACGCGCCATACCAAGAGACAATACCGTAAAAAGCACCAGAAATAAGTGTAGCCCCAAGCTGAATTATGCTCAGATAAATGTCGCAATAACAATTACATAACACCATCAGCGTCGCAACAAATCACGCTTACACGCGGTAAGGTTTCAACAAACAAGTTTGCAAACAAGTGAGCTTTGTGTGGTGTGTTTCCACTGAGCAAGTATAGTGTGCTAATAAGCTGCAAAATTGAGTATACAACGTAAGCACGTATCCTTTTTTTAATTTGGGACAAGCTCGCTACGTCACTCTCAACCACTGCAACTTCTGAAAGCCAAAATAATCAACAGTGGCGACGATCAGAAAAACGCCGAGTCAATGAAGCTTGATGAATCGCACAGAAACGATTAAACTGTCTTCGATCCTGGAACTATATTCAGCGGAAAAGATAAACAAATAACCACTTACCTCGATATGGAGGATGATAGAAAGACAGAGCATATAATACAGAATTCTCAATATTCCACGTCCAAGTCAGAACTTTCCAAGTATTATCAGCATCACCCTAAACCATGACCCTGAGTAAACAATTGCTAAGTATAAGGCATTTCTTCCTATACCAATCTAATTGCATTCAGGTTCGACCTTTGCCTATTGATAAATAAGACAATGCATGATTTTAATTTATTTATAATTTAATAAGACGTTTTTTTTGAATAACTAAAAATGTAAGGCTAAATATAATAATAAATACACATAGGTACCTACTCTTACTTCAGATAAACATGAGAAGGTAGATTTATCTCATTATAATATTAAGCAAATTTCCAAATAATTCAGGCTTGTTTAACTGTGGTGTCGTTTCAAAACACGATAATAATTCATTTTAAACCACCTCGGATTAGTCACAATAATAACAACATTACCGCCAACTTATCTAAACAGGTCTTGTCACGTTACGGTGTCACGGCAAATCGCATTTACACAATGTTAATTCTCATTCCGACAGGTTTGCAAACTAGGAAGCCTCGAGCCCATTCTTACTGCTTTATTTCAGCGCACTGATAAGAAACTTGACGTTCGTAAAGTTGAGATCGCGTGACATTTGTCACGCTCTCTCGTGGGGGTCTGAAGTTACTGAAGTTATCTTGGACTGACGTATCTGATTTTCTCCGGGTGTTAGTATTTGGGAATTGATCTGTTAATGATCTATTGGCTTTGTTTGCTGAATTTCTGTTCTATTGCTGTTTATGTGTATCTAGATAAAGTTACGTCAGTATAAGTTATAGGTTATCAAACCAGCATAACAAGAGATGTTCGTATTGAATACGACGTTGAAGGAAAGGCGGCCTATCATAATAAGGTTGGATTAACCTAACCCTAAACCCTTAGCTTTTGTTACATGTTTTAACCTTTTATGTTATACAACAAAGGCCTAAAAGACTGAAGAACGTGTGAAAATATCGGAATTTTTAGATATTTTGGAGCCACAAAATTGTAGACGTATTTTTCTTTAATCAGAGCATATTCAGTAACGCGGTAGAGCTCCGCAGCTGCGGCTTGCCGATAACACGCGGCGTGACACCTGCCGTCATTTGTCACGTCACACTCCTTGTTATGCTTTCTCTCCTAATTGAACCCAAAAACCAAAGTTTCCCAATTTAACCCGTCTCTCTCTTTTAACACGCTGTAGATTTTAGGCGTGTGCTAGTCTACGGTGTTTAATCACGGCGTATTCACAATCACGGCGTCTCGTGGCTGCGGCGTGCCGATAACACGCCCGTGACACCTGCACGTCATTTGTCACGTCACACTCCCTATTGTTCTTTCACTACGATATTGAACTTGTTTGCTTCTGTTCCGTCTAACCTGTCGACTCCTTCCCTCTGTTTTCACGCTAAATTGGTTTGCGATTTCGTGAAGGGTATGCAAAGGGCCTCGTGCACTTTTCAATGCTTCAAGATTAATGTTCTGAGTAATCTATTGTGCGACGCTGAAAGCTGCTTCAGTTGTAATTATAGTACAGCCGATGAATCCAATTCAGTGTAACAATAGAAGAGATTGTTGAAGGGGTTAATCGCACTTCTATCAGATCGTCTAAGGATTTATTTCTTTTATTCCTATTCAATGAAACGTTCTCTTTTATGTTATTTTGTTGGATTTTAACGATTGAATAGAAGTAGCAGCTGCGACTATAGGTAGGTAACTATTTTATTTACTCCTTACAACACCACCTGTTAATTCTATCCCTCTTAAAATACAAATATAGCAGAATTTATTTTGAATACTTTATTACTTTACACGTAGGTAAACTTAAAACTTCAAAAATCGAGTCCAACTCGAAAACAAACCTTTCTGAAGGCAAACAAAGAAGAATATCCCAAAATAAAATCCATCAAACATGACACGTTCACTCTCGAACACTCGTTCCAAACAAAAGAAAGGCAACGCGATCACGTTACCAAGTTATTGTGATTGTGCGATATAACAAATGAATTGCTATAAACAGAATTGACTGGGATGCTAGTGACGTACCCCTCGTCACGCCACTATGCCGTCCGTCCGTCTGTCCCCGACGCACGATATGTTATGCCCGCCTGAACTCTGACAGTACTCTCCGCTTAAATTGATTGAAGGTTGCATACGATGGTCACGTGTTTTGTTTTTGATATCGAGTCTGGGTGGAATTTTTATTCGTGTCATCATAATCCGAGTCGATTGAAATGTATTGCTGATTTGTGTGAATTTAGTGGATAATAAATTCTGTCACTAAATTGAAATAGATTTGGATTTATATTCGAATCGAATCTGTCAGTGAGACGTAATGATTGTACAAAATTTGTTCACTTGAAGACTAAGTTCATTAATGGCTTCAGAAAAATGAGAATATCACTTTATTTTTTATCCACAATGACGTTAAAACGCTTTGTATTTGCAAGTCGTTCAAATATAAACAAATAATTGTGTTCAATACAATACATCTCACCACCTAAATCATACTAAACAGAATTGTGACATGCAGCTTTAGAATTTAGTATTCACAATTCAAACCTTTACAAATTAATATTCAACAACAATTTTGCATCCAAAAACATAATAGCTATTATTAATTTGCTTTACCAAATGCGCTTTCAAAACAATAAGCAAACGAACAATGCGTTTGGCAGTTCCAATACTCCGAATATATTATCTTTGACTCTCAATTGGAAGACATTAAGTTGGGTACGACACATATTCTCAAAACTTTACCTCGGAAGTTTGCTGGGAACTAGGCTATCGGCAGTGCACCCGATCCAACTATCTACAAAGGAGCGTCTAGAACTTCTCTAATGAGATGAATAATTAAACAGGCCGGTATATAGGAGCTAAATTAACGTATGTGATCACTGTTATATCCTTTTACTGGGAAATTTTCTTTGTTCTAGCGGGCGACTGGCTGAGCTGGACCGACTTGATTAAAAGAGATTGTAGTGTGTTAATTAGCATGTGTGCAATCGGTTTCTTTATCAGTTTTGTGGCTTGTTCTTGCAGAGACTGCATCTGGATTGTTTTCTAATTTAAATTTTATCTTCTTGCTAGTGTTCTTTGGGTTCTAGATGAAGTGAGATTCTATCAACAATGTTGATTGTCGAAATGACAAATTGTAAGAGATTGCCCTCGTGACATTTAGATGGCGCATGTCAATCTCAAACATTCTCAGCTCATGAATTAAGAATAACAGTCGCACGAGCCCATCTTCAAGGTTAAGCAACGCTTGCCGAGGTCGGTCTGTGGATGGTTGACCATCTTGACATACCGAGACTCCTACGTGCCTCGGAAAGCACATTAAACCGCTGGTCCCGGCTGTCGTTTTAGATCTTTGGCGGTTTGCCAGTCGTAACGGATTGTCAAAAGTCAGAGAATCTGACTCCAGTCTTGCCAGAAGTACAGTGTTTCCCAATTATTGGGTTATGGAGGTCTAGTAGGCAGCCGCTTCATGTAAAACACTGGTATTCATCTGAATCCGGTTTCACTTGAAAGCCGACCCCAATATAGTTCGGAAAAAGGCTACGAAGATGATGAAGTCAATCTCAAACATTTAGGACTTCCCGACTCTGGTTACTTTGTACCACAGACCACACTCTCTGGTTACTTTGTACCACAGACCACACTCACTGGTCACTTTATACCACAGACCACACTCACTGGTCACTTTGTATCAGAGACCACACTCACTGGTCACTTTGTACCACAGACCACACTCACTGGTCACTTTGTACCACAGACCACACTCACTGGTCACTTTGTACCACAGACCACACTCACTGGTCACTTTGTACCACAGACCACACTCACTGGTCACTTTGTACCACAGACCACACTCACTGGTCACTTTGTACCACAGACCACACTCACTGGTCACTTTGTACCACAGACCACACTCACTGGTCACTTTGTACCACAGACCACACTCACTGGTCACTTTGTACCACAGACCACACTCACTGGTCACTTTGTACCACAGACCACACTCACTGGTCACTTTGTACCACAGACCACACTCACTGGTCACTTTGTACCACAGACCACACTCACTGGTCACTTTGTACCACAGACCACACTCACTGGTCACTTTGTACCACAGACCACACTCACTGGTCACTTTGTACCACAGACCACACTCACTGGTCACTTTGTACCACAGACCACACTCACTGGTCACTTTGTACCACAGACCACACTCACTGGTCACTTTGTACCACAGACCACACTCACTGGTCACTTTGTACCACAGACCACACTCACTGGTCACTTTGTACCACAGACCACACTCACTGGTCACTTTGTACCACAGACCACACTCACTGGTCACTTTGTACCACAGACCACACTCACTGGTCACTTTGTACCACAGACCACACTCACTGGTCACTTTGTACCACAGACCACACTCACTGGTCACTTTGTACCACAGACCACACTCACTGGTCACTTTGTACCACAGACCACACTCACTGGTCACTTTGTACCACAGACCACACTCACTGGTCACTTTGTACCACAGACCACACTCACTGGTCACTTTGTACCACAGACCACACTCATTGGTGACTTGGACCACAGACCACACTCACTGGTCACTTTGTACCAGGCCTTCTTATCTACCTTTAGTTTTGTGATTTTGAGTCATGTCTACGGCCTAACTATTCAAATAAGATGGCTAAATCAAATTCAAACCTACAAAAACCCAGTGTAGTTTTAACCCAAAGGTTGACTGGTAGAGCATGCTTTGTTCCATTAAGTACCATCGACAACTGTTCATAAAGTTCAAATAATTAAATAAAATTAGTCAAACTTACCCAAAATAAAAACGTTTGTAAACCCGTGAATAAAATTTTGCTGAAGTGTAATTTATTTTAAGCACTCAGACCACTTAAGCTGAGAGCACAGCATCCCTACCCCAGTTTCCAACTAGACTAATAAAATATAATTCGATGAAACCTAAACAGCAATGCGGCCAGCATAACGAGGGCTTAAGAAGAAAAATCACAAGAGTTTGGAACATAAAATGTTAACCATCCATTTCCCTGAACTTCAGCGGTTAATTACCGAAGCGGTTATACTCGCAAACACACGTAATTCCAGTTTTTAATCGTGCAATGTTAAATTGTTTTGCGGTTTTGTTATTAAGCGATATCAAAAGGATCTCTTGAATTGGTGTGGTTTTTGAGTGTTTGTTAAATTTAATATTTCTGCTATGTAATTAATGAAAATGATGTTTCATGTAATCTAAGAGATAAATTCACAAAAAAAGGAATACAAAGGTTAAATTTGAATAAAATAATACGACAAATGCGGTAGAACATTATCCGAGAACACACTCTCGCAAAGCAAAAGAATTTGCAGGACACTCTACTTCTCAAAGCCTCCATTTTTGTTTTCTAAACTCCCCGTTGTCTATTTCCTTTAAACCTGCAATTTTATATTCAGATATCAAATTCTCCGTTATTCCTACCAAGAATAACAGAAAATAGAATTTCGGCAATACCCAAAGCAACTTCAATATGTTTGTCTGAACAGACACAAGCATATACGATCTGACCTATCTATATTTGAACAGCTTCCTTGTACAAATCTGCTGAGCATTATATGTATGTATACTCGCACAGCTAACAGTATTTGCATGCGAATGAAAATCCAATATAGTTAACCTACTTATTAGGAATATGCTCAAGAAACCTTGCAAGACAAAGATATCTCTATGCAGATATGTCTCCGTATCCAGATTGTCTCTCATGTACTATTAGTATCTTGTTCCAACTTTTAGTACTAAAATAAGGTTCCATATCGTTTGAATAGATGAACTGGTTCATTTGAACGAAGAGCCTGCAGTTCACAATATTTCTTTTAAATTATTCAGTTTTCCTTTCATACTCAAAGAGGTTTATTTGATTTTGTTCTATAGGTATTCCATGTCCTCATACCCAAGAACGAGGAGTATTACGGTTATGGAAAACTCTACGTATATTATTTGGGAGCATATTCACCACTTTACGTATCGTAAGAACGTCACTAAAATATTCATGAGTGGTGCAAGCGAAGGGTCCAAGAAATTCACCTTTGTGTGTGAGACACCTTTTTAGGGGTGGGACATCTAATGCATTCGCTCTTTTTCCATTGCCACAAATAAACATCACAGAGATTTCAAATTCGTATAGTAATTCAATTTTATTCTTTTCATCTTTCTTTTTTTGAGAAAATAATTTAAAATTTTTGGAACGGTCAAAGAAATTCCATGTTTTCTTTAGGAGGTTCTTTTAACAGCTTTGTTATAATATTTTCACTATTTCACAGTCAAACGATTTTTTAAGGAACGATATGACGAGGATAAAACTCCGAAATATGACCGCAAAATGAAATGATTCTGGATTTGAATGTCTATTGTTATAATTTGAGTAACATTGAATTTGTCAAAATGACAAAGGCTGTTGAATTTAAAACATCTGGGTCTTCATGATGAAAACGTAACAATAAAATTTTCCTTACTTGGTTTCCTATGGAACAACTTATAATAGACAGTTATTTATTAAAAACTATCGTTTGTTATAATTTTTGCTGTTTTATTTTTGAAATAGCAATATTTTAAGGATGACATTTTTGTAAAATAAGTAGGTGTAAAATAAGTAGGTACTCTAAATTGAAATAAAGAACAATAAAATGTATGACTTCAAAAAATGAGTTTCAGTGTTACTTGATAGGTACACGAAAACTATATTTTAATACACATTCAAGATTAAAGATGCGACGGCTATCCTGCATAAGAAGATAATAATTCATGCGGCAAGGAATAATCCACTACACAATTTAGTATGCAATCGACGTCTAATAGGAAGCTACATCGACATATTTGTGGGAAGGAGTTCATATTGCCGCCATGCTGCTTCGTTTTAATCCCAGGGCAGTCTCAGGTGTTGGATTACTGCATCTCCAGCCAATATCTAGAATAAGGGAGCGGGTTCGTAGATGCACTATACAGGGTGAATGGTTAAGACGGCCTGGGATGGAAAAATCCTAAATATTGATTGCTAGCAATGTTCAATGGGACTTTTGAAAAATTTTGATTGCAGTTTTACTTTTGAATTAATCCAATTTGATAATGTTCTTTGAGTAAAAATAATTACACCAGTATGAACACTATGTCAGGGTTTTAATAAAGGTAAGGTAAAAAGTGAAGCACGTAAATATCAGAGTTTTAAAATTGAATATCTTTTCTTGCTGGTGTCTGGTTTTACATGTTAGTTAGGAATTAAATGACAAAGTTTTTTAAGTCTCTTGTTATGAATTTATCTCGAAAAAAATATGCCAGAATTATCAAAGGTTGCTAGCACAACGGGCAGTAATTAGGTTGTAGTAATTTCTCATTTGACGATTTAATAAATGACTGATAAGTCTCTAAATAGTCATTTCAATCAATAGAATATGTAATGTTATCAATAATAATTATCGATTTATGAACTATAAAATATGGTGGGGAAAATGTTTTCTTTGCCTGAGACGTGAATAAATAATGGTTCATTAGAGCGTGTCTTCATTCTTAAGCTTGCATGATTGTTAACTACATTAGTTGAACCGTAAACCAGCAAAATTCTTACAAAAAACATTCCAGTTTTTCAAGCGAACTGGCTTAAGCCGTAGGCTGGGGTTGCTTTGCCAGTCAATCATCCTGACACTTCCTTCTTGAGTGACATTCAGCTACCCTTCGACATTTATTGATCTTCTATTTGCATCAGTTTCTACCCTCTTCTAGTGTAGTTTCAATATACCAAGGCAAGATATAAATTTTAGGCAGAATTCAGACGAAGAACTAAGTTAGTCTGAGCTTGAAGCTTCTGCCATTTTTCATACTTCTGTCAGGAAATGATGTCAACTAAGTTCTTTAAGTCTAGAAACGATTTCAATTATGCAAGCTATATCATTTGTGTTCTGAAAGTGAAGAAACAATAAAGACGTATTTTTATTTGTTTTGTCACGCAGTTCAAAAAAAAAATGCATTATTATTTGGCCATTTTCAAAATGTAGGTTACTGTCATCTAGTGTTACTGAAAAACAAACATTAGATTTAGAATTTTAGCAGCACAACATCTATCTTCTAACCTTCTAGGTTTCTCATTACAAGACGTTTCAAAAGTAAGTGTATAAATCATTCGCAACGTAGTGTAGGTTGAGATTTATGGCAGAATATTCCTGAACCTGCTTCAATATTGACGTCATTATTGCCACATAGATCCTTGAATACGTCGTTACGTAATATTATATCTCTAACAAGTACTTGGACTTGAAAGTTACGGCCTTGGGCAAATTAACGTGATCAATTTAATTTTTCACTAGAATTTGATCGTGTGGAATATTGCTCGCAAAAAATACTCAATACTAGAAAATATTCAGAAAACATTCTCTGAAAATGGATATAAGTATGCATTTGAATAAAACAAACACCGTCTAGACAGAAACGATTTCGCATAAAAAGAAACAGCTGTTTCATAACCTACATTTTGACTATGTATTCCATATTTAAACATTCAAAAGATTCGATCCGCGATCCCGTCATTGTCTCCCAATACGAAACAGGCACAACACAGAAACAATTGTATTTAAAACGGACGATAATTCAACCGGCCTGATTACATGAACAGCGCGAACTAAGTCGGGGCTTACCGCGGATTTGCTGGCACATCTGTGTCAGGCCCGATGCAGGTGAATAAAACCCCACTTGCCACACTTATTGTAGGTGGAAACTGCTAAACGTGATGTTACAAGTGTGTTCAGCTGTTTATCGTCACTTAGTAACCTTAATCCACGTTTTGAGGCGTCTTAGCGGATTTTGGATCCTGTTTCTGCTGAAATCTCGGGATGCTCCAGTTTCCTTAATGTGTTTTCCTAGCGTTAGGTTGCGAACTGATTTTTCGTAAGTGTCGAAGAGTAGTAGTTGAGAGTAATATTATAAGTACTTTGTGTTAGACATTGCTAGTAATCTTTTTAACTATGCATGCAACACGAAACATGTGGAAAGTGGGTGAATATTCAAAGCGTTATAAATAAGGGGTTTGTCGACAATGATTGAGTAAACAGCAGCTTCAACCTTTTCGATGAAAACTTTTGTTCATAAAGACACAGATTTTTACATCCAGATTACATCCAGATTTTTCTATACCAACTGTCATCGAATGGAAATCACACAATGGACTTTTCACATCAATATTTCAAATAAAATGTTCCAATATTTATTTTGCATTGGCAAAATTGGGGTCTTTTTTACAGTTCTGATATTAGCAATTGCAAAGACAAAAACTCTTTCATTGAATTTTCCTGCTACACCCATGGGTCGATGTATTTACGTTCAGTCGGGTCGCAATTTAGTGCTATTCCAAATATTTTCGCAACTTGCACTACATTCTATGGGCAGATTTTAACCGCTTTTCAATACGGTATCGGTGCGAATTCGCTCACATTCATTTCGTCCGTGGCATTCGTCGGATTGCATCGCAACGGCAAATGGTTGCAAACAGATAATAAATTCGGGATTACCGCGGATTTCGGAGCGCCATCTGGCGGCCGCAGCCGTAGCCCCGTTGAAAAGTGATTGGGATGGTACTCTGACATCGCTCGTGTAAATTATGTAGGTAATTCATGTGCCTAGTCCAATCGCGTATTCAAAACGTTTTCTTTTTTATTTTGACATTTTTGGGATGTGCTTTAGATTGCGTTGGCCTTCCATTTATATTTTCGCTGGTGTTGATAAAAGATTTAAATTGGGTGAATCGGTCTGTATCAGTGTAGATTGTTTTTGGCCAGTTGGCAACACTGCGTAGTTGAAAAACCAGCGAAGCGCATGGGCGCTAACGTTTGGATTGTAGATGTAGACACAAAGAGATTTTATTTTTGTTGTTTTGAAACTTTACTCAACTCAATTACGAAAAGCAATCAACAGAAAATGTTATGACAGACAATTTTGCGTAGCATTATTATCATCATTTACTTAAACGCAACTCATTTTAAAAACTTCAACTAAATTAAAAACAATTTCCACAACTTACACACTTTGAAAGAAATTCCACTCAGCCCATTTCCATGATAATATCCAACGAAGAATTTACTTAATGACAACTCACAAACTCATATTGAAGAAAGTGCAATCGTAAAAGTTCCTTTGTGGGACTAAATGGAACGTTTTAAGTGAGAGTCGCTTTAAGAACTATTGTCTCTATGCAGCCGGTTCAGTTTGGATGGCAATAGGCTATCGAGCGAGCGATCCATTTGCCAGGAGCACGAGGTCGTTATACGTCGGTACTTTTGTTAAATGCAAAGGAATCGTGCACGTTTGAAAATTATACGTGTACAAGGTACAGTCGAAAGCAAAAACATGTGTGTTATGTCAAACAAAGAAGAAGTGAGTTTTTCATAGTAGGTATATATATTACGCTTTATAGCTTTAATTTTTTTCATTTAAAAAATTAGGTACTTATTATTAGGTTCTTTTTTTTGGCATGCTTCATGTTTGTCGCAAATAAACTCTTTTTCTTTCTCTCCTCTTAAAATAAAAATAAAGACTGATAGTAGACTGACTGTAAAGTTTTATTATAGAAATAGTTAGTTTACATATTTATTACAATGTGTACCAGTTATTTTAGATATATATTTATGACTGTTACTGTACATGTAGGTTGTACAGTTATTTGTGAAGTATCACTGCATGTTTTCAAACTAAGTTTGTCGATTCCCTTTTTTTTGTTTTAAATTTTATTTCGTTTTGAATGTTGAAAACTGGTGCGTTTAGTTGGATTCGAATTTCTCGGAAACTTTTTCGAAATATGTTTTAGTAGTTAGAGTTTCGAGGAAAACTGAAATTTGTAATATGTTTTATTGGAGCAACAGTGTCGATTACAATAATTGTATTGTTTTTGGTATTGTTTGCTAGAAAAATATATACCATTCAACCCAATTGAGCATCAACTTACCGAAATTATTCAGCAAACGTAAAATTACCAAAATCTCACTCATAAACAAACATAACATCAGTTAAAACGCATAAAGACTCCCCTAAGAAAAAAGCATACGATTCTAAATTCCTACTGGCACGCAAATATGAGGTCGCATAATTCAGTAGCATTCTAGCACCCAAGGATAAGGGTGCGATTCCACCAGAGATTTGCGAGGTAGCTGAATGGCGCGTGGATGCGTAGCGAAACTGTTAAACGATGTAAGCGTTTCCACCGGAGATGTTGCTAGGCCTCTGAGCGGTGCGAGGATGCGTAGCGACATTGTGAAACGGTGCGCAGATAAGCGGTGCGAGGTTGTGTAGCGGACACGTTTCAGTTTCTCGTTCGCGTCCATCCCTAGCACACATCCCTCGCACACATATCTCGCACACATTCCTCGCACACAGCTCTCAAATACATCTCTCGCATCCATCCCTCGCTTGTTTTGTACGTACAAAAACCTCACGCCGCTACGCTGGAAGGAGCTGCGAAGAACGGGCCAGTTAAATGAAGCGCGTCTATTGATTCTTAACAAACAGCGCTACGAATCATCGCATATATCTGGTGGAAGAAGAGTGCTTTTTTACTAGAGATGTGCGAGCAAGCTTGCACGATACGAGCAGCTGTGTGCAATACAGTGCCTAAGATATTTTTCCTCTGATTTTGCATTAATTTCAAAATCACAGTGATCTTTATTCTCGTTGCAATGAATTGGATAGTGAGTTGCTGCTTGGGCTGATTTCAGAGCTAAAATAACTGTAAATGGGCTGTAGCGAAGCTGTGATTCTGTGAAGCAGTGTTTAGCTGAGTGATGTGTATTAGCGGTCTCTTCTCAGCACACACATTTCTCGCTTGCGTCTCTCGCACACATTCATCGCTCGCTTCCCTCAAACACATCTCGCAGTTTTTTGCATGTAACGAAAACCTAGCTCCTGCACTCCTTTTTTACGCCCTAGCGAAACGCAGCTATGCTATAAAAAATAAAGAGATCCCATTGGTAGATTTATTTCTCGCGCACCGCTTAGCTACCTCGCACATTTCTAGTAGAAGTCACCCTTATCACGTCAATTCGTCCCCTACTGTCACAACGTCGGCATCGTCCACTGACGCGAACATCAAATAAAGTTGTTTTACTTACTTATCTGACTGCGAGGGTACCACCGAGGGTGCATTAATGACCTTGCTTCTTTCACCCGGTGCAAACACTCCGACGTACTTATACAGAATAGACAGTGTTTTTAGGGTTGTGGAATGATTGAAATGAAACCCTTAATATGTTTACCTGTGTGTGTTATTCTGCAGTCAGAGGCACTCAAGCCTTACCTTTATATAAATAAATTAACATAAGAAGGCTTTTGAGAGCATATTATTATGTATGTTGTGGAAATAGAAAAAGTATATGTAGGAACATTACAGTTCTGATCAGACACAGTATTTCAACAGTTCTAATGCCGCTGAATATTTTTGAATAACAAGAGCCATGGAATCATAGCAGAGTGAAACTTAAAAATGTAATTATATGTACGGATCCTTCAAAGCATTTTTGAAATATTCTTCATCATTTTCATACCTTTTTGCACTCTTAACAAGGTTTACACCTAATGTGTTTGTTATGAAAGAGATTTTCTTTAAAAAATGATATATTTTACGTGAAATGTATGGATTAGAGTAACGTTGTTTGGGTGCAAGAAACTGTTTTGTTAAAATGAATAGCTCAGCTTTTTCTGCTTGTACGAACATTTCAAAATACATTTTGCTAACGTATTTTCTCTTTTATTATACGTCACCTCAACATGTTCTATTACTTTTTGTGAAAGTGCTTATTATGATGGTTTCATTATTTAAAATGTGGCGAAAAACTAAATTTGTGTACAGTTTACAGAAAAAATCATCAGCAAAATGTTGCTTGCATCCGAACTTCTACAGATTGTAGTGTTCCTGAGTGCGCAGGAGCTACATGACCTGACTCCACCATTTGATTGATATCTCTGAGTATGATACTAGACATATTCGAAACTGAAACTCCATACTGTCGCACAGCCACAGTGTGAAACTCTCTACCAGCATCTACGTACCTTATAACTACACCTATTATAAGTAACTCGTCTTCAAAGCAAGACTGAAGGCAAGTAGTACGTTCTATCGTCCACCTCGCCATTTTTCTATCAGGTGGAAAAAAGAATACCATAATGTCTCAGCCCAGAGTGAAACTCTCAACCAGCGTCTATGTTCCTAACCATCTATTTATAGGTAACCCCTCTGCCTTCAAAGCTAGCTAGTGTCTTCTAGGCTCTTCATTCATTGCTTTACATCAGGGGAGATCGAAATCAAGAGCAGGCTCATCAAGAAATAAAAAGCTAACTACAACTAAACATAAACACACAACGTAATAATCCTGAACAGTCACAGACAGTAAAATTACTCCCATGCCCTTGAATTTCTAAAGCCGTAATCGTCCATAATAACAGCATATCTCAAGGATTATTAATTATACGATGCACACCATACAGAATTCTCAGTATAACACCGTAACAACCACTTGTAAAATGGCTGTGGGCTCGGGGCTGACCGCAACCGCCCTGTGCCAACAATCCCGACGATGCGAATGGCACGGCTTAACTACCAGCGCCATCTATAAATAGCTTGATATTATATTCGTGTGGGATCTTATGGCCTTTCGAGATGGAGTTGGTTTCTTGTGCAGTTTCTAGTTTGATGTTGTTTTTGTTTTCAAAGGCTCTTGGCAAGTAGTACACTCAATCTAGATTTTATTTATATGTGTTATATTTAGTTGGACCGAAAGGGATAAAAAAAACAACAATGTGCAGGGAAAAATCCACTGTTTATCATATCAAAATGTTTAAACTGCACGTGGATCGGATAAATTATAATTAAAACTAATGTGAACAACCTTAATTATTTATTACCAAAAATTTTTTTGGTAATAAATAAGATTTACAATTTTTACAATAGTTTTTAATTATTTATAATTCATCCGATCCACGTTCAGCTTAATCAATTTGATACGATAATCAAGGGTTTTTTCCCTACACATTGGTATATTTTTCATTCCCTGCGGTCCAACTTGATGTAACTTATCTTAATTAACTGGACTAAAGATGCCATTCTATTAACGAATGCTATTGTTGAAATGCCAAAATATGACATTTCGACAGCGTTTTGGCAATCGCCTTCACCCCGGTACCGCTGTCAGTATAGTATTTTGTCTAAAGCCTCAGCCGGTCGATTCTGTAAACATGTCGAAGTGAAGGCTTGGGTGAAGTGATCATAAGGTGAGCTGTCAATTCATATAATCAAGATGGAATAACAGCTTACTTCGTGATCACGTGACATCATGTTTACAGAATCGACCGGCAGTTGATAATGGTTTCTCTGTAGTCTTAACAGTAAAAGAGTTTCTTTTGGGAAGCTTTTTCAAACAGAACTATCTACGCAAAAAAAAACCATTTCCCGGTGTGATCACCCGTCTTCAAAAATGTCTAAAAATTATGAAAACGTTTAACTCTGACCTTATAACCTAGCCTTTAGGGGCTGAATAAAAAAAAAGAAGAAAATTCTTGATTGCTGCCTTTTGTCACTTAAAAAGCTCTTGTGCGAAACATGAATAGAGACGATCTGGTTAAGGTATTACAACATTTGTCACTGAATTAAAGGTTTTAAATATGTAAGTAAGTAATTACCAACATACTTTTCAAGTCTTTTAAAGTCGTAGCACACGTATCAACTTGGAAAGGGATCGTCACCGTATCAACTCGAGCCGTGCAGTATTTATTCTTTGTATGAAACTCCTTACTGCAACGCACGCTAATCTGAATCGTAACGTAATCGCCTCGCCTCGGGACAATACGGCGATAAAGGCGATACAGTGACGATCCCTTACCGAGTTGATACGTGTGCTACGACTTTAGTCTGACTGTGATTGACGATGAATAAAATATTTTGCCAACTCTTCATCAATTCCCAAATTTTCATGATCATCCTCATCAAAATACCTATCTTCTTCGTTAATATTGTTTTAAATATAATAAAAGTACTCATACAATTGTTTATTTACACGTAATGTTGGTAATACGCAATCATCATCCAGTATTATGGTTGTCATATCCCAGATTATGGCCCATAACTCACGGTCAACATTAATTGTAAATGAATAAGTTAACTAATGACGGCTAGTGATCCGTTATAATGTAATTTTAGGTTAATAATACTTTGTCATCAAAATATCATCCGCTATAATGACTATATAGAACACGCAAATGAATTTAATAATAATAATGATTTATTTCAGAATTGCTTCCATATTTTGTTAGTTACAATTTTCTTAACCTAGTGTTAGTGAAAACATTTATAGATTTGTAATAACAATGACAACGATAATGTGTCAGGCACTTGCTCTCGCGTGTAGGCCTATCCAATGCCTCATCAGTAATGAGTCCCACCTGCCGGCGCACGCTGTTAGGATGGCGCTGGAGCTGCCGCGCACCCGCGCCATTAAAGACGCACTTCGCTTGCGTATGACAGCGTGAAAGCCGTCCACCCGCGCCTCCGCGAACATACCACTTGCGCTGCAGTACCGCGGCAGCCCCATCATCACCCTGAACGCGTTATTGTATTGTACACGCAGGGCGTCGCATGTCCTCCGCGTGTATGTGGTCCACAAACTGCAGGTGTAAAAGGTCTGACAAAAAAGCATGTAGGTTAGTTACTTAAAAAAAAAACATGCGTGGCAGTCTTTGGGGTCTGCCGATAAAAGTAAAACTAAGTAACTTGTGAATTATATCGTCGAGGTTATTGTTCACCCAAAAAGTACACATATATACGCAGTATACATAAAACTCATGGAAAGCGTTCGGTGACGATGACGCGAGTTCCATGATTTTTGTTCACCCAAAAAGTGCTCAACGCGCCTAAAGCAGTTAGTTATCACTTCAAAAAAATGCTGAATCTGTTAAATACAGAGTACCCACATCGTAAAGCACTACATTAAAATTTTAATTGAAATATCCTGAAAAAATGGTGAACCACATTTATCAATCAATACATTATAAAAAAACTTACATACATTTGTAAATCTTACAAGGCATGCTTACTTATTCTAATATAATTAAGGCAAGTTTTCACTTATTGTCCCAACGAACAAA
Organism: Mamestra configurata; assembly: GCA_002192655.3. NCBI lineage: Eukaryota > Metazoa > Arthropoda > Insecta > Lepidoptera > Noctuidae > Mamestra > Mamestra configurata. The sequence continues at coordinate 18,878 of NDFZ01005441.1, read as the reverse complement.
TAAAAGAAATCCGCCACTTAAATTTAGGATGATACATGGAAACAGACATTTTTTCATGACTAATAGGTAGGTACTCCTGAAAGATTGACGCCAAAATATTAAAAGTCTAGGTTTTAGAAGTACTCGTATTTAAAGTGGTAGTAGTAGTAAAGAATATTTGATGTTGTTTTCAAAGAGATTACAAGTACTGGTGAAAGTAAATACACATAAGGAGCGTCATAAAGAATGAAGCATAAGTAGGCATATTAACTTGATTAAGAAGCTCTTCAAATCCGGCACTGAAGAAGTACTGATAAGTATACGTAGCTGCAAAAAAAAACGTATTTTTATTATTTCTTTTGCTATTCGGTCCCACTACAGGGTCAAGGCATTTCTTCTTTTCATTTCTTCCCTGTTTGGGCAAGTGTGGATCCAAACTGTCGGTCGGCGTAAAGCTCGTCTCGCTATATTTGCCTAGGTTTAGCGATATACCCGGACATTTTCTGGAACCGACTTACGGTTGATTTACGGCCGGTTTCAATAACGTATCTACCTTTAAACAACTGTCTAATTAGCTACCAATAATAGCTGAAACGTCATGTTACAAAGGCAAACATGACGTTTCAGCTACTGTTGGTAGCTAATTTGACAGTTATTAAAAGGTAGATACGTTATTGAGACTGGCCGTTAGTGCATAAAAGTTTCCAAACGTCTTTTATAATGCGCACAGCAAAGGAGTGGAACTCTCTGCCTGCGTCTGTGTTTCCGAACGCATACGACCCTAATCTCTTCAAAATTAGAGTGAACAGGCTTCTTCTGGGTAAGCTCGCTCCATCGTCGACTTTGTCTCTGTCATCTATGACCTAGACTAGAGTCAAGAGCAAACCCATATTAAATTTAAAAAAAAAAAAAACTGTTCCACATGCGGTAGACATGTCCAGCCCAGTCCTATTTCAAGAAAATAATTATGTTAAGAAAATATGTAAAACTATCTATACTTGATTATTTGCATTATATTGCCAAGAGACCTTGCAATTTTTTTTATCAATTGTTAGTCCCAAGATTTCATTTAATGATTGATTGTAGCTATCATCAATAATAATAGTTGCTAGTCATTACTATTCATTAATCTACGTTATTTGGGCAAAGAGGTCTTTAAGAATATTGCTTATTGTTAAGTATTCCTTTAGGACATTAATCGTCTGGTAACAGAAAACTTATTTTATACTTGGAAAGCTGAAAAATATTATTTGAAAAAAATATTTTTTTAGGTGCCTCTGAAAATATACGAGTACAATGCCATTTAAATCCTCTCTTACGTACCAGCCATAAAATTGCTAAACATTAGTTTATAAGTTAATTCAGCAATACTTGAAACCAATAAATAAGAAAAATTGTCAAAAACAAGTTTCATGGATAGGTAGTCAAGAAAATACTTTTGATTGGGGTACCACCATACAACTGACTGAAAACTAAATACTTATCACGCAGCATAAGACCCAGACAAACACGAAACCCACAATTTACGGTCAATTACTTTTTTTTTCCACCCACCACTATCTCACTTGATGGTAAGCGATGACGTGGTCGAAGATGGAGCACGCTTGCCTAAAAGTAATCTATGAACTCTTTACTTACGGCCGGTTTCCATAACGTATCTACCTTTAACCCACTGTCAAATTAGCTACCAACAGTAGCTGAAACGTCATGTTTAAATGGCAACATGACGTTTCAGCTACTGTTGGTAGCGTTATTGAAAACGCCCGTTAAATACTCCCAGGTTTTAGCTATAAGGAAACAGACTCTGGCAGGGAATTATTTATTTTGCAATTATAAAACAGCCTCCACCCAATTTGCACTCAAACTTAAACGGCCATCTCAAGTCCAAACAGCGCTAGACTATTACGTATTAGTCAAACGATGCAAGTACTTGTATCTGTCGTACGGCAAAGTTATATCACTCCCAATACCGCAAGTGTTTTCATTGCGCACGGCTTGTTTACTCTCCGTTGCAGGCTCGTAGGAGGCCATTAGGTGTACGAACAAATTTATAATGCAAATACGATTACATGGCCGCGTCGGGTTGCGGCAGCTAATGCACTCGACGCGCCCGCCATGAATTGCAAACACCGATGGAATTTCTTTCAATAGATAGAAATAGGCAATGAATTTGCTTGCCTAAATGTTTGCTTTATTTAAAATTTTCAAATGTTTCTCCCGGATTTGGAAGTGAAATCGCTGGGAAACTGGTTTGTTTTGTTTTCCACCAGTGTCGCATTTCCTGCTCGTGGATTTTGGGAATATTTTTCTTTTGAAGCTTCGGCTGTTTTCTCGGAAATCTGCATTTGCTTTTGGTTTTTTCGAGCTTTAAAGTTGAATAATTTACGATTTTTACATTTATAACTGGGATTCAGATATTCATGACAATATTTTATTTAAGAATAGTAAAAATAAATCACAAAAGCTGCGGTGGCATAAATCTGTAAACGAAAAGAATGACTTACATTAAAGGAAATACGTTTAGGTCGAAACGATTTATCATAGTTAGGCACGATATATCAAATAAAAGAACACAGGCTCAGACATCGAGCAAAAATAATGACCAACCTAAAACGAGCCTAAAAACCTAATTCATGACATTAACCTTTATCAACTCCAGCTGTATTATTCGGCGATGGCAAGAAAAATAAATCACAATAGACTAATTTGAATGTTCTCAAGCTTTCCGTTTACCCGGGGAGGCATGAATAGACCCTGATCGCGCTAACAATGCCCGGCCACCGGGTAACCCGCCTGAATGCGGCCAACCGGGTACCTAAAGTTTTTTTTTAATCTTTTTGTGGGAAACATAAACAGAAATGTTTGGGTATCGCTTTTCCATTGTTTTTGTTAACGCATGTTGAAAATTTGTATGTTTTTCGGCGTTGCGAGCTTTGACGCGGAAATATTAAATTGGTTTACTCTTCTAAAATAATTTCTGTAAATTAAAAAGAGAAGGAAAGTCTACTTGAAATAACAAAGTTTTATTCGTTTAAAGTTGGCGGTGCTCGAACATTTAACTCGAGCTCGGGAGGTGAATAAAGCCTTTTTTCTCTGAACTTTCTTTGCGCAATTACGCCGTAATCATTAAAGGGTAATCCCTTTTTACATCTGCGAACGTTTATACCGCCCTGTAATTATTCTGTAGAACGGTAGTCGTAAATAAAGCGGGATGAGCGTGGCTTGTATAAATCATTCGGCGACTCTCGGATCCCAGCTTAATTCGCGCATAGAAGAACAAAGCCCACGGAAATAAATACACGATGCTACAAGCTACAATGTTGAAAATTAGATGGTTTGCCGCCGAAACAGTTATTTTCTATTTGCGGCTATAAATTATCGAATTCTTGGAAAGTAGGTTGGCAAGTCTATTTTGTTGGCGAAAGATTGTTTCCTTTGAAAATTGATTGTACCTTCCGAAGGCTATTTGTTCAATGGTACGTTTTTAACCGTTTTTTTATGTGTTTTTTTATAACGACCTAGTTATTAGTAAATGTTAGGTACTAGACATTATTTCTTTTGGAATTAATTTATCAAAGAGCATAACACTATTACTACTTCGGGAATAGATGGAGCAATAATATAAGGAACATTTTTTAACTGTTCTCTATCTCCGACAAAAATGTGAACGAAGCCATCAAACGATTTTATTCAGATGAATTTCAAGTTTTTTTGTTTATAGTAAACCTCTTAGGTTTCATCCAGCAAAATATTGTCAACTAGCATTTGCTGGAGCCCACGTAACAGTCGAAAACTATCTCAACAAAACTTGGTACTGGGATACAAGTATCCAAAGTTTTAGTCTAAGCATGGGGTTCCTGTGTTCCTTACATCCAAATTCTTGCATCAGTTGAGGTGTGTTTGATAAAGAAACATACTGAATTACATGGACACTAGCGGCATGATTTAAATAGCCCTCCATTCCATTTGGCATTTATTTGGCATAAAAAACATCGTGAGTATGAGTATCATATATATGAGGCAGAAAATATAAACCATAATATTTAAAAAAAAAAAAAAAATATATATTATTGTCAATTTTAGAAAAACTCCTCACTCATACAACACAAAACAAAACCTCACCACGAGACGACACAGCCAGTAATTGCCGGACTTAATTTCCCATTCCCTCAGCATTGTGTTAAGGTGCTCAGTACGCCATAAAAGTCAATTAAGACGCTTGCTGATATCTGCCAAGACAAGGCTTAACTTGCTCTCCACGATGGGGTGGGATCTGCCATGTGTAATTAGACACCTTAACAATTATAAGGCTTGGAGATGGGAACTAGACTTACACAAAACTTAGGTATAAGAACGTTGTTACTAACCCTGTCGAAATAAAAGAAATATTTTCTATTTTATGCTACACCAACCACAAGAACATTTCCATTTAACATGAGAACACAATGAAAAAGATTTAGCAGCACATTTGTTGTAAATGACAGAGCTAAGCGAATTCAAAATATCTCTAAGTGCCTCTCAAGAGCATCGCTTCGTGAAATTCAAAAGTCACACATGTATCACACATTCTGAGTCTCAAAGTGGCTGTTACCCTGTAATATTGTTCAGTGAATTTGTCAAAATCAATGGTTTTTCAGCAAAAAAGAGGCTCAATCAGAGCACCGTCTGGCCACCCCGTTTGATATTCGCCAATCGTAGGCATTCGCACAAAAGAAAATTGGTCAAGCGTTATTGTCCACTAGGCTGAACCGTCCCATTGTTCAATTGAAGAGGGGGTCTTATTCAAAGATATGTACAGTTGGATACGCACGAAGATTTCTTAGGAAGCACCCTTAGCCGCACAAAAGTTTGAATTGCCAGCCTTGATTGAATTACGCCCTTATCTTTTTGTTTGGTTAATATCGCTGAATCTTAAGTTACTGATTTCGAAAAAACAACAAATTGAAAATTTTGACAACATTGTCGTTACCTAACAAGACTACTTAGACACACAGTTACACTTACACTTATTATAATTTTCTAACCGGCATTTGAACAGCAACATGCCTGCCACAACAAGGCCGGACATAAGGGCAGTCAAGCCTGTTGGCAATCATTGCCAGGACAGCATCACAAAACGGCCTACGCCCTCACAAAATTTGCCTATACCTACTTTTACTTCCACGTCTTTGCTGTAGGTGTCAAAGTCTAATATTTACTCTGATCTCCTAATCAGCATGCCCCTAATATTCCCCAAATAAATGATATTGTTAATGGATATTTATGAAATAAGGAAGATTAGTGTCTTCGTGTCCGGAATAACACCCCAAAAATAGACGGCAAACGTAACAACACTGAAAATGCTCAGTGTCCACGTGGCGCTACTGGCTGAGGGCCGAAGTGTCTTGATACTTTCAATATTTTGGAATAACTTAATACATATTTTTTTTTTTATTTATTTAAAATCATGGACGATGAAATGTTATACCTAGGGATTTATTTTTCTGCCCATTCCTATATAATTATTTTTTTAATAAAACAAACCCTTTTATTTAAAAATCTTGAAGCTTACTCATTGCTTATGGAGTTTCTTGTCCGTTCTTCTCCATAAGAATCTACCTTTCCGAATGGACAGTAGAGTCACTTTATTAATGTAATTCTATTATTTTTACTGAACTATAAACGATGACGTTCAAAAGTGCCGTTTAATGGCCTAATTGAAATAAACGTTTTGACTTTTGACTTTTGACTGACTTTCAAGTGTATCTGATGTCATAAAATTTCCATGTAAAATATTATCAATGCCGATTTTTTCATATTTACTACTGTTTTATAATTCTAGAACCAATCATGGTATTTAAGAGGTAATCAATATATGTAGTGGATTTTATCACTCGGTGTTGTTGTGTAGAAGATATTTTTTGAACAAAAAATAATGTCACAATACGATAAAATACTAAGCGAGAAAACTGTGCATCATTTGAGCAAAAAACAAAAATATATTACAAGTGAAAAAAAAGTATCAAGACTACACGATCGAATTAAGATATGGTGCAAGGATATCCTGACAGGGGATTTCATTAGATGCAGCTTAACCACCAAGAGCAAACACTGGGGATGGAATCTTGGATATTTTCTCACTCAGAGATTTTTCGTGGAATTTTTATCACGTACCTTCTACATATAACACTTGCGTATGTACAGAACGATATTAGGTTTCATATACGATTTTATTATGCATACATACATAGATGTTTTTTATTCATGAATAGTGCTGTGGGTCTTGGGTAATCATTTTAGATTTTGATGCGAATAGCTATTAAGGAGTTCACAACTTTTTTGTCGTTGCCGCTGAATGACGTTATAAGGGTAACGCTAGATATCAGAATTTTTATTAGGTTTCTTTAGTGAAAACAATGCAGGCATTTGTGTTTACTGCTATCGCTTTATTAATGTACTTCTCTTTATAGTTTTTAAAACCCGATCTAACATAATATTATATTCCCCATTTCGACAACGAAAATTAATGAAAAATTACTGCATTTGAATTTAATTTGTCAAGAGGCTCGTACCTCATAAACGGCTCAAAGCACTAACAATGTGTTAACTCGTTCATCTTACAGAACAATCTTTAAAACAAAAGACGATCGGATCGATGTTTAATGGAAAACACTTCGCGTCCCCTCGGAGTGCTAGCATTTGAGAAATATGACGTTGAATAATGATGTGTGGCCCTAGGACAATAACTTTAGGTGCAAAAGAGTAAAACCAATCTCACTCAAGCCAGAGGGGGGTCTCACAATGGAGTCGGAGTGACAAAGTGCCTGAATCAAGCAAAAGCAACTTTGTTCCATGTGTCAGATCGTGAAGGGACGAAGATAGTGGGTTAGTTTCTTCGGCAAATAAAAGTTTAATGGCGTCATAATTCTTGAATTTGCTGTCTGCTCTCGATAAAGGAGCTATTCTATTATCTTTTGTGAGTTTCTGAAGATTTATGTGATTGATTACAGATATAGAATCTTGTTATTTACGGAGACGATCCAAATCTACAGTTGCCTCATTATTTTGCGTACATATATGTATATAAAACGTACTTACCTATTGTTGTGGTATAAAAATTATAATGTTCACACTTTTATGGAAATATGCCAAAGTTTCAACATCATTCATGCGATATTATTCGTAAAAATATACCTACCTGTATGGCATGCCTTGGAAATAACACTATCTTTTTAGCTTTTTACACTAATAGAGGTAAAACTGGATTTGTGGATTTGAGACTTCGTACCTAATGACGGTCCTGGCTATTTGTGTATGTGAATTTGTATGTTTGTAAATGCACCCACGATACAGGAGAAATTCCTAGTGTGGGGCAACGTTTTTTTAAAACAAAAACAAACAAATCGATGCACTAAACTTAATAAACCACAGTCAAGTTAAGAGCACTTTCCGATTAACGCCCGGTCTCAATAACGTATCTACCTTTAACCAACTGCCAAATCAGTATCTGATCGTCATGTTTGCCTTTCATACATGACGTTTTAGCTACTGTTGGTAGCTGATTTGACAATTGTTTAAAGGTAGATACGTTATTGAGACCGGGCGTAAAACTGATGACTTCTGAATAAGCTTGGGTGGAGTCACAATCAATTCGTCAACCTCTCATACAGTTTCTTTCAAGAAAATATAAAACTTTTCTTCCAAGTTATAAATGGTTGGTACTTATTTGATCCTGTGCAGCGCAATCAACTGAATTCACTTATCGTATTGAACCATTATGTTAATGCAAGATAAGTTTAGTTTTTTCTTTGTCTTTATCTACATTCATTTCAACAAAGTTGAAGGTGATCAAGTCTTATTGCTTTGGCTTCTTTTTTAAGAGAAAACGGCATTCGAGTCAATTCTGCTTTTGCTTGCGTAGATTTAGTAAATGCTATTATTGCAGTACTTGCATGAATGGCTTGTCTCTTTGTCTGTGATGGACCAGCGACAGGCTTTAGAAATAACACTATCATTTTAGCTTTATACACTAATAGAGGTTAAACTGGATTCGAGACTGATCGTACCTAATGACGCTTGAGAAGGCTTCTGTGCAACAGCGGACGTCTTTCGTTTTAAATTGTGATGAGGTGAAATTGAATAATTATAATGTCGTACAATTATTTTTATTAGACGCGCTTCTTTGGTTTAAGCTTAGTTTTGATTATTCACCGATTTCTGCGGAGATCGAGATAAATTTTGGTCACTGAGATTCTAGTTTTATGTTGTTCATACGGTACGAATGTCTGTCATAAAAGGCGACTAAAGGATTACGCCAAGAAGTGGCGTCTTCCTGTTTGCTAATAACGAACACACTTGACACTGTGTCCTAATCCGTCTGCCATGCTTGCTACTTAAAGTAATGTGTTTCTAGCTTATGTAGTTTGGACTTCTAAACTTATAACGTAAAGAGGTGAAATTGTTTGTTTATGTGTTAGCAAAGGGGTTTAAAAACTGATCCGATTACGAATATTTTTTACTAAGGCTGGAAGCCGGGCCGGCTCCGGTTTCTCTTCCCATGGTCATATCAGGGCTACCAGAAATCAAAGTCAAAGTCAAAAAAGTCAAAGTCAAAACGTTTATTTCAATTAGGCCATTAAACGGCACTTTTGAACGTCATCGTTTACATTTCAGTAAAAATAATAATATTACATTAATAAAGTGACTCTACTGTCCATTCGGAAATTTAGATTCTTATGGAGAAGAACGGACAAGAAACTCCATAGTTACTCTTTTCAAATAATGTTTTTACAAAATTTGGTATACAAAAATTAATTTAATATTATGTGAGGACGATACACCCAGAGTATGCTACTTATAAGAACAAAGTATTACCAGCAGAGGTAAACTTATTTTCTAAAAAAAAATAGATAAATGGTACTCACATATTTACAGATAATCTTAATAACCATTAATTAAACAGAAAATAAAAACACAAAAAAGAAACAGTATACCTATCTATAAAGTTAATTCATAAATCAACCAGTTTGATTTTGTCTACACCCTTGATTGTCCTATGGAGCAGGACCAGCATGTTTCCAAGCATTCTTATCCTGAATGTAATCTTCTAATTTGTAATATGCTTGTTTACAAAGTGTACTTTTAACATAAGTTTTAAATTTTCTTTCATTTAGTTCTAATATGTCAGAAGGTATTTTGTTGTAACATTTAACACAATACCCCATGAAAGAAGTGTGGACTTTAGCTAATCTAAAAAATGGTTGATCTAATTTGTCTTTATTTCTAGTATTAAAATTATGTCTATCACTAATTTTACTAAAAAGATGTCGATTTTTCCGCACATACATAATATTTTCATAAATGAATTGGCAAGGGACTGTCATAATATTAATCTTTTTAAAAAGTTCCCTAAGAGAATCACGGCGACGCAGATTATAAACGGCTCTGACAGCTCTCTTTTGTAAAATAAATATGGATTCAATGTCAGCAGCCCGACCCCACAGCAAAATACCGTACGACATAATGCTGTGAAAGTAACTAAAGTAGACCAAACGTGCGGTTTCTACGTCTGTTAACTGTCTTATCTTTCTAACAGCATACGCGGCTGAGCTTAGACGACCCGCAAGAGATGTTATATGAGGCCCCCATTGTAATTTCTCGTCCAATGTGATACCTAGGAAAACCGTCTGATTAATGAACTCCAGTTTTACTCCATTCAATATGATGTCACATTCGCTACTTTTAACATTTGGTAAAGAAAAAACTAAATGTATTAGATTACATTTAGTTTTTTTTTAATTTAAAACCAAGTTGTTTGCCGTAAACCAATTTTGGACCTGATGAATAGAGCTATTGACGTCGTCAAGATTTTGTGGACGTCGGTCTATTTTAAATCTGAAATCTAGATGTACCAGAAAATCTAGTGCGTATACGTGACTTAGCATTATGGGATTCTGAAAGATCGAGAGAAAATCTGACCTCTGCTTCTTTCTGAGGCTAGATCTGGATGATTCATACAAGTAATGTCTAATTATATAAATTATGACATATTTTCTATGATATCTTTCAAATGTGAGTTAAGGATTTTGTTTTTTTTTGTTATAACATCACTTACTTAATAATTGGTTGACTTTCCTAAAAATGCGTTTTGGACAAATTGTTACTTATTAGCTATAGTAGTTTTTAACCAATAGTTATATTTGATCATTGGTCAAGCTAACAATGATCAAATAACCCATTTTCACCAAGTTTAACCACAACTTTTGATCGTTTTTTGTGTGAGCTACGGATCAGAATATAGAGGAATGCGGAACAGCGAGTAAAGTCCCGCAAACCTTCATTGAAAAGGGAGGATCCTCCAACCAGACGAGTGTCGTCTGGTGGTCAACTGCCCAATGGTTGATATTTGGGCTTTTCTATATGTTTAAATCGCATGGAAAACTCAGATACCGTGATGGAGGATTTATTTTTGACGTAGTTAATTGCTAGCGATATAGATGTCGCTGCTTTCCTTTTTGTTGCGGTATAAATTTCGCTACAGTTTAATTTTTAAAAGCGATATCAATACCGCTATAAGAAAACTCGGCTTAAGAAAATGGAGTTTTTTTGTACTTTATTAGTTAGAACAAAAATTATTAATAATTAATTGCAATAAGCCTAAAAGACCAATAAGCAATTTAACTGTAACTTAATATTTCACGTGATAGATTTTGTTAAAATTAAGAATAGTGTCCATTTGCACTTTTACACAAGTCCGTAGCACTTTCTTAGAGTCTGATAAAATTTATAAAAGCACTAGGTTCATGTGTTATATGAATAGCACAACATTGATACTAATATTCATTTACTTTTTACACTACACTTATTCAAAAGGTTTAGTTCTTTTTAGCTTACGCACTAAAAACGATACTAAATCATTGGTTGCTCGTTGCCGTTAAACATGATGAGCAACATGTTGTGCATCATGTCGCGCGTCAAATGTTGCCTAGTGGATACGCGGCTTAAGTCTGTGTTGTCTAGCAGCTGGATTGCATCAACATTCACGACTCGACCGAAGAGAAGGGAGTAATAAACTATATTTTAGTGCCACCGGCTTCTTTTATCGCGATAAATCACGGTTTATGAGAGACATGGCCATAGAAGCAAAGCAACTGGCTAAACCTAGTTTCAAAATAAAACCCAAAATTAAAAAAAAAATGTCTCTATGAACTTTTAATACAAAATTCAAGTTGAATTGGCCCACGTGTGAAACCTACAACGCAACATAGCTTCAGCATTTTGTTGAACTTTGCACTAAAGGTTCACCGTTCATTAGTTATTCGTAGATACTATAGCCACTTGCCGGTGAAAACAACAAACTTGCACTGCAAATATTATACCAACCAAAGTTGCAATGCTTACAATATTTTCTGAACTGTGGGAATAATGTGAATATGAAAACAAGCGTTAGTTTGTGCAAAGGTTTAGGTGATTCGAAGCGTGCAATGGGACATTAGTTAAGCTTATGTTATTTCTGTACTATCTTCGTTATGTATGGTGTCTGACGTAAAAGAATAGCACCATACCATTACTGCCCGTGAGTGTCGTAAGAGGCGACTAAGGGACTCACCAAAGAATGGGCAGCAGCAATTTCTGTGCATTGCAACAGCTACACTGCGATCGCCAAGCATGTCGATTATGGCAACCCTATCCCAAATCCATTACCTACTTTGCAATTATTACTATCACATTATCGGACAAAAACACCTGCACTAGAATTTTATCAATCCAAATAAAAGAAAAATACCCCGTGGTTAGCCGCCGATACAGTACGTTTTAATTTCCCGCGGCTTCATAAAATTTTATCACCCATTCAGTAAAGCGATTCCAATTATACATACATACATGTTGTTCTGTTTGGCAAAGAGGAAACAAGGGGGATATTAGCTGTAGCCGTCTGTCGGGTTGGCGCCCCTCAGCCGAAACAATGATTACAAGGGGAGGGATGGAATAAAAGAAACGGATGCAGAGCCTCCTCATATTATTGTCTTACTGAATTTGCCGACGTCATTTATTAGCCTCTAACATAAAACATTTTTATGGCAACTGATATGAGAGTCAGAATAGTTGGGAGCTCTTTGTCGGAATAAGAACAAACGATTTATAGACGGATATAAAATTGTATTGCTTCACATGATTTTGCTTTGTTTTTACTTATTCGTGATGGCATGACAAGATTTTGTGTTCAATAAACATTTCCTGGAATGAAACTGCTTCCCGAATGAGAGTATATATTATGGTATTAATATAATATATCCTGGGACAACTCACACACGGTCATCCGATCCCAAACTAGGCAGAGCCTGTACTATGGCAACCAGACAACTGATAAACATACTTATATATTTCTAAATACATACATATTATACACAAATTACACCCAGACACAGAACAAATGAACACGCTCATCACACAAAGATTTGTCCTGGGTGGGAATCGAACCCACGACCTCCGGTTAAGCAGTCAGGGTCACTAACCACTCGACCAACAGGCCAGTCAAGAGCATACTACCCTTATTATATTAGATGTTTACGTTGTTTTAGGAGATGAGTATTATGTATTGCTCGTAGCGTATGTAATCCTTAAACAAGAAAAGCTGTATCTTTATAGATGTATATAATACAGATTCTCAATTTAACCCTCAAACTAATTTTGACCAAAAAAGCTGTAACCGCCAATCGCTGCATACAAATTCTAATTTCAAAGCCAAGAAAAAACAACGAAGGTGACGAGAAGAGGCTGGTAATTATTACCTCCCCAATTGTAACGTCAGTTCGTGAGACAATTTCTTCCAATTAGACATAGAGACATTTTGAATAAAGGACAGGAAAACCCCTATAGGGTTTCAGTATCTAGTGGGGAGTGGGGAGTCGACATGGCGTGCGACAAGTGACAACTCGCGACGTGCACGGATAAGCAACCACGAGGATGAAGGTACTGCGAGCTTGCGGTTTTGATACTTGCGGCAATGCCAATGATGCGAAATTAAGGGATATATTTAGTATTTTCAAATTCTTGGAAAGGAAGATAGAGCGCGGTTCAAATATAATTTAGTATTGTGAGAATCAATTACCTTTTAAATGTATCCGGAAAACTGGCAAGATTACTCTATAACTACTTAAATTATGTTTGATTTTATTCAATTCTATTCACCACCCCTGATTTGACGACTACGACCACTCTGCCAAGAGTATTACGACGACGAAGAAAAATTCACATCTAAGGTTTTCTTTCAAATAAATATTGCAACAAGGGCCTGTTTCAAGATGTCCAAATAGACACTACTTTCCAAATAAATTCGAAAATAGAACACAAATTGAATGAAATTAAGTAGAACTTAATCGTAGGTGAAGAAAAAGGCCCTTAAGCTAATTATAAACGGAAAAACTTAAACAAATTAGAATAAAACCACATTCACTTACCATACTAATTATAGTTTTCACTATCAGAAACAATAAACATAACCTGTTACTCCACATTCGAGCGTATCATGAAATTGCAAATCATATTATCATGAAGTTAAATAGGTGGAGCGCTTGCAATTGCATGTCTATGGGGAATTATGCATTACGTAAAACAGGAATACGTGTTACAAGCTCATAAATGAGCCTTCATAAAATAAATTTGATTGTGTTTGCTATGCGTTTGTAATCTGTAAATTACATTAATGCCCCACTTCTGTTACAAGCTCTTCCGTTCAACGTACTGTGCTATGCGTTTGAAATACCTTTCACACGCGTAAAGTTTTAGTGTAGTGAAATTGTTGAAAAGGCTTTTGTGTTAATTGCTAAAGTGCGTATACGACCTCACTTAAATCGATGGAGTCGTTAGAATTCGTATATTTCTCATTTTTTCCATTACCAATAATTATTATGTTAATATTTAAAAAAAAAAAAAATCACTCGGAAAATAATATTACGTCAATGTTTTGTAAACTTTCACAGCTTCAAGCAACACAAATAACATTCATTTATTTCCAACAGAATATTTTCAACAGTCACAAGGCAAGCTAATAAAGTTCTTTTAAAAATAAATAAAGTATCTTGACGGTTGACGGCGCTATGACTAGACATTTTTACTTGTTCGTCGTCGTTTGACGCCCCGCGACAGTGCGTTTTCATTATATGCAGCTTAGCAGCTACGGGTAAATAAAGCAGCCCATATTGCCGACTCGGCTTATTCTCACGAATTCTATCCGCCACGCCGGCACACCGACTATAATCCGCTTTTTACGATTCCACTCCTCGTACGTAGAATTTGAAATGAGAAAAATAACCTCGAATTCTTTGTGGCTTGCGTGGTATGAATGAGTTCTACACAGGGAATATTTTTAGTTATTTCAAAAGGATGTGTTCTAATTTTAAAATTGTGATGCTGGTTTTTTTTTTAAGGTATGTAATTACATAATCTTGTGCTTTCTTTTCGAGGTTACTGACTGACGCAGTGCCCTGAAATTAGAATTTGTAGGTTGGATTTAGGTTAGCAAAATACAAAAAAGATTTCGCAATATATGTATGTAATAGGAATTTAAGAGTGCAGAGGACATTCACGAGTGTTCATGAAAACTATTAGCCCGGTCAATTTAGACATTCGAAGGTGCATAAAGTCCCAACAAGCTGAAAATCAGTAAAACTGTTCAGAACATAATTATAAATAAAATTTAAAGGTTCCCCATCATTCCCGTGTATGGAAAAAAAAATATTCGAGTTCAAAGGTAAAAAAAATGAGTTTTTCGCGATTTTCAGCAAAACGGTAAGTTTTATCATAAAAGTACCCTACGCAAAAATTGCAGATCTTAAAATTATCTATAAAAAATGCCTTAATAATTTTTTCCTACGAGCCACCGTTTCTGAGATATAACGATTCAAAAAGTTGTGAAAGTTGCTATCGTCATAATATGCACACGTTTCCACGCCACCTATGAGGTAGTGTACTTAACGCATTTTTTTTAACCTGGATCCCCAGTAGGCCTACTCCACGGGTCAGTTGTGATCCTGTTTAATTTGAAACTATTGCAAAAAAACTTAAATTTTCAAAGATTGGAAAAGATAAAAGTGACGTAAATTAAATAAAGTGGTGAAGTTCATTCGCCTGATTCGTAACTTTCAAATTCTTGTTCATCTTCTTGTTCTTGTTCTTCTTCTTCTCCTGCTTCTTCTTCATTTTCATTTTGGATGCAATTAAATTGCGTCAATAGCGATGTATCGCATGACACTTCGTTGGAATCAAACGAATCCTCCACTGTTGGTGATTCAACATTAGAGCACGACCGGCCTTGACAATTTGTGCATGCCGACATTTTTGCAACCACATTTAGCACTGCATCCCTTTTTGCAGTTGCAAAAAATTGTGTTCAACAGTTTTTCCGGCGCAGGTGAGAGTAAAGTTTGAACTGACTCTAATATATTGTTGATCAACTTCCAACCCCAGTCTGTGGGGTCTAGCTGATAACCAAGCCACACTTGAACTTAGTAATATTTCCGAAAAAGTTGTTGATGAGCTTGAGACTTGTTTTTTATTTTTAGTATTTTTAACGAAACATGCATATTGATGCTTATCTAAACAGGTAGTTTTTTTAGGAGCTCCGTACATAGAAAGAAGAAAGTGGATGCCCTTGGTGATAACTTCTTGTTGAGATGAATTACTCTTTTTAAAAACTTCAGCACATTGAACTAAACATTTTGAAAACTGCTGTTTTACCCCTCCTGTAAAATGCAGATGTCGTATCACAGCCAGTTATTGCGTGCAGAAGAAGCAGGAGAAGAAGAAGAAGAAGAACAAGAATTTGAACAAGAATTTACGTTTACGTTATTTGAACAAGAATTTACGTCGCTTTTATCTTTTCCAATTTTTGAAAATTTCCGTTATTTTGCAATAGTTTCAAATTAAACAGGGTCACAACTGACCCGTGGAGTAGGCCTACTGGGGACCCAGGTTAAAAAAAACGCATCAAGTACACTACCTCATAGGTGGCGTGGAAACGTATAGACACAACATATTATGACGATAACAATTTTACAACTTTTTGAATCTTTATATCTCAGAAACGGTGGCTCGCAGGAAAAAAGTATTAACACATTTTTTATAGATAATTTTAAGATCTACAATTTTTGTCTCGGATACTTTTGTGATAAAACTTACCGTTTTGCTGAAAATCGCGAAAAACTCATTTTTTTTACCTTTGACCACGAATAAAAAAATTTCCATACACGGGAACGATGGGGAACTTTTAAGTTTTGTTTATAATTATGTTCTGAACAATTTTACTGATTTTCAGTTTGTTGGGACTTTATGCACCTTCACTCTCATTTTTTGGTCTAAATTGACCGGGCCATATGTTCTCATTTATAAAGATTTCTTACAAATGTGAAAACGCAGTTAGTATTTCTATTTTAAACAAACTTAAAAAAGGAAGAGGTTCAGGTTATATTTGTCTGTTTGTTTTTAGAAAATTAATGATTATTAATGATCTATCTAGCTGCACGAAATCTTGTTTTACCATAGTACCGGCTGAAAGCAATGCATGACGCATGTATTTAAAAGAATGCATTAAACCGTAATGAATGAAAAGGAGAAGAAATAAAATGTGAAAGTACTAGCTACGTATCATTTTACCTTTTCTGTGAAATCTATCTAAAGGTATTCTGTAGTTAGATCACTTTTAGCGATAAAACCGCTTATTTTTTGTTTTTTTTTGTCTTGCGTTTGTCCATAATCTCACCGGATGGTAAGCAAAGTTGTGGTAGACGATGGCGTAAGCTTGCCTGGAGGTAACCTATTCACTCTAGACTTAAATACTCCCAAGTTGTAGCTATCAGGAAACACATACACTGGCGGAGAATGGTCGAAATATTATAGTGTCATCATCATCATATCAGCCGAAAGACGTCCACTGCTGGACATAGGCCTCCACTAAAGAGAGAAGGGGGTGCCATAATCGCCACTCTTGGCATGCGGGTTGGCGATCGCAGTGTAGCTGTTGCAATGCACAAAGAATGCTGCTGCCCATACTCTGGTGAGTCCCTTCTTAGTCGCCTCTTACGACACCCACGGAGAGTGATGGGATGGTGCTATTCTTTTACGTCCGACACCATACATAACCATATTATGGTGTACAATATGTGTATTCTATTCTGTTTTACCTTCACGGCAACATCATGTTGAAAATAAATTGCCAGCTCAACACTTTTAGGATTAGCAAACAAACTTTGTTTTAACATCCCGTGTCAATCAAGTCCCTACACTAATCCAAAGTAAGTATATCATGTCATTTGGTTGAGCTGCTGGTGATAAAACGAGCAAAACTTTCGTCCCCAAGCTGAATAATATTAGTATGATGACCAATAAGGAAAACTTGAGTCATATTGCTTGCACGAAAACTTATTTAGTGAAAGCTTTTTGTTTGATGTCGTGGGACAGCTGTAACCTGAAAAATGTGAACAGCAGCCATAATTTCGAAATGTATTTAGTTAGGATTATAATACAAGGATCTAGAATAAACAAGCTAAGGAAATCATAATAACTTATGTACCATTAGGTATTTTATCCGTAAGCCAAAAAGCTTTAATTAGTCAAAATTAATGACTTTGACCTTCCCACCAAAAGCGATACCGCGCTTTTTTTTCAAGCTATGCAACATAAAACTTTTCATGGAGAAATTACAGAGATACGCTCTAAAAACCTCTTACCCACAGGAACAATGTACCAAGTAAATGAAAAACCAAACCATTTCACAATATATTTATCACAGTGTAACTACTGAAAGAAAATATCACACACTAAAACCACAGCGGAACAGAAAATCAAATCATCCGAACAATATACGAAATAATAGGAAAATAATAAAACGAGCGGTGTTAGCCAGGGGAGGGACTGGGACCTAGCCCGACCTACAGTGTCTCTTATTTCCTGAGGGACGACCGGGTTATGGCACTACAGACGCACCTATCACAACCTGAAGTGGGGCTGCACACTTGGCGACATTTTGTGGGGATACTGTTGCGGGACTGTGTAGGTTTACGATTTCATTTGGATGAAATAGTTTTTTGATGTCTCGAAAAGTATAATTATGTGCCTGATCTTAACTCAGCTTTGTTGGGGTCAGCTTCCAGTCTAAATAGATGCATATCTGATCTCCAGTACTACGCCTTCGTCTTGCCTACTAAAAAACGTCGCGAACTTTAGGTAAGTATTTGGCGATATTAATATTTCTCTGTTTACAAAAGATTGTGGCTAATGATTACTGAATTGCGAAGGTTTTGCTGCTACTTCGTAACCCTATATATTATATAGTCTAACCCTAGTATAGCCTTGAATAGTAGGTATATTATACAGATTTGAGATTTATTATGTTGGGTAAGAAAAAGCAGTTTTAGATACTGACAATTGAACAATGCGTGTAACGTACCGAAACAAATAATTTATCATCTAATTTATAAACTTAATTTTAGATATATCGGTAAACGTTTTTCATATCGGTTGGCCCAGCCTATCTACAAGTATATGAGACAACAGCAACGCAACAAAAAGTTGCCAAGTCTGCGCCCTTTAATAAAGAAACCGATTTTAGCTACATCCCGCAAACGCGATTCCATTCGCTCCCCCTTTCGCCAATGTCTATAAAACATGGTCTCTACTATGTAACAAAGCTAGCAAATAATGTTGATCTCATATCGGACAGAAAGAGCTGATGGGGTATTTATTTATATAAAATATGATGTGCTTTTGTTTTTAGTTTATCTGTGTTGAGACGAAATTGGTTTTGTCGTAGTTTGTTTGTGTCAGTTGAAGTTGGTTTAAGCTGGCTTAGTTTTAAGCTTAAAACCTCCTCGTGTGCCTGACGGCTGCTGGTTCCTTACGAATACGTTCGGGGGAAAGAGCAG